>NSJW01000095.1:0-419300 GCA_019955255.1 Castanospermum australe
TGAATCCATGAGGTTGTTCAATGTGGCCAAACTAAGTTATGTAAGTTTCACTAAAGTACTGTCAAACTTCTTTTGTTTTCCATCTACTCATATTGAGATGATGGGAATGTTTCTCCCTAGGATGTATGACAGTGCCGCTGCAGTGGTGAAATAGGTTGGAGGTCTTTCTTAAGGATCATAGCCCTTAATGTAGGAGGTAGGTATCTTCTGCTAACATACTCTTGATGAATGCCACCTAAGTGAGAGTGATGTGGGTCGTCTTCTATGGTTTAGGCGTAAACCCTAGAGCCTCCCAGATATGAAAGAAATGCACGGGCCATTAAAAAGTGGCACAACGACAAGAGCAACAACTTTATAAGAATGTCATGTGGTAGATGGACATGCTCCAACTGTTATCTCTGAATTTTGGTTCAAAGAGGTTTCTCTACCAAAATTCTATAAGGTTTTCACCCATCTATGCCTAAGTAAAGTTTAAATCCTTTGGATACTTTAATAAAGCATAACATTCTTAATTTCCCTTCTAAGTTTGAACATGCGGGATTTTAGAAATTGTGTGTATAGTTGTATTCAAACTTAGGACTACTTCTTGTAATTGTGTTATTGCAAAGTCTCACATTATTTAGAAAAGGGGGATCTTGAAGAGTTTTATATATACTATTGGTATAATATGTTTGTGATATATGTAGAGTGTGGACTTGAAACATAGCCAATATCACATGCGTTGCGCCCTCCCTGCCTCGTGTTAAGTCCAGATCCGTTTTATTTAGTCTCATTTTTCCCAGCCTATTTATCAGTTTCTAACCGTTGAAGTGTATTTAATTTGAGTTTTTATTTCACATTTACTATCATTATTCCTTTATTTTTTGACATTAGAGTGCATTAATTTGGGTTTCTTTCACATTAGTATCTATTATTCCTTTGTCTTTTTGACCGTTGGAGAGCCACTAATATAACCTTCTTTTGTCATAGAAATAGATACTTCTACCTATTGCTCACACTATCATGCTCTCTCTATTTCCTTCTGCTAAAATATTTTTTTTCCAATTTCGATGTTTGTTATTCTCTCTTTTTGGTGCTAGGTTTTGTTGCTGCCAGTAGCTGATTCATTCGTATTGGCGGGTTCACCAAGCATACCCACTCTAATCCTAGAGGATTTTCTCGTCAACGCCTCCATCCATGGAGCACAGTCGGGTTAGGACGGAGATAAACCTTAAGGACAATGCTTAGCACGATTTTGTTATAACTCATTCCTTAATTTTTCTTTGCTCAATTTGTCATTTGTTTTATTTTGTCGATTCTATTGTCTACAATATTTGTAGCAGCAGCTAATTTCTAGTGTCAAAAATTAATTTTTCCAGCAAAAGTTACATTACCTTACTTACAGAATGAAAACAAAATTAGATGTGGCTTTGACAGAAATAATCATTGGAATTTACTTAGCAAAACATCATTCAACCATAGTATGTAGCAAAACATGGTATTGAATCAGTTTACGCAGACCTCCCAAACAGATCTCAATAGCTTCCTGCTAAATAAAAAAATTACTTACAAGCATGCTAGAGATTCAGTTGCATCCTAAATCCTATGGTGTGGACTCCAGAATATTAAATTAGGGATATGGTACACCAGATAATTCATTGGCAGGAATGAAGTGGGAGTATGCTATATGAGCATTTGAAATTAAGATAAACCAATTCTTGTTGCAGCCTCCCACTCTGCTGCACCAGCATTAGGATCAATACAACATTATTATGGCGGTTTCCGTGCAGAGGTTTCTGAAAGAGCAGACTTGATTCTTCAGGTGTCCCAAGAGATAACCTTTTCCCCCAAAAGAGCTTCTATCAAAAGGCATGGGTACCCTGCACAAGGGACAAAGAAGTGGGGCAGGGTTAATTCTTTTTAAACATTCAATTATCTCTTCCGCCATTATTAAAAACAACCACAACCCAGGCCAACTGTTAAACGAACAAAGGTTCTGGGTAAAAAAAAAAAAAAAAAAAAAAAAAAAAAAAAAAAAAAAAAAAAAAAAAAAAAAAAAAAAAAAAAAAAAAAAATGATAAAAGAACACATGACATGCTCAATTCAGAAATTAAATAGGCAGAGAACAAATTAAAATGTATTTACAAACTGAAAGGAAAGGAACTAGGTCTGAAGGCTTTAACACTAACACCTTACATAGTTCTTTCAGACCATGGGCACAAGATACTCCTGTTCAATCCAGTGCAATGCTTGAACCACTAAAAGAGAACTCCAGAATATAAGTGCTGGAGCAACTATGTCAAACGTAACATCATCTCATTTTTCTTCTGAAACCTACCTAACAAATGAGCGCTAAAGACTCCTGTTCAGTCCATCCATGCTGAACCACTAAAAGAAAAAAAAACCAGAAACAAAATTGCAGGAGCAAACCATGTCTGTTGTATAAAACAGACTCCTCTTGTTTAAAAGCCACTCTTGCAACCAGTCCACCAAATGGACCTTTAACCATCATTCAATCGTGGAACATCAAAGAATAAAAAAGGTCCTTCTTGCAAATCTTGGAACCAAAGAAAGAAAAAGGAAGTTGTTTGAAGGCTGTAACATCTACCATTAGTCTTTCAGACCTACCCTAGAAAATAGGCACTAAGATACTCTCTTAAATCAATGCATGCTGAACCACTTTTCCAATGTATGAAGAACGATTTATAATTTGATATTCACTACAAGCAATAAATCTCTATACTCTCATGAACGCCAGCGAAAAAATATATTCCAGGAGAAACCCTCGTCACATAACTGATCCAAATGAGATACTGATCCAAAATTGAGACTTTCTTTCTGGTTGCCCTGTGTTAATGTACTATAGTTATGTCATCTATATATCGCAGTAGAACATGGTAGAATGTCCAAGCCTTACGGAGTTGTCAAACAAATTAATAAAAAGAACTTGAGCAGGATTGCATTATTCAATATTTGTACCGAAAATTTCAGAAACGCCCATTTCTATTTAAAATGTTAATCAAACGAAATGTGATTAAGTGAATTAATCAGTGTAACAATTAAGTTTATTAAACATAAAAACAATATAAATAAAAATTATTTATTTTTTCAATAGTTAGTGCTTTTTTCTCTTCCGTTCCCTTTATTCATGCTTGTTTGATCGATACTTACTCTAGAACTTTCTAAAATCCCTTTTATCCCTCCCTTTTCTCCCTAAAACAGGTAATGGGTATCCAATCAGGAATAGAAGGATTATTTTTGAACACACATCTGTTGTTGCCATTAAAATGAGAATTTCAAATTTAGGACAGGGTAATTCTCAAGAAGCTGTATGCCAGTAATGATACTATCTAAGAAAGAACAAGCAATGGCTGGGTATTTAATTTAATGTGATACCATTTCATAAGAAAGATGTGAAATGTATGAAGCTTTCATATTTCACTTCTGCCAATCAGAAGGTGAAACTCAGATATTAAAGTCAAGGTCATAACTTTGCTAGAAATAGGCAAAACTCCGATTTTGCCTCTTCTGTTAATTTGCAACATTCAGTATCTGCCTATTAATGAGTGAAATCGCAGATCCACACTGGTCCACTGGTTTAGAATGAATAGCCCCAATGCCAGGTAAAAAATAGGCATAGCAATTCAGTTTAGTCTCATACCTGATCTTCAATGGCACTGAAATCCAAATCCAGAATCCCCTTCAACCGCACCCACATGCCGACCAGGTGAAGCAAGACATTGTCCCACATCCCTCCATCCTACCTGGTTCCTTGTCCGATCAACATAGACCGACCCACATGAGTGGTGTTTGCACCTTTTTTTCTTGAAACCAATAATAGGAGCAGGGCCACCCACCGAATATGCATGGCCGTCTCTGATAGTCTCATGCGTCAAAAAATTGACTTGTCTCGACGTCTGCTCCATTCCAGAACATAACCACATACCTTCTGAATTGAATGTGAGTGGACAAATCTTCAGTTGTTGATGAAATAATTGTTACGTTACACTTAAACACTGTGATTGATTAAAAAAAACTTAAAATGATTGATTTAAATTGAAGTTATTTAATTTAATTTAAAAATATTTGATATTTAAAATTTATTTAAAATTAGAAAAAAGAGTACTCAATTTTTAAACTTTAGATCATTTATAAATTATATTACAAAAACTTAAAATCGTCTTAATTAATATTTAAATTATAAAAATTTATTCAAATTGATTCCTTCCATTTAACTTTTTGTCAAGCCACTTAAACAAAAATGAAGTTATATCTATGTAATTTTTAATGACATTACTACTACAATTTTCATCTTTCATCACATATGAAATAAATTTTGAATTTTTTTATTTTAAATCAATATTTTTATTTATATATTTATTTAACCATCTAATTTTAAGAAATTTGAAAAAAATAAATGAATATTAATGTAAAAACGAATATTCAACTGTATGAAAGGATCAGTTCGGGTCAGCAGATTTAATCATATTGAAAAGGATTATTTAGGTAAATTTATAATTTGAGTATTAAATTAAGACGATTTTAAAGTTTGTGAATGGATTTGCAAATGCGCAAATTTAAGGAATATAAGTGCTTTTTCTTGAAATTAAATAAATGTGATTTTATAACCTATACTAATCAAGAAAATTTCATTTATAAAATCAAAGGGTAAAATAAAATTTAACATTCTTAAAATTTATCCTGTATCAAATTTACTCGAAATTTTTTTATTTCACTTAAACTCTCTAAAGTTGATTTGACTTAAAACGTTAATTTTACTATTAAATGAAACAAAGGATCACCTCCGCATGCAATTACTACCGTGGCCATTCAATTAGAACATTTTATGGGATAAAATCTAATTTATATTCTTTAAAATTTATATTGTTATCAAATATATTTATATTTTTTATTTCGCTAACTCTTTAATTGATTCTGACTTAAAACTGAAGATTAACTCTGTTTTATTTAACATAAAAAAATAATATTTTTAAATTAAATTAAAATTAAAAATTATAAAATAAACTTTAAATATATTAATTATATTTTACTTCTAAATTCAAATTAATTTAAAAATATGTACTTTTAAATATAATCAAAAGACAAAAAAAGCACCACAATCCTTTTTGCTTATACTAAATCCCCAAATTTTAACATCATTTGATTCCTACGTGTAGACCGCATATGAAAATAACCAGTTCAAAGGGTTTCTAAACCCGTTATCCGTAATCAAACCCGGTTTCGAACTTTTCGGAGCAATTCACTCGTTTTGTCTGAGTTCTGAAACCAAAATTTAAAAAAGGCCCGTGCGGTGCTCCTCTTCCCCAGCATCTCCTTCGCTCCCTCCTCTTTTCTCGCCGTCGTCGACCACCTACTCTCCACTTTCTTGTGTAAAGCTCTCTTCTTTCTCTCTCTCTCTGGCGCATTATTGATCTAAATTCATTTCATTTATGCAGCATTTACATTGCTTTTTTTTTTTAATTGTTCAAGTATCAAGGTCTATGAGTGTTTGAGGTGATGGGATTGCCATGTTTTATAGATACCGATTTTACAAATTTGAAGAACCAGGGACGAATTTTTTGCATTGTTGTGTTATTCCTCCATTGCCCTTATGATATGAAAACCATCAAGAGATAAACAACCTTAAAACTAAAATGCAACTAGAACAAGTTTTAAGAAATCCTTACCTTGTTTGAAGATATGCAATTAGGCATGCTTCGTGTCCCATCTATAGAGACAGTAAGCTTTGGCACATAATGAAATAGACTGAGGCAATATTATAGTTGTTGACTGCATGATCCCTTGGTTTAATTGTACAATAAGATTATGGGTAAACTCAAGGACCATTGCCGCCAAATTTATTGTAAACATCTTCTTGTGCTGCCCCCACTTCAAATTGATATTGTTTACCCAGTAATCAATTTATGCCCTTGAATGTTTTTGATGTTTTCCATTATAAAAATCATGATTTTGTTGTCACTTGTCATAGTTGACTTTTCAAGACAAAATTGATAAAAGAGCGATTCTACAGCTTGATTCACGGTGATCAGCGATGCCTCAATCCATCCTCATCATCCGCAGACTCTGAGCTAGAAGCTGAATCCACAGAAGAATCAGAGGGATGATACAATACCAGAAGTAAAACAGACGATAAGCTGGCCTCACATCACTGTTGGTTCATTTCATTTTGTTAATTATATTTTTCTCTTAAAAAAATATTTTCAGATTTAGTCAGCAATGTCAGTATTACAAGAGATTCGGAATCATATTAAAGTTTCAGAGTCTTCAATTTCCAGACTTATCCGTGGGATTGAAAAGTCTTTATTTTTCTTCTTTTTAAGCTAAAAAAATTGCCAGTTCACTATTTCTTACTAGATGAGGCATTTCATAAATACTGGATTTTGTCACTGCACTCTTCCCCCACTTTCTGGGCTTCTTATTTCTATAAGATATTCTATTTGCATTCTTATGTAGTGTCTTTTGTTAAAATGCTGATTTTCCTTTCTGTACTCTTATTGTTTTAATAAGAATAGTAAAGCTATAGGATGCATGTGTACTGGCGCTTTTCTTTTCAATAGTACATAATTTTCCCCCTCTCTTTTGCATCTTTATTTTCTTAACTTGTTCATTGTTGATTATGTTGTGATTCCTAAAAATAAAGAGCTGATTGCCCGGGCTTTAATTTTTGATATTTGACAATAACTAGTATCATTATCGAAATGCGTAAAAGAATAGTAAATATCATGACTAGGATGATCCCTGCCTACAAAGTTGTATTCAACAATACGACAGCAATATAATGGGAAAAGGTATCATTGAAGGTGGAACTAATTGAGATGTTCTCTTTCTAGAATATATCTAAAAATATCTTTTAGGATATTATAATATCTTTAGGAATTATAATCTAGAATATCTTTAAAAATATATTAATAGAGTAAATTAGTCCTCTAATTGAGGACTCTTAATTTCATTTATGTTTACTGTATTTTGATTAGGATTGTATTTTCTTATTGATTATGATTATTAGATATAAAATTAGGAGTTAGTGCTTTGTTCTTTTGAACCATTAAACACATTTTTCTCTTATTAATCCCAATTCTCTTTTCTTCCTTCTCTCTACCTAAACCCTATTAATTTCAACATGGTTCAGAGTGAAACCATCCAACCTTAAGGGTGTCATGCTTTTTTGTTGTGTCGAGTTTTTATAGAACTCATTATAAAATTTCTTCCTTTATTGTTTTCCCAACCTATTTTTCATCTTTTTTATGGTGCTCTAATGCAGTGAGCATGACTTGGCGATTGAATTTCTTATTGTTCTATGATTCTTGCCAATTTTGGCTCTTAGTCTTGGGTGAGATATTGGATTTTTTCCCCTAATTGATCCGCTCCGCTGTTTGGCTCTGTTCTAGCTTTAGTCTCCATTCCTTGTTGGCTTTTTCTACAGTTTGATCTTTTCCTATTTAGCCATAAGCATTGAAGTAGAGTGAGAATGATAGTTGGTGACATCTTTTCAATACTAATGTTGCATGTTATTATCTTTTATCGACGAATCATTCAAATGGTGACTTCCTTCCACTATGGAGTCATACCAGTGGTTGATTCTTTTTAATACTAGTTATTTGTCATGTTATTCTTCTTTCCATTGACAATCATTCCGATGGTAACCTTTTTTTTCCACCGATGACATACCAGTGGTGACTTCTTTTTCAAACTTAGTATTTTTCCATTGTTATTCTTCGATGTCATTCCGGATGGTGGACTTATTTTCCACTGATGAGTCATACAGTGTGTTTCTATTCAAGTCATTTGGTTCTGCCATCTGGTCAAGCAGATATCTCAAGTTGTTTGATTTTGCTATCTGGTTCAATAACTTAGAATTTGTTCTTGTCATAATGTCTTAACACGTCTGAAAGACTTGATTCACTCAATCAACAGTTTGGATCCTCTTGTTCTGGTGCAAAAGGTTCGTTTCTTGATTGAGTTATCCTCCAACAATGTTTCATTATCTCCAACAGCTCCAGTATTCATGAGTTGTCTTTCAGTTATGGAGGTCCATTTTATATTATGTTTATTTAAATTATTTATTTGTAACAATTTAAAGCTAGTAAGCTTTTAACTTGAGGGAGTGTTTAGAATATATCTAAACATCATTTAGGATATTTATAATATTGTTGGAAGTATACAGATATGGGATTGTGATTTGGATATTAATCCAAATCTAAATCCAATCTTTACTGTTGTAATGTTGAATATTGTTCGAGAAATTTCTGGCTAGAATTTTAGGCTGTAAATCAATCCCTGAATGAGGGTTACAGTTCAATTCTTTCCTGATTTTTTTCCTGATTTTTCTCTTAGGTTTTTCCCTAGAGTTTCCCTATAAATAGCTTTGTACATTAAAAATATTGAAGGAAACTGATTGAATTCTCTATTTCTAAATTCCGCATGTATCAGAGCTTTAGGCTTGATTTCTGATTCTATTGCAGCCTTCATTGCTCGTCTCTTTCTCTCTGTTCTTTCTATAGCCTTCATTGCTGTACCCCGTATCCCACTTTGCCTAAACCAAATTTCTTCTTTTTCGGCTTTAAATATCTGGAACCTCTTGCTTCTCAAACCTCTATCAAATCAGAGAAAACTATCGTCCAATCATATGACTGGGACCTACATAATGTTAAGGGCGACCTACAGGCTAAAATGAGAAAAACTTTCTCAAGTTTGATCTCAATTTGTCAAAAACTACCAAAAGAAAGGCCGACTTAGCCATATTGCTCGGAATCGGACCTAAACCAATGAGAAGCTGGATTTGACAAGCATGGGATGAAGTGATTCTAGTTATGTCGTGGCTGTCGGATATCATATAGACCAGCCATCAGATACTGCATATTTCTACAACAGCAAAGGATAATCTATTGGAATCTGTTCATGGACATATTCAAGGCTCGAGATATACTCCAAACTATATGAAATCAAGCGGAAAGCAAGGGAACAAACAATCAAGGGAAACAAGACAGTCACTGAGTATGCTCAATACTTTCAAAATCTGTGGCAGGAAAAAAAACTCGGGATCTTATCGAGTATGCATATGGAAAGTGTTCAAAGACTGCAAGCCACTTTGAGAAAATTTCATTCAGAAAAAGGAGAGGTTTATGATTTCTGCTGGCCTTAATCAGAATTGACCAGTGAGAGTTGAGTTACTGGCAGAGAGGAGATACCATCATTGCCAAGAAAGTATCATGTCCAACAGCAAAAGCGAGACAGGCACAGAAGCAGCACGAGGGCGACGTCATCGCTCCTTGAACTTCAGATGTTTGAGAGCACAGCTATTACGGACGAGGATCAGCATTACGGATTGGAAGAGACCGAGCAAAGCTGAAACACAAAGAATAATAACCGAGACAAGTTTTTGGTGCACCTTACTGCAAGAGAGCCGAGGACACCACAGAGAGGAAGAAAATCTGAAGAAATTGCATTGGAAAAACTAAGCCCAATGCCGAGAATGGGGAACCGAGTCAGTCACATCTCAAGCTCATTTGACTGATGTTTTCAGACAACGAACACGTAGAAATGAAAACTTCAATCAGCGGTGAAATGAGGAAAAATCAGAGGTTTGTTAGAATCTCTAGAATAAGCCCTCGGTTCTGCTCTTCTAACCCTGCTCATGGTAAATCTTCCTGTTTTTTGGTTTACATGCCTCAAGGAATCACTTAGATACTTCCTGGATCATAGACTCTGGGGCTTACCTGACCATATGATCCCTGTTCCTCACAGTTTAGCACATATACACCTTTCCTAGTAATAGAAAAATCACAGTAGCAAATGGATCAACTTGCTACTGTTGCTGGAATTGGGAAATATATATTTCACCAAATCTTACCTTGAAAGATGTCCTTCATGTGCCAAAATTATCAGCCAACCTTGTCTCTATCCAGGAATCTCACTAAAGATTTACAGTGTAATGTGTGTTTTTATATCTATCTTTTGTGTTTTCAGGACAAGGGCTCGGAGAGGAGTTTGACTTGCTAAGGAAGAGGAATTGGGCTGTATTTTCTTGAGACACCAGATGCCTCTAAAGAAGTTTCCAAAAAATCTATCTGTTTCTTTCCTTACAACCTCTAATAAAGAAGCCATTTGGCTTCATTCATTTTTCGTTTGCCATCCATCTTTCTCAAACTTTGAAAATTATGTACCCATCTTTGTTAAGAATCTAGATATAAAGAATTTCATATGTGATGTTTGTTGAGTTGCTAAACACACTCGGGTTTCATTTCTATTAGCAATAAACGATGTTCTAAACATTTTGATTTAGTCCATAGTGACATTTGGGGACCTTCTACAATCCCAAATGTCTCAGGAGCCTCATTGGTTTGTTACTATAATTGCGAGCTGTACTGAGTCACATGGACTTTCTTGCTCAAACAAAATCAAGATGTGAGTACTGTTATTTTCCTTTCCTTTATCCATAATTCAGAATTAGTTGGGATTAAAATTAAAGTTTTTCGGTCTGATAATGCCAAAGATTATTTTAATCCAAGTCTGTCACCATATTTACAAAGGAAGGGAATCATACACGATCCCTTGTTCCAAATACCCCTAACAAAACAGAATTGCTGAAAGGAAAAATGGTCACCTTCTTAACATACCCCGAGCCTTGTTATTTCATGGAAAGTTCCTAAGTCTTATTGGGGGGAAAGCCTATTCTTACAGCCACTTATCATGATAAATAGGTTACCCTCACGTATATTGACCAACAAAAAACACCCATGGCAATTCTGTCCGCTTTCTATCATCACTTCCGAGTATCCAATGGTCTTATACCAAGAGCTTCGGTGCACTCTTTTTCCATTATACATAACCACCAAGGGGAAAATTGATCATAGCCATCAAATTATCTTCCTTCTATTCTAGCACACAAAAATAAATGACCTCTTCTAGGAAATACTATAATCTGCAGATGTAACCTTTGTTATAATAATCATATTTCAACCATTCTTATCTTCAGGGAGAGAATTCATTGGAAGATAAGAATGCTCCTGAAATAGGTGGTCTTAGTCTTAGTGATCTTGAGTTACTCGTCTCCCCAACTGATTTTGTTTCCCAATCTGCTCCTGAAAATTTCAACCGAGTCTATTCCAAATTCATTCCACGAACATAATTTCCAAACCGATCCTGTTCATAATCCTAAAAGGTTCTCAGATATATTCAAGAGATCAGTTGTCCTAATCCGAAGCAAAGCCAGACTACAATTCGGCCTATCAAGAAAGCACGTAATTTATTCCTCCTTTGGCTAACAATTTGTTGATAATCATGAGAATGATTTAGATCTCCCCATTATCAATGAAAGCCGGTATTTTTGCCTCCTTGGTTGAACAGTCTGTTGATAATCATGAGAATGATTTAGATCTCCCCATTGCCTTTAGAAAAGGTTCCAGAAAATGGACAAAGCAACCTATTTATCCATTGGCTCACTATGTGTCACTACAACGTTTGTCACCACTCCACAAAAATTTTATTGTGAACTTAGATACTATTGCTATTCCTAAATCTATTGAGCAGTCAAAGAAGTGGAGAATGCAAGAAGAAGAAAGGGCACTAGAGAAAAACAAGACATGGGAGATAGTTGACATGGAAAGAATTTAGCTGGCTGCAAATTGGTCTTTGCTCTGAAATACAAGGCTGATGGCTCACTCGAGAGATACAAGGCTAGGTTGGTGGCTAAAGGGTACAGTCAAACTTGTGGGGTAGACTATCAGGAGACTTTTGTACCAGTAGCTAAGATGAACACAGTGAGAATCCTACTATCTCTAACTACTCACTTTGATTGGCAACTTCAACAATATGATGTAAAGAATGCCTTCTTACAGGACCTAGAAGAAGAAATCTACATAAGTATTCCATCAGGTTTTGAAGGAAAGAAACAGCAACTAAAGTATGTAAGCTGAAGAAAGCCTGTATGGGCTAAAACAGTCACCAAGAGCTTGGTTCGGAAGATTTACTAAAGTCATGAAAGCGTCAGGGTACAAGCAAAGTCAAGGAATCACACACTGTTTATCAAGCACACAGATTCAGGGGAGTTACAGCACTTCTGTATATGTTGATGACATAATAGTCACTGGTAATGATGAAGAGGAGACACTCAAACTGGACGATGTTTGCAAAAGAGTTTGAGATAAAAGAGCTGGGAAAACTGAGACTTTCTCGGAATTGAAGTCCCATACTCCAAGCAAGGGATCTTTATCTCACAGAGAAAATATGTCCTGGATCTTTGAAGGAAACCGGAAAGCTTGGCTGCAAACCAGTGGCTACTCCGATTGAAGCAAACCAGAAACTAACAGCAGCAAGTGAAGAACCAGTTGTTGATCGAGAAATACTAGAGGACTAGTAGGAAGGCTTATCTATCTTGCTCATACCCGACCAGACATTGCTTATGCAGTAAGTTTGAATTAGCCAGTTTATGCATAATCTAAAGGAATCACACTTGCAAGCTGCTCTTCGAATACTACACTATTTGAAAGGAAGTCTAGGGAAAAGGAGTGATATTTAAGAATAGTCAAAACCTCAAGTTAGAAGCCTATATACAGATGCGGATTTTGCTGGATCTGTGGTTGACAGAAGATCAACAACAGACTATTGTACCTTTCTCTGCAGTAATCTAATAACATGGAGGAATAAGAAAGCAGAAATGTTGTGGCAAGATCAAGTGTAAAATCCGAGTTCAGAGCAGCAGCACAAGGAATTTGTGAGTATTGTGGCTGAAGATTATACTAGAAGACTTGAAGATCAAGTGGCAGGGTCCCATGAGACTGTATTGTGACAACAAGTCTGCAATTAATATTGCTCATAATCCTGTACAACATGACAGGACAAAGCACGTTGAAATTGACAGACATTTTATTAAAGAGAAACTTGGGGAAGGACTAATCTGCATGTCCTATGTTCCTTCAGGAGATCAACTTGCCGATGTCTTAACTCAAGGACTCAATAGTGGGAATTTTCATGAGATAGTTTCCAAGCTGGGAATGGAAGATATATATTCACCAACTAGAGAGGGAGTGTTGGAATATACAGATATGCTTGTGATTTGGATATTAATCCAAATCAAATCCAATCTTTATTGTTGTAATGTGAATATTGTTAGAGAAATTCTAGGCTAGATTTTAGGCTGTAAATCATTCCCTTGAATTGAGGGATTACAGTTAATTCTTTCCTGATTTTTTTCCTAATTTTTTCTCTTAGGTTTTTCCCTAGAGTTTCCCTATAAATACAGCCTTGGACATTCAGAAATATGAAGGAGAACAGATTGAATTCTCTATTTCTAAATTCCGCAATATCTTTAGAAGATATCTAGAATATCTTTAGAATATATTATAAAGTCAATTAGTTCTCTAATTGAGGGCTCCTAATTTTATTTATGTTTACTGTATTTTCTTATTTGATTAGGATTGTATTTCCTTATTTGATTAGGATTACTAGAATATAAATAGGAGTTAGTACTTTCTTTTTGTAACACATTAAACACATATTTCTCTTATTAATCCCAATTCTCTTTTCTTCCTTCTTTCTACCTAAACCCTATTAATTTCAACAGTCTCTAGAGCTAAATTTTAGAATTCCATGTCAATGAAGAAAATCTAGGGAAGAAGGATGAAAAAACGAGAGCATCTAGGATGACCAGATATTGGTACAATGGTATGTTGTATGCAGCTGGAATTAAATAATAAATAACTTTCACATTGTATTCCTAGATTCTAGCTGAAAGCAGGATGACCACTGTTCAGTTAATTGTTGCAATCACTTCACTTTGCTTCTGGATTGACTATCATTATCATCATTACTTTTTGTATGGAAGCATGTAACCAACAGAGAAATGCTAATTTGCACGAATTTATTTTTACGAAATGGTTTACGATTGAATATTGCATCTGTGATCCTGAATGCCAATTCGCTGAATGTGGTGAAAAGTAACTATCTTATAACCCTTTTATTCATAAAATGGATACACACTTCATTCGTATCCCAATTCGTAAAACTGGTTTTGTGTGAAATAGTGCTTCACTAACCAATATTATATACAGGCCTTGAGATGTCTTGTTCACTATTATGTTAGCAATAGAAATGAGTTTTCATTACGAGGATGATTATTGTTGTTGCTTGCTTGCTTATTTATATTTTTTTTTCTTTGAATCTTTTCCCTTTTTGGCACATTTTAGGATACAAGAGTGAGGATAGTTCTGCAAATGATGTTGATGTCAACTCATCAGGTCAGTTTATTTGTACTGCCTGCATGAATTCTTGTCCTTTGGCAGTATCGAATTGATAATATTTCTTGAATGTAATTCTATCATCAGTGTTAGAGAGCAGTACTAGCCTTATCAAGATCCAATTTTCTAATATAAATACACACACAGGGAGCCTAACTGAAAACAATTTAGTGCATCCCATGTCCTATTATATTTCTCTCTCTCTCTCGATATTCCTTTACATGAAATTGGGCATGTGGCACATGCTACCACCTGATGAACTACGCATTGGATCGCACAAATAGCAGCCATCAAAGTGTTACTTAGTCATGCATCAATTCACGAGAAAGAGGACCTAGGGAAAGAGTTGATTATTCAAAAGATTGGTCAAATTTTATTTTATTTTTTATTGGAAGAAATTTAGGAAGCTATGGTTTTGATCTGGGTTCAGAACCCAGCCCTTTATGCCATGTTAGAGAATATCAAGAGAGAGAGATAGAGAATTGTAAATGGGGACATACTAACATATCATGAGGTTAGGCTACCTATGTGCATATTTATACTTAGAAACTTAGATCAACTACAAGTATATTACAACTGGTACAAGCCCAGCCCAATAACACTAAGTACATACTAACACAGTATTATTCTCTAACAGTGAGAATATATGTTGTGTGCAATTTCCACCTGCAGCTTGTTGACATTTTAATATTTATAAATGCATTAATGTGACCTTTATCATCCTTAGATGGTTAGACCTTAGGTCTTTTTCTTTTTCCTTTATTGAATGAATTGAATGACTCATTGCAAATAATTTAGTTTTCCATTAGGTTTTGATTCTACCTGAAACTTAAGTCCTAAACTTTTTGCACTTGTTTCAAAATTCATTTTTCATGTTACTTCTGTATCTGTTTTAAAATTAATAAGATATTGTCTCTTTCTGAGATAATAGCATCTGTTCTACCTTCTATTTTTGTAAATTGCATGCCCTAATTTCTTGAAAAATAACCATTTCATGAATGTCTTAACGTTGATCTAAGTGTAGGTCTGCCATTTGGTGAAGATGATGTTGGAACTATAAATGGAAAACAAACGCTTATTAACCGGGAGTTGTCTAGTAAACATGATTCTGAAGTATTGGAGAGCAAGTCTTATGTCTTGGCTGAAAAGGAATCCTTACCAGCGGATATGCCACCTTTGATCTTAAAATGCAAATCAGTTTTTAAGTGCAGGATATGTCCTAGGATTATCTGTTTGACTGAGGACACTTTGAGGGATCATCTGCGATCAAAGGTAATGCACTTTTCCTATTTGTCACTTATTATGGTTAAGCATCAACTTTTACTATTCATATTACTTTTTAGTTTAGAGAAGAAATCCATAAACTCCTATCTTAAATATTCTTCCCACAGAAAATCAATTATTGCATTTATTATATTCACTGGGTTTTAAATTTGGTATTAATGGTTTTCAAGTGGGAAACCGAAGGAAGATACACTGGGATTGGAGGAGCAAACTTTGGGATTCTATGGTACACTACTAATTTATGGCATAATCCTTGGTTGTAAGAACGGAAATTGTTTCCTGATTGAGTGTAGCAGATATAAGGATGTTGATCTAGATCAGTGGCAACAAGAGTAAATTAGTGTAAAATGAGGTTAAATATTCATGCTAAGAGAAATTTTCATGGGAACTCATTAAGTGATTGACAACGTATAACTTGGGTAGAAATGATGAGGATTCCCTGCAAAGGATGTGGTGGATGTAACCCCAGATTTGATTTACTGCAATTTTTTTTTTGGGGAGGGGGGGGGGGTAAAAGAAGAAAATATATTTTTAATATGGAAGAAAGAAAGAGTACACTAAAGGAGAAGGATAGGATATCCTCTTTAGCAAAGGCACGAAAATGAAACAATGAAAAGACAAACAGTCAAATCTCCCAGCCGTCTATAACCTAGCTTAGGGGTGGCAAAATGGATGGATTAGATGGGTTTTGGATTGGATTGTAATGGATGGGTGGAAAGTAAACCATTAATCCATTTAAGATCCATTAAAAATTTCCTAAAAGAATCCAATCCGTCCACGACTCATTAGGTGGATAATTATCCAACCTATCCATTAATCTATTTTAATGTATGGATATCCAATCCATCCATTTAAAATCATTTAAAAAAAAAATCTCTTTCTCTTCCCCTTTCTCCGTTCTCTCTCTCTCTCTCTCTCTCTCTCTATATATATATATATATATATATATATATATATATATATATATATATATATATATATATATATATATATATATATGTATGTATGTTACATATCGTACAGTAAGTTTTATATATCTTCTAGATTTTTTTTAGATATTCAATAATAATCTTGGTGTATATATATATATATATATATATTACGTTTTCTGCAGTGAGTTATATATCTTCCATTTTTTAAAAAGATTCAATAATACTCATGGTTTATATAGTAGAGTGATCATTTGAAATATAAAAAATTTTCTCTTTTTATTCTTCAACTAAAAAAATTAAAAAATAAATTAATACTAATTTTAATTATAACTGAAGTCAAATGATATACCAAACTCAAATGGAAATATATATATATTGAACTTCACTATCAATTCATAAACTATATATTCTTTCTCACTACTAAACTCCACTTTCAATCCAGAAATTAAAAGAAAAAAACTAAAAAACAATTTTAACAGCAATACAACTATAAAATCATATCAAAATGTCTAAAAGCCTTTCAAACTGAAAGGGGAAAACCTTTTTCCAGCCTTGGCAGCATCAAAAGTCATGATTCAGAGCAAGGGTCATGCTTCTTTGCTCAGTAACAGAGCATTTGGAGGGATATTACCCATTGGGTTGTAATGGATCCAGTGGGCCAAAAGTAAACTATAAAATTGGGTATCAAATGGATGTGTTTAGTTCACTAAACCATCCATTAATTAAAATTAATCCAATCCAATCTATCCATTAAATTTGTTATTTTAATTGGATGGATAGGATTGGATATAAGTATGGATGGGTTGGATGGTTGGTGGATTAATGGTTTATTTTGCCACTCCCATAGCTACAAATATGTGTGCTACCAGAATCTCTATTAGAGAGAGGGGGATTTGTTTTCCCTAAAAGCTAGTCTATTTTTTGTTTTCTTTTTAAACATAGTAGACCTTAGTATTCTTTTTCTTTTTAGTAATGTTAATAGCGTTTTGCTCTAGCCAAATATACCGAATAATACATTTTGTAGTTGCGGTTAACGTCCAAGGTTATGGAGGACTTACTTTCAGGGGAATGAGCTTAAATGATGGGGAATCCGTTTGAGCAAAAGATGGGGCATAAGTCAAGATTGCCATCAATCTTTTGCATCTGATACAATGTTATATAGTTCTTAATCTACCTTTTGTATTGGCCAGTAAACTACTATGATAACATCACAACAATATCATATTATCATGTATAATAAAACATTAGTGAGGAAGCCCAAAACCACCTCCTGTGGTAATTTTCTGACCTCAACATACTTACTTCCATGCCAGATCTGTGACATTGCCTGAGAAATTTCCCAGCCTTCTTCAAACTTGATTAAATAATAACTGTAGTTAGATATGCACAGCATTAACTGTAACTTCAATTATTTCTGATAAAACAGGAAAGAAAATCCTTACACCAGTCACAAGTTGTGAAGAGCCTATAGGATAGAGGTCCTCCTACAAGTCCAAGCAAGGAGATCGAACTGGTTTCTCATTCTTCTCTTGAAAATATGGTTGATCAACTTGGAGAGGACAACTATCAACTTTTACTTGTCACCATGTAAAGTCTCTCATTGGTGATCTAATGATAACTTTCTTATTACTGTAGAGACATGCTCGATCTGAAAAACTACTCAGTGAAGGTAGACTGAAGGCCATGCTCAACAGTGATGGTGAAATTGAGAACCAAGAGGCTTCAGAGGTCCAAAGTAAAGATACAGAGGTTGGTTCTTCAACAGTTCAATTGCATACTACTGCAACTCAGCCAAATAAAAAATTGCGTACGAATTAAAGAAACTGAATTATGATTAGACATGCGCTGAAACCTAATTATTTCTTAACTTTCTAGGATAATGCAAAAAAGAACTACAAAGGACAGAAGCAGCATAAGAAGAGAATGAGAAAGAAGGTAAAGAACACTAGTATTTCAATTATCAGGCATAGTTTAAATTGATACCGTAAAGTTTATGAAAATATTTTGAATGGCAGAGAAGTGACTATACAAAAACAAGGAAAATGCTGTCAACAAAAGGGTCATCCAAGAGAAGGCGAAAGAATGAGAACTGAGGTGTGTTGTAGTCACATTCTGTGCAACAATTTTTCTCGCTAGTGGCATTTGCCTTCCTGTGCAAAGTCTGCCTAGTCTGCTATATGTTCAGCTGATGGTGCTTTTTGAACCCCATTCCCCACCCCTCTATTCAATCTCCATTCCAGTTTTGGATTGTCTCAATTGTTGACTTTGCCTCCTACAATTATCGGGAGCATTTGATTTTCCAGACATATTGACAGTCAAAACTATGTGCAACCATGAAATCATAGCCAAAGACAAAACAAGACGAAGCACAAAGTACATATGTCCGTCCAGTAACAATACCAAAAGACTACAAAGTAATGAAAGCAAAAGACCTAGTTCTTATTTCCTCGTCCTGTCGATGTTCCATAGGTGCTTCCTTTGGTGACACTACTCTTCGCTAATTCTTGTGGATTGTTAATGTATAAGTCTCTGGCTGGTTAAGATTGAATGTGATAGCACACAATAAGGGGTGAATTATGCACTTTAAAGTTTGCCCTTTAAAATAAAATTGTAGACCTTTTAGACTATCAATGAGGGTTGGGTGTAGTGATAAGCGAACTATGTTCTTACAAAGAGAACCAAAGTTCAAATTTCGGAGTAAGCAAGTCAAGATCAATCACGACTATGTCTGAGAGATTAGTCTCGTAGTAATGTCTAAAGGGATGCTTGATCAAAGACAAAAAAAAAAAAGACCTTTTAATCTTAACATAAATTTTTAAAATAAATTTTTAAAACAAATGAGTTAGCTCAAGTGGATAGCAAGTTAACTTAAAATAGTCAATAAACTAACTATTGCATTGTAACTCAAGTTTTGTGCTACTTGATTCTTATTTTGAGTTACGATGCAACTTTTGAGTGGATTGTCTTGCGAAATATGAGCACAAAACTTAAAGCACAATACTTGAGTTACGACTATTCCCATTGATAACAAGTAGTTTTTTACTATTTTTGAATGTTCATTATAAGACCAGCCTCTCCAATCTATAATACATTGAGCATTCTTTATGATTAAGGTCTCTAGCCTGCAAACTATTGAGTATTAGTAAACCTCACCTTTGGAGACCAACATTCGAGATTTTGAACAAAATCAACAAAGAAACTCTCACTATAGCATAATCCGTTGGCAATAAGTGTGAACTAGTAGAATTTGAAGCTTCAGCACACCTGGTTGGTGTTAGCAAGTGAATCACATTATAAAATGACTACTGAACAAGTATGTATATAAAGATCAGCTCAATCTCTCGAGAAAACACTAAAATAGAGGATGAGCAATATTTCCTTATCAATTTATTGATTCTTGTGTCTTTGCTTGTTATTTCGTGTTAATCATATCGATCTTTCAATTTTTTCGCACAGTAAAGGTATTTATGGGTCAGCTTTTGCATTAATCGAGTATAATTCCTTCAACTTTCAAATATGCCTCTTTAGAATTTATGATTGTTGTATGCAAGTTGAAATATTTTTCAAAACCCAACCGTTGCATGTAATTATAGAAGATTTTCTAGTGAATTCAAAAAATGAGCTAATTAACCTAACTTCTAAATTAGTTCACTTTTGTCTTCACCGTTTAGTGATTTTTGAGTATATCGACTTCGTGCTTCAATTACTTGATTCTCATTTTGAGCTTCCACGCAACTTTTGAGTAGATTGTCTTGTAAAATATGTTAGCTCATTTTTATCTCAAGTCCTCAAATTTAGCCTTTAGATTTTCTTTAATTTGGATTGGCTCAATTACATCCATAGTTGCTATCAATTGACTCACCTCTAAGTTCCAAGATGAGTTTATTCCAATTTCATCATTGTATAACTAGGGTAATTTGCGAATTGTATAAAATGCATTTAATCATATGATTAGAATATTTGAAATTCATTATAAATCTAAACAAAAATAAATAGAAGTGTTTAAGATATGTTTATATCATAATCGAAAATTTAACTTAGGATACTAAAATTTGTGCAATTAGATATAGTAACTTGTAGAATAACTACATATAAAAAAATAAATTTTAAAACTGGAGTATTTGGCTCAAAGTTCATAAATTATATTATGTATATTAATTTCAGGATATAAACTATGACAAGATCATCGTCATAAACTTTTAAAAAAAATTAAATTACAAAATAATGATACTAAGATAGTAATTCAAAAATATTCAAAGTACTTACTGAATACATGAAAATTATATTAAATTGATAATTTTCTTTTTAATATTATCAAGATAACAGAAGAAGAATAAATTTTTAAGATATATTTATTACACTCACAAAAGCTCTTACTGTTTCTAATTTATAAAGGCTTATGAAAAATGAGAATTGAACTCTACACACATTTATGATGTTCAATCAATTTTTTCCACTAGACTATACAATGGACAAAAGAAAATTTTTCTTTCACTATTATTTTTTTTATGTTATTGTTCTTTGCATTTAATGTCATTTTTTCAAGCGATGTCTTTTTTTTTTCTCTTCTTAATGTCATCGTACCATCTTCTAACTATTCATTAATTTATTAGTTTTTTAATAAAATATAGGTTTTCAAACATATTTACTTCTTTTAGTTGCTCTAATCCTCAATTACAAGTTAATCAAAATGGATCATGGGCGAAGTTGTCTATAAAAAAGCAAAGAATGTGGAAGGGTGAAGTTGAGCAACAGCCAATGCAAGCAAGCAGTAATCATAGCGATGATAGTCGGACACAAAACACAAGTTGTTTTGGCGCCACATTGCATATGTAACCTCCTCGTACTAATGGAAACTCCGAAAACGAAAATCCCAACCTAGAAACTAGAAACCGCTCATTTTCTCATTCTTCATCCCAAGATGCTTACTCTCCCATTCCAACCTCACACAACAACTTAGACCCTCTTCCATGGATTCCCACTCCAAACTTCAAACCCTAGACTCCGCCCATTTGTTCCTCAGCGCCCACCAATCCCTACAACCCTCGCCATCGACACCGCTACCGCCGCCGTCGGTCTCTCTCCTCGCCAACCACTCCGCCCTTCCCTCCGTGCCGTCGAGTTTCCCCCAATCCAAACTCATCCCAAAAACCAGTTTTGTGGTCGACGCATTCCGCTACGCCGGCGATTTCTGCGTGTCCTACTTCCTTTCCCATTTCCACTCCGATCACTACACTGGTCTGGGCCCCAATTGGTCCCGAGGCATTGTTTATTGCTCAACCACCACTACTTGGCTTCTCCTTCAGGTTCTCAAGGTCCCTTCCCAGTTCGTAGTTCCGTTACCGCTTCGCGAGCCAGTTGAAATTGATGGTTCTCAAATAACACTAATCGATGCAAATCATTGCCCCGGTGCAGTGCAATTCCTATTCAAAATTCCGGGTGCTGATGGAAAATGCGAGAGGTACGTTCACACTGGCGATTTCCGGTTTTCCAATTCAATGATATTGGAACCTCTTCTTGCTCCATTCGTGGGTGCTGACGCTGTATTTTTGGACACGACCTATTGTCACCCTAAGTTTGTGTTTCCTTCCCAGGAAGAGTCTGTTGCTTACGTAGTTGATGTTGTAAAGAGGGTTGGGGGTGAATATGATGATTCGTTGAGGAATGTTTTGTTTCTTGTTGCTACTTATGTTGTTGGGAAAGAGAAGATTCTGCTTGAACTTGCACAAAGGTTTAAACGTAAAATACACGTGGATGCTAGAAAAATGGAGGTTTTGCGGGTTCTTGGGTACGGAGAAAGTGGTGCGTTTACGGAGGATGACTCGGAGACTAATATTCATGTTGTTGGGTGGAATATTCTGGGTGAGACATGGCCATATTTTAGGCCTAATTTTGTTAGGATGAAAGAGATTATGACTGAGAGAGGGTACTCAAAGGTTGTGGGTTTTGTTCCAACTGGATGGACTTATGAAGTGAAGCGCAATAAATTTACTGTGAAGTCCAAGGATTCGTTTCAGATTCATCTTGTACCCTACAGTGAGCATTCAAACTATGAGGAGCTCAGGGAATATGTTAAGTTTTTGAAACCAAAGCGTGTTGTTCCTACAGTGGGTCTAGATGTTGAAAAAACTGACAGTAAACATGCTAACAAAATGAGAAAGCATTTTACTGGATTAGTTGATGAGACAGCCAACAAGCAGGAATTTTTAAGGGGTTTTCATCGTACCTCTAGTGAAATGAGTTTCAAGGTTGAGAATGATGTTATTGATGCTCTGAAACCTGGGAAAAACATGGAGAAAGAAGTCAAGCCATCTGACATGGAAGGTGATAATAAAAGTATTAATCCAAATCCCACTTTGAATTTGTCCTCTTTTCTGAGAGATCCTGATACACGAGATCCTACTTTACTAAATGATGGAGAAAAGGAGAAAATCATTCAAGAGCTTAGTTGTTGTTTGCCCACCTGGGTAACTCAAAGCCAATTGTTAGATCTGATCAGCATCTCAGGGAGCAATGTTGTCAAGGCTGTTTCTAATTTCTATGAACGTGAGACTGAATTTCATGAGCAAGTGCTTTCTTGTAAAACTTCTGTTTCAACATCCACTTGTCGCTCATTAAATGACACTGATTCACTTTCAAAAGCATGCCTTAATACAAACAGCACTCACAGAAATGTCAACATTTTTCCAAGTCAAGATTCTAAATTAGCTAAAGTGAGGAATATGCCAAGCAAAGTTTCCCCTGCCAAAAGGAAGAGAAGTCGTGAAAGTAAACCAAACAAGAAAGTAAAAGTCAATGCAAAATCAGAATCTAGTGGTTCAAAGCAGTGCATGATAACAAAATTCTTCAGCAAAGTATTGCCCGAGTTACCTGGTGTTACTCAATCATCTAAGCTTGACCAAAGCCCTAAAGTTGAAGATTTGTTGCCATCTGAGGTTGGACATTTGTACAAGGATGAGATTGATCAGTTTATGCAAATAATAAATGGGAATGAGTCATTAAAAACATATGCTGTCAATATAATTGAGAAGACAAAAGGAGATGTCAATAAAGCATTGGATATATATTACTGTAATTCTGGAAATCTTGGGGAAAATGACAAATCAGTTCAAGCTGAGTGCAACATTGAAACCCCTTCAGAGAAGAAACATGCGTCACAGAAATTGAGAGTTAAACCTGATATTTCTGTGCAGAGAGAGTTAAGAGAGAATGTAGACGCAGCTCATGTATCTCTACCACCTGAAAAATACAACCCTAAAGAGCATGGTTTGTGTTTATTTTCTTTTTCTAAATATATGGGTTAAGGAGTTTGAGTTTATATTTACAAACTGTCTTCTAAAATATGCATAAAATTGGCATAAATGAGCAGCATGTTGGAGAGATGGACAGCCTGCACCATATTTACATCTTGCAAGAACCTTCAACCTGCTTGAGGATGAGAAAGGAAAGATAAAAGCTACTTCAATGTTATGCAATATGTTCAGAAGGTTTCTTTGATACTGATCCTACTCTTTGTATCTCCGTTTGTTCCCTCTCTTTTATGGAATAATGGAACAATTGTATCAGTAATTTACTGATTGAGGAACACTATATGCTTGCAATGTTTCTATCACACAGTTTGTTGGCCTTGTCTCCAAAAGATGTGCTGCCTGCTGTGTATCTATGCACAAACAAAATTGCTGCAGACCATGAAAATAGGGTAGGTTTATTTCCAACCTTGATAATTTGGAAGTTCTGACTTTCACTATCTTTAGCATTAATGAGAATGAAACTTCAACTTGAGTAATTTAGAAAAATCAAAATCTTGATCCTGATCTTTTTGCTCTTTTACGTATGTTGTATCAAGTTTTAAAGTTTTCTTCACCTGCTGAAAGTCTAGGACCTGAGTTCCTTAAATAAAACATTAATAATGGGTTATAGATGGCATTTTAGCTCTTCATTGTTGCTTGAGGGTGCCTTTTTGAATCAAAACTGACCATTTTACATTCCCTTGGTTTTTCTTTGTAATGCTTTTTCCTTTTTTTTTTTCTCCCTTTTCTTGGGATCGTGGCAGAGGGGTCAGGGGAGTGTAGTGTTGGTTTTGAGACAGTAGTTATTTATTAACATGTGAGCATGCACGAAGCAGGGCCCACTTTAAGGTTCCCCCTTGCTTTTCTTTTATTTTCTTTCTTCTTTTCTGGAAAATTACATCAGTGTTTCTGGTTGTTAATCAGTTATGATTCTTTAGCCTCTTCTATCATGACAATTGTTTTGATACTGAGTATAGGAGTCTACTGTATGGCAATGGGGGTAATTATGTATTAAGAAAGTTCTGTGTCTCATACTAATAATGCAGGAATTAAATATTGGTGGAAGTTTAGTTACTACAGCACTTGAAGAGGCATGCGGAACAAATCGATCAAAAATAAGGGAGATGTATAACAAACTTGGTGATCTTGGTTGGATGATTGTTCTCATAGTCTTTGGCTGTTTTACTAAACCTATTCATTCTGTGAGGACTTTGAATAACTGTGAAATGACCTCTGATTGTTGAAGGTGATGTTGCTCAAGAGTGTCGTCAAACACAGAGATTGCTTGCAGCACCAACACCACTTCTAATTAAGGATGTTTTCTCTGCACTCCAAAATATAAGGTATGGACTGCCTTTCTGTTTCTTATTGTAACTGAGTCAATGACCTTAATAGGGATATAATTTGCCACTCAATGGCCAGTTCTTGAAGTGTTTAGTTGATGACTAATTAGATGATAGCTGTTAGAGAATCTTACAGTGTTAGTGTGCATTGAGCATTATTTGGTTGGGCTTGTAGTAGTTGTACTACACTTATTTGTCCTGATTTTTCAATATAAATGTACATACTAGGAGCCTAGCTGATATCAAGTTAGTGCATCCCTTATGCAATTCAATTCTTCCCTCTCTCTCTCTTTCTCTCTCTCTCTCTCTCTCTCTCTCTCTCTCTCTCTCTCTCTCTCTCTTATATATATATATATATATATATCACAATTCTATCTTTCATGGTATCTATAGCTTGGTTTTGAATCCAGCTCCAAAACCCTAGTATTTTGAGTTTTTCTGAAAAAGAATCAAAAGCCCTCCATCACTCATAGCATGTCGAATTGTGACCTTAAAGGTCTGGATTTGCTGATTGTGAATTCTTCTGGAATTGTGCACATATGGCGACGACAGCATATGTGGCTCTAATTGCTGCGGGTGGCCTGCTTCTTGCTTCAAATCAGACTAACTTGGTGGTTAGATGAGTACCCAGTGCCCAGGCTCTTATTATGTCTGATTTGGGTGTTATGGTGTTCCTTTGGTTGATTTCCTCTGGATTTAGCTGGTGGATGCTTGGTTTTTGTGTAGCAGTTTGGTTTTGGGGGAACCTCAGGGAACAAAGAAGGAAGATAGTGTTCTTTTTGCTCTTGTTGAGTAACATGTGGCGGATGGTGTCACATAATCTTTACATCAGTGAAAATATTGCAACATCATCAAGCAATTAGCACTAGCATATTCCATCTTTAATTGGATGGTAGTCATGGCATAATGATTGTTGGACCAACATTCTAACAATTTAAAAGTATGAGGGCAACATTGAAGCAATAGGAAATAGGGGACCAAAATATTCAATTGTAAAATTTGAGGGACTAAAAGTTTAATTAAGCCTAATTGTAACATATATTTCTCTTATTATATTTGTATTGCTTTTTCTTCCCTATTAACTTAATCATGTTTCTCTAGCTCTATAATTAAGTAAACTTTTAGTTTTGTTCTAAGTGTTCTTATGTAGTGCTCATCAGTGTACAAACAGGCAATGGAAGCACTTTTCGGAAGAAATGTATCATTGTTAAACTCATGCGCTCCTGCCGTGATAAGGAGATAAAGTTTCTTGTTCGGACCTTGGTAAATATCTTGTCTATAGCTCTATGATAGAGAATTCCTTCTAAATTTGCAAAGAAAACAAAACAAAATGTGATGCTACTAACAGAGTGAACATGCATATGATTAGGTATTTATGTTGTATTTTAGTTCAATTTCACCAAGCTGTGTGTTAACTACTTCAATAAGGTCAGTGGAAAAGGAGAGCTATAGCTGAGTCTAAGGAATTGGGGCATACCTTTCCCCATTTTTGCATGCATTGGAGATTTACACTATTTGGATGAGGAGAGAAAATGAAAAGAAAGAAAATAAAGAGAAGAGAAAACAAGGAGAAAAGTTGCCATTCTCTTCATAAGTTTAGATGAAGAGAAAAATGAAGATAAAGAAAATAAGAGAGACACATAATCTGAGAGGCGGAGGGGGACGATGAGGGGTAAAGTTTTGCTGAGAATTGTTCTGTGATGCTGGATGAGTTCAACTACTGCTATTCGTTTTCAGCTGCTTGGTAGGCCTCTCAAAACTGGTTTCATCGGTGGATGAGTTGAGAGAAACTCTTCATCATCGACATCTATCAAGTTCAGCTGGCACTCAAGGGGAAAAATTGTAATCCTCCATTTCCTGCAAAAATAGAAAAAAAATTGAAATGGGAAATTATTCAAAGAAATTTAGTTCAGTTGTGCATTAAAGATTGAATAGTGATTGGGAATTTCTCACCAAATTGGATAACCAGCTGGCTGCTGATGCATCCATTGATGGGTTTGATTCCTCCATAACAACTGGTCACAGGAATAGAATTAACTCTTACAGAGGTATTGAATTCACAATTCAGAGCTCTGCTTGTCCAATTTGGCACAGAATAGGAGTTCCATCCTTTCACTCTTTATAGCGGTCATCCTTCCCCACTTCACGTCCTCACCTTGTCTGGCATTGCCGCCATTGTCTCCCTCATCACTCTAGGTTTCACTTGCTGCTCAGATCTTCCTCTGTTTCAGGATCAGATTTGAATACCAAGGGGTTTCTTGTTGGTTCTGCTCTCATTGGTTCTACTTCCTCTTCTCATTTTCTCTCCAGTTTAGCGAAGAAAACTTTTGTCATGGGTCCCACTTCAATTTTTTCTTTCTTCTTTGTTTTCTCACACTGGCCAAACGAGAGAAGACTACTTTTTCTACCCATTTTCTCTCTACCCATTTTCTCTCAATCCAAACAAAGGGTTAAGGATTAAGGTTATATTTCCGTATCAGTCAGTGGCTGAAATTAGGCTTTTGACATTTTGTTGAGAATGGAGCACAGTATATGAATTGCCTTTACACCTAAATTTTTTCTGTCAATGCATCAGCCCTGCATCAATCACCTAGAATCAAACCCTAAGTAATCACCCCTGATTTTATGTTCAATATTTCCGTACTTGATTCACAAGACTTTCCTTCATAGTTTTCCACACTCTTAACAGTGGTTTTCCTCTTTTTATGGTCATAGCTCTCTTGTGTAATTTCAGTTATTCCTTTTCTTTTTTCTTCCTCATGTAATGTATATTATTTGTGTAAAATTATTGCCAAACATCTTCATTGAAGTATATACTTTATTAAGCTCTGAAAATAATTGGCCTGTTTGTTTACAGGCAGGAATAACGTTCACAACGGGCGTTGATAATAAGCAACAAATTGTTGCTGGCACAAAAAGTGCCTTGGGAAGCCCAATCCACCTTTTCAAATACCCGTTTAGTGCTTCAAAATGCAAAACAAACATGCTGAATGTTGTTTGCATTTAAAGATTACACACTAAAGAGAGAAAGATGATAGTGAGGGAATCCTAAGTTTATCATTTCATCAAGTGGTTCTTCCTGCATGGAAAAGGCAGAAGCATTCAATTCCATGCCTTCCTCATCATTGAATGGATTTGCTGTCATATTAACGCTTATATGAAGAAAAACCCCTCTATAACAAATCTACCAAGGAAAGATGCAACAAATTGGATTCTGCACACAGGATAATCAAGTTGAGAACTAGGTAGTGCCCTTGCATGCCTTATCAATCTTCTGTCATCCTTAAAGTTGGAGATCTGACGGCTTCAATAGTTCCAATACCTTTCTACGGCTTAAAATGCTTGTCATACCTTATGTTGTCAACCCAAGCGCAAAAGACAGAGTTATGGAGATGAATTTCTTGGACCTTCATTTACTGTATGCAATTAAATCCTAAGCAGATTCTAAATTACCGTTCTTTTCATTTGTCACTGTCTTCTAGTTTACATTTCTATCATTATTTGTGATTGTCATAGCTCATCAATGACCATACCTGGCTAGACTGTATGGTCTTCTCTCTTTACACACTGTTTCATTATTTACTCTTCTGAGTATACATATATAATGGTGGCTGGTAGTATGTTTCTGAAATGTGTTTTTCTTATAGATTTGTTTTGTTTCCCGTATGCAAGTGGTTTTAGATTTAGCTTCTTGTGTAGGTCAGGAATTTACGGATTGGAGCAATGATGAGAACTGTTTTACCTGCATTGGCTCAGGCTGTTGTTATGAATTCTTGCCCTACTGTGCACCAAGAAGTAACTGCAGAAAATTTGAAGGGGAAGCTTCAGGTCCATTCCGCAACCATTTGCTTTTACCTGTGGCCAAGTTTATGTGTTATTATGTACTGTTTTACTATCTTGTCTTCTTTTTATTGGTTGATATGTTGGTTTTTTTTTGTTGTATTAGTGACTTTTCATATGCTATTTTCTACATAGAGGAGCTTTCATCTTAATCGTATAATAGGAGATTTTGTTACTCAGAGAAAAAGAGAGAATAAATAAATCGAAGGATAAGATATACTTCTGACAATTTTATTTTTTTTTTTTAAAGAAGCACGAATAACATAGAAGGACATCATCAATATAGTATTTCCCTTGAATCCCTCTGTATATCTAGCAAAGGAACACCCTAAAAGTTTTCTTTTTGATAGAAGAGGAAATACTATTAGATTAGAGAAAGAAAGTACAGGTATAGAGGATAAGAAATCCTCCTTAGAGAAAGGAAAAGAAAATACAAAAAAGAAAAACAAACAAGAAAGCACATCAATTTTGCAAAGCTTGCCAATCTCTTCGCATGTTCAACAAAAATACCCCTTTTAAATAGCCATTAGCTGAGCACCATAAAGAGGCTAATATTTGTCCTTGAAAATTCTGGCATTCCATACTATCCATCAGCACCAAATTACAGCATACATTGCACCCCTCCAAACAGCTTTACCCTCTTCACTCCTACCCAAATCTTGGTGTTGAAATTATAAGGTAAGGAAGGAGGAAAAGAGAGAAAGGAGGCTCTCAATAGTATTGTGAATGTATGATTGATGTGTTACATAAAACACTAACCTAGCGGTCCTATTTATACTAATTACTTAGGTCAAATACTAGTGTAATTCTACTTTGGATATTTTTCCTGCCTTTCTTCCTTGCATGATGCTCTTATTTCTCAGTTTCTTAGTGTTGAAGGTTCCCTTTCTTGGAATTTCCACTTCTATTGTAACTTTAATGAGTGAGAGAGTTTTGATTTGGTTTATTTACTAAACATTCTTGAATCCTTTCATTTATTTATTATGCCTGATGTCCCATATTTGGAAGGTCCACCCTTCAAGTTCTTTTCCTTGTAAATCCTTTTCTTATATTTTTTGAAGTGTAACCCTTCTCAAAATTTGGCTTTGAGAACTTTTTTTTTTTGGGGGGGATGAAGAAGATGCCTCCAAGGTTGTGTTTTTTGTTCGGACTGTGTTACTTAATATGATTAACACTAAAATTTGTTACAGGTCCACAGACCATAAGCTTCATGGGGCTCTTTATTCTGGTATTTGTTTTGTGTGCAAAAAGTGTTCTAAAAGAAATAGCAATATTTTTTTCGCATTGGGAGTGCCAAGAACCAACTGCCCAAAAAGCTTGAGCTGCTAAGTGGAGTCCCAGAAATATTTTTGTCTCTAATATGCCGTTTCACGCAAGAGCTCTTTGGACTTGAAGTGTTAACAATGCTTAGGCGCACCTTACCTTGGGCTGAAATTTAATTGAATAACGAAGAATTGGGGTGGAAAGCATCGAACTCCTGACCACTTGGTCATAGAAGCTCTGATATTATATCAAGAATCAACGTTCCTTAAGTTGTTAAGTGGAGGCCCAAGAATGGTTTTTATCTCTGTCTGGGAGGTAGCTTGATACTTGTGGACTGGGTTGTGTGGGCTGTTTGGAAAACACTTTATTTGTTCTTCTAGATTAACACTCATTTTTTTAGCTGGTCGAGAGGTTTTGGGAGTAGAAAGGAAGGTTAGGTGCCTTGAAATTGCTCTTTTGCTGCATGTGGTCCATTTGGCTGGAGCCTAAAGCTAGACTCTTTAGCCAGATATCTTCCTTCTTATCTTTTATAGGAAAGGTTTGTTTTCTCAACTCTATTCATGGGTTTATTAAGGTTTGTCTCCTTGGTTGACATGCAAAGGGACTGGTTTTCTCTTTCGTGGTGACATATTTTCTTTGCTTTCTTTCTTTGTTTTTCTTTCTTTGTTGTTCTTTTCCTTGTTTTAGAAAGATTTCTGATCCTCCTGGATTGTAATTTTTCTCCCTTATTGTGAATTCTTAGTTTATAGAAAAAACAAGATTAGGTTTTTTGGCAGTAAGAGCTTGTTATTGTTTTTGCTTAAACCCTTCATTCTCGTACAAATGATTGGTAAATTCTGAACAATCATTTATATTTATTTGGAGATTTCTCAGTTCCTAATTAGTTCACCTCTCCAGGTCCTTTCTGTGACAGTTGTTGAAGCATATAACATACTCCCTAGTTTGGTAAGTATTGAATATTTGAATACCAAGTCTTGCCTATATATAGATTTTGTGATTCAAAACCGTAGTATTATTGCACTCTTTAGGCTCTTGTCTACATTGCTTCATGTTGTGTTCTGTTGCTTGAAAGTTCATCTCTCTCTCTTTCTCTCTTTCTGTCATTTTAGGAGATAGGAAGCTAGGTGGTAAATGTTTCTATGCTTGTATTTCTGAACATATGTTGAAGGTAAGAAAGCAGAAACGTTATAGGTTTACACCACCAAGAACAATGCACAAGTAGATTTGTTTTTAAAAAATTCTGTTATAATTTTTTTTCCCAGAAATCAATATGTAGTAGTAATGCATGAATATTTGAAGCTTGGCATATTTGGGATATTTGAGGAGTCTTGAGCCTTTTCTAAACTTAATAATAGTTCTTCTTTGTCCATATTGAGTTCTTGGCTGCAATATGGAGAACACAATTTAGTTGAGATGTGATTTGTTTGCAGTTCTTTGGTGTATAATTTCCTCCTGCTTTACTTACTTTGGTCCTTGGAGCAAGGCTGCCCTTTTGCCACCTTTATGATTCTCAGCTAATGGTTTTTTTAAGGGGTATTCTTGTTCTTGTTTGATATGCAATGTGATTGGAGGCTTTTGTCATATTTATTCTTTTACTTTGGTTGCTATTTTTGGTTTATTTGGTTTTTGCTGGAAGAAACATCATCCTCCAGCTTTTAACTTTTCCATTGGCTTTCTGACATTTTTTTCTGCTTCTATCCATTAAAAAAAATTGTTAATGAAATAGAATGTTAAGAAATAGATAGATGGAGAGAGGGAGAGAGAGAAAAGAGAACTATGAATGGAATGGTGTATGGTAGAATGGCATGGTGGATTTGAGTTTCCCCACCATAAACAAAATCCAGGTGTGGTGGGTTGTTCATGGTGGTGCCATGGTGCCTGCAATACATGGTCGTTGGCGGCTCTGGCATCTCCAATACTGAAATAGCAGGCACAGAAGAGAAATTCCTCATCTGTCCTTTCTAACCAATGGGCTTGTGATTTTTTATGGAATATTCTCTTTCTACATTGCGTGTGGCTGAAAGCAGATTAGTTCATAGAAAAACACATCTTATCTCCTCTCATCTCTCACAGATGGAGGTTGCAATGGCATATAATTTCCAGCTCCACCGAGCTTCAACTTCACTACAAACAGCCACAGACCTGTATGAAATCACCTTCTAGCTACGTTTTATCCAACACTTCACTATAAGGTTACTAAGTAGTGATGTCAACTGTGTCATATTTTAGTGTAGCCAAGAAAACATTGACTCCTCTGTTGTGCTTGTAGTTGTTTTATAGTGATATGTGATATCTGTTTCTCAGCTATCTAAGTTAATGTGACAAACCCCATGCACTATCTCTTTGTTTTTTTCTCACCCCTGCCGTGTGGCTATATTTTTATACGATGTTGAAGTGATTTCAGATGTTAATTGTGTTTGAAACAAGTTGGGGTATTTTCTGGCAGTAGTTATTACTTTTAGTTTTTGTATTACTATGATTGTTGAGGTTTTTCCATTGGATTTTAAGTGCTTTGGTTCATAAGGTATTTGTTATCTACTGTGATGCTCAATATTGATGACGCAAGCTAACTACCACATATAAATTATGTGCCTCAAGTTATATACTGCTTCTAGGGTTTTAATTTAGAATGCGAGTCACCAGTAGTCTAAATTTCTTTGTTGGGTGGTGGGGAGCTACTAAATAATATCATGAAGATGTTATATGGTAGATTTGTAACTACTATGGTTAATTCTGTGGTTTTCAGTTAATTGATTTCTCCATTTTGGTATGTTTGGAAATTTTGATAAAAATTCTAGCATTAAATGTTTTCAAAATGTTGGATATTAATAATTACCAGTAATTGCTGATATGCAGTTTTTATTGTGTGAAAATCCAATAATTTTGTTTGTTTCCAATTTTTCTGAATTTCTCTTTATGGTCTGTACTTGTATTTATTTGTGTAAATGCAGAGTCGTTGAGGATAATCTAACCTACTTTTTACCCTATCTGAGTAATAATGCAGTAGTTTCATAATGTGACACATCTTTACCGTCATCTACTTTTTGCAGGATCTTATAGTCCCATCTCTCATGAACAAAGGCATTGATTTTTCTGCTTCAAGTTTGTCAATGGTTCCAGGAATACCTATTAAGCCTATGCTTGCGAAGTATATACTCTTCCATGCATTTTCCCTTTCTTAAGTACTTTATGATTAGATTTCAAGGTTCTAGAACCCCCCTCTCCCTTTTTTACTTCAGAAATGCCCACTTACATTATTTTCCCCTTTGTTTCTTTATTCTTCTTTTCATTTTTCCCTTTTTTCTTTCTTGTTAGGATCGCCAATGGCATTCCCCAAGTGCTGAAGCTATTTCAAAATAAAGCATTTACATGTGAATATAAGTATGTCCTATTCTTTAAGTAGTTGTTTTCCCTTAATCTTTATGCTCTTCATGTCTCCCTTAACATCTCAATGCATCCAACATTGGACATCAGGAAGCAGTAGTCATTTAAAATCTTTGTTGGATATATAATGGGTGATATATAGCTGTTGTCTTGAAGTTTGTCACAATGGGTTAGTTGGTATTATTAAAGTTATACTGGTGTTGATGTAGTAATCTGATCTACATCACATTTGAGTATTGTGGCTGTGAATTTGTGTGTGAATGCTATAGCAATTAGCAAGAGAGCATCAAATTTGATAAATTTTGTAGTGCATGTGCTCCTCAGGTATGTCTATATAAATATTTATAAAAACAAATAAACAATACATGTCTGCTAATAAGCTTTTCAAGCTGTGATTTTTTAATCAAAAGATTTTGAAAGATGACTATATAAAAAAATTAGAAAGAAATAACTACAGAAAAATTCCCTATTGAAAGGAGTTAAATTAAACAGTTATTTACCTTTTCAAAATGGTCTTGAGGGAAGAAATGCTGGTCCAAGGCAGGCTCATTTGATTGCTGTTGCAAATTTAATACTGAACCTTTTAACATTCCACTATTCAAATTTCAAAATACTAATCTTATTTCCAATATGCAAAAGAATTCCCAATCTGGCTATAATGCTGTTTTGTTAATTGGTACATAGTTTGGGAGTTCATTGACATAAAATATGAGCTAGTTCCTGTTTCATTGTTAGTTTGTTATGATTACAGATATTTACAATCAACATATCTTCTGTGACCATTTCATATGCTTAATCTAGCATATTTGATGATATAGTGAAAACTTACGGTAGTGATCATGAGCTGTGGTAATATTCTTAGTATGGTGATTACTTTCATTGTTGTATGAAAATGAAGCTAGGTTGCATTTCTTCCCAAAGAAATGCAGAAATTCAATCTGCTTCGTTTTCAGCCTGTAACATTTGTAATCTCAGTTTTATGTGCAAATTATAACATCTCTTTTGACCCAGAATTTGTTATGAGAAAACTCATCTTGTTGGATAGATTTGAAATTTTGATCTTATTTGTTTATTCTACTATTTATTTTCCAAGTTGGTAATTTTATTGAATATTGAGAGCCTTTGGCATTACTTGTCTCTCTTGTACGAGGATGAACTGTGCTTCTCTTTTACATCACTAGTTGAATTGAGTTAAATGTAATTCCAGGTATGATGGTCAACGAGCTCAAATTCACAGATTAGTTGATGGATCAATTCGTGTTTTTTCAAGAAATGGAGATGAATCAACATCAAGATTTCCTGATCTAATTGACATAATTAAGGAATCCTGCAAGCCTGTTGCATTGACTTTCATTGTGGATGCAGAAGTATGAAATGCCTTTTGCTATATTACATTATATATTTTATTCATTCTTGTAACTAAGCTCCTGTTATTCACTCCTAGTTTTATGGTTCTTGCTCCTTTCAGGTTGTTGGTATTGATAGGAAGAATGGATATAGGCTTATGTCTTTCCAGGAGCTATCTTCACGTGGGAGAGGAAGCAAAGATGTTTTAGTTACTACAGAAAGCATAAAGGTTTGAAACTTGCATGCTTAAAAAGAAACTGTAAAGCATATATGCCTAATGCCATAAAACTTTACTTGAAACATATCAAGTATAACTATTTTATTCTGAAGTTGTTATGCTGGATGTTTTGATTGTTTGTTGGAATGTTTCTGAATAAAGTGGGTAGTAATTTCTGTCATTAGTGTCATCTTTATGCACAAGAAGCATTTGTTAATGCTATATAAAGTCTAAATCAATTTCTGAGAAATATTGATACATTCTTTTGGCAGAATTACAATGTACATGTAAAAAAATTTGATGCATTTAGGATAAAAAAACTGTACAAATACCCACATTTGCAGAATGGATAAACCACCCTTATAATGGGACAGGGCCTTTATGAGTTAATAAATTTCTATATATGCTATGACTTAATCACTCCTAACTCTTCAGTTCTTCCTAAAACATTGCTGATACATAGAAGAACTTTGGTTGATTGACTTTAAGTTTAAGCATCAGGAAGTGAATAGGTAGAGTTGGTAGATCAGTAGATAGTCATTATATAACCCTCTTATGTATAACAGCAGGGGTGATCTAAGTTGATGCGGAACTCAAAATAAAAATTCACTGAAATTGTTTTATCGTTCAAATAACTGATGAAATCTCTTACTATAGGGGTCACTTACAAACCAATTGAAGAGTAATTATAATGCTATTAGTAGTATACTTCTCTTAATTACATAAGGCTCCATTTGATCAACAGAATTGGTATTAAGCTTGAGAATTATTATTTCAATTCCATTCCTATGTCAACGTGGTAAAATGAATAGAATTTTGGTAAATATGTTTTAAAAATGCAATATTTTGGGAAATAGTTTTAAAAGTACATTATTTAAGTCAATTTAGGCCATACAAACTTTAATCTTTCTAGTTGTCTTTTTATTTAAGAAAGTTATTTACGATCTTAAGTATTTTGAACCCTTACCCAGGACCACGACTAACTAAGGCATACTGATGCAATGTGGTTTCATTGGTTTTTTTTTTTTATTTTGGTTTTAATCTTGGTTTGCATTAGTGCCTCGTTTTGCCTTGTCCTCTCTCTCTCAATATTCCCCCACTCTCTTCCTCTTTGCTTTGTTTTCCCTTGTCACCCCCTGTTAAAAACTCAGTTTGTGACAACTCAGCTGCTCTAGATGTCTAAAATGTTATATGATAAGATACCACGTGAGCCTAAGGTGTATGTCAGGAAGAAGTTTAAGAGGAGTAGGGGAGCAAACCCATGCACTCAGCAAATGTGATCTGTTAACTAACCTTTTCCCTCTTAAGGCTGTTGAGTAACGGCCGCGTGAACCAAGGGGGAGAGGGAAACGTGACCCTGCTGTTCAAGCCTATTTAGGAACGGAGGAGTGCAAGAGGGAGGGGCAAAAAAAGAGTGAAACAGAGCTGGGAGGAGAGATTCAAGCACTCTCGAATTTGCCTGAGATATTACTGTAATTTTTCCTTTTCCACAGTCTGTAATTCTCTATTTTCCCCACTATTCTGATATCTTGTTGATAGCAGAGCAGAAGAGGAGATCTTATTCCTGTATTTTCATTCAATCCATGGAATTCTGGTCCAGTTCTATCAACTGGTATTAGAGCTCCCGATCTGGGAGCTGTGAAATGGTTAACACCAGGATGGAAGCCAGAATTGAGGCCCTAGAGCGCGGGATGAACATGGTGGAGGATCTGAGATAAGAGTTTGCACAATGGAGGAAGGAGGCACACGAGGATCGGCAAGCTAGGGAGGTCCGAGAAAGGTAAAACGATATGATACAGCAGGAACTGATGAGGTTCCTTCGAGGGAAGACATCGGAAACCTCACTGAGGAGGCCGGAGATGAGCTTCGACGAAGAAGGAGATACTGAACGGACTTATGGCACGCCCAGGGGTCTGCATCAGGACAAGAGGATGTGGCGTATGGAGATACCACTTTTTTCAGGAGAAGATGCGTATGGCTGGCTCAATCGGGTGGAGAGGTATTTCCTCATCAACACCATGTCCGAACGGGAGAAGATTCAAGCGGTGATACTGGCGCTAGAAGGAAGGGTGCTTAACTGGTACCAGTGGTGGGAAGCTCGAGCAGTGGAGATAACTTGGTCCAAATTTAGGGAAGCTGTACTCCAACGTTTCCAACCAACAATGGCGGGAAACCCGTTTGAAATTTTGTTTGGCCTCCGACAGACGGGTACGGTAGGGGAATTTCGGGAGAATTTTGAACTGATTTTTGGACCATTGAGGCACACAGATGAGGATGTGCTAAGAGGAGTATTCCTCAATGGCCTTGAGGAAGAAATAAGGGCGGAACTAAAACTCCACAGATTGGATTCATTAATCGATCTGATGGATCTGGCTTTACTTATTGAAGAAAAAAACTGGGCGTGCGGTAAAGGAAATCCAACAGGAGGGAAAGGGCCAAGCTGGAATTATAAACCAGCTTAACCCTCTAAAACTGCAACAATGGATTTGGGAGGGAAGTTTAATATGGAGGGGTACAAGGGAGGGTCTGGAGCTATCACAGGCAGCTCCAAGATGGTGTCACAAGGTAGCAACACGGGAAGTGGTAAAAGAGGAGGTTCTAGGAGGCTGTTTGATGCTAAATATCAAGACAAAATGAAGAAGGGTCTTTGCTTCTGGTGTGATGAAAAATTCGGTCTGGGACGTGTGTAAGAATAAGCAGTTCCATTTGTTGATCATTGAAACTCCGCATGAGGAGGAAGTGGAAGAAGGACGAGAGCAGGAGCAGGCTATTGAGGAGGATCGGGCTTTGCAACTGTCCATGCATAGCATAATGGGAATGACATCCAAAAAATCCCTCAAACTTTGGGGAGAGATAGGAGGAAAAAAGATAGTGGTACATGTAGACTGTGGAGCCTCTAACAACTTCATAGCAAAAAAGGTTGTCAGGGAACTTAATCTCCCTATTTCAGATACTCCAGAATACCTTGTGGAGGTTGGAGATGGACATAAAGTGAGAAGCAAGGGAGTCTGCAGGGGAGTCATGCTATAGATGCAAGGAGTTAAGATCATCCAGGACTTCTACTTGTTTGAACTCGATGGAGCTTATGTGGTGTTGGGAATGGACTGGCTGGAAGGTCTAGGTGAGATAAGAGCAAATTTCAAGGAACTCACACTAAAAATTGAAGTAGCACAGGAGCAAGTGACCATTAGAGGAGAACCATCCCTCTGTAAATCCCTTGCTTCCATGAAAGCAATGATCAAGGCTTTACAAGATGAAGGAGAAGGCTATTTGGTGGAATACAAGGGGGTGACTGCTGAAAATGAGCAAACCAACCCTCCCTGGGCAGAGTTACAAGCTTTGCTAACCAGTTTCGAGGATCTATTCCTTGACCCACAAGGTCTACCACTCGAAAGGAGGCATGATCACACCATCAACTTAAAGGAGGGAGCTCAAATTCCGAATTTAAGGCCATACAGGTACCCTCATTACCAAAAAAATGAACTGGAGAAAATTGTGGAAGAAATGTTAAAGGCCGGAATAATAAGACCTAGTAATAGTCCATATTTTGGCCCAGTTATCCTGGTCAAGAAGAAAGATGGGGGGTGGCGTTTTTGTGTCGATTATAGAGCTCTAAACAAAGTCGCAGTACCTGACAAGTTTCCTATTACAGTCATAGACGAGTTGCTGGATGAGTTGGGCGGGGCAGAGGTATTTTCTAAACTAGATTTGAAGTCTGGGTACCACCAGATTAGAATGAGGAAGGAAGATATTCCAAAAACAGCTTTTAGAACTCATTCTAGACACTGAGTTTTTAGTTATGCCATTTGGGTTATCTAATGCTCTTTTTACTTTTCAATCTCTTATGAATGAAGTACTGAAGCCTTTTTTGAGGAAGTTCGCGCCAGTCTTCTTTGATGATATCCTGGTCTATAATAGGGACAAGTCATCCCACTTAGAACATCTTCAGCTACTGTTGCAGTAACTACAGGAACAAAAGTTGTTTGTGAATAAGAAAAAATGTGCCTTCGAGCACCCTCAAATAGAATATTTGGGTCATTTAATTTCTAAGGAAAGGGTAGCAGCAAACCCAGCTAAAATAAAAGTAATGCAAACGTGGCCAATTCCTTCTGATGTCAAAAGCCTTAGAGGGTTCCTCGGTCTCACTGGTTATTACAGGAAATTCGTCAAGGATTATGGGAAAATTGCTAGACCCCTGACGAACCTTCTCAAGAAGGATAATTTCTCTTGGGGAGTGGAGGCTCAACTCGCATTTGAACATTTAAAATCTGCCATGACCAGTTTACCTGTGTTGGCAGTTCCTGATTTCTCTAAAACTTTCACAGTGGAGACTGACGCATCTAGCAAGGGAATTGGGGCAGTGCTGATGCAGGAGGGCAGACCTGTAGCTTATATAAGCCAAGGGTTATCCGAGAGGGCTCAAGCTAAGTCCATATATGAACAGGAATTCATGATAGTCGTGCTTGTGGTTCAAAAATGGTGACACTACTTAATGGGACGGCATTTCATCATTCACACTGATAAGAGAAGTTTGAAGTTTCTCACAGACGAAAGACTACTAGGGGAGGAACAGCACAAGTGGATTTCCAAGCTCATTGGCTTTGATTTTGAATAAACTATAAGCCGGGAACTGATAACAAAGTAACAGATGCCCTTTCCCCTAGATTGCAATACACGGCCATCTCCACGGTTCAATTTAATGGCTTGGACAACTTGGTGGATGAAGTTCAAGCTGATCCCAAGCTGAGCCGGATTATGCAGGAGACCTTACTTCAATCTAATACTCATCCTGGCTACCAAATTAAGGGCAGCAAACTGTTGTACAAAGGACGGCTAGTGGTGCCTAAATCTTCATCCACCATTCCTCTTATTCTAAAGGAGTTTCATGACTCTACAATAGGTGGACATTCAGGTTTTTTCCGTACTTTTAAACGAATTTCTGCTCTTGTATACTGGGAGGGTATGAAGAAGGATATTCAACGGTATGTAGCTGCCTGTGAAGTTTGTCAACGTAATAAATACCAGACCTTATCACTAGCTGGGTTGCTGCAACCACTTCCGGTCCCCAGCCAGGTTTGGTCTGATATTTCAATGGGCTTCATTGGCGGCTTACCTAAAACTCAAGGGGTGGATACTATCTTAGTGGTGGTGGATCGATTCACAAAGTATGCCCATTTTATTGCATTATGTCACCCCTATATAGCCAAAGAAGTAGCTGAACTTTTTATCAAGGAGATTGTCAAATTGCATGGGCTACCATCGTCCATTGTCACTGATCGGGATAGGGTCTTTCTCAGCCAATTTTGGACCGAACTATTCAAACAAATGGGGACTAAGCTGAAGTTTACATCAGCCTACCATCCTCAATCCGATAGCCAAATGGAGGTAGTTAATCAGTGCTTGGAAACTTATTTGCGCTGTCTCACTGGCACCAAATCGAAACAATGGCCTAAGTGGCTTAATTGGGCAGAATTTTGGTACAACACAACGTACAGCAGTCCTACCAAGATCACCCTTTCAAAGCTTTGTATGGTACAGACTCCCCTGTGTTACTTAAAGGAGCAACACACCCTTCTCCAGTTGACGAAGTTAATAAGCTCTAACTAGCCGAGATCAGATGCTAGCTGAACTCAAAGACAACTTGGTGAAGCTCAGAACACATGAAGTTGCAAGCAAACAAAGCATCGCAGGGAGGTGGTTTATCAACCTGGTGATTATCTTCCTCAAAATACAGCCTTACTCCTTGGCTTAACGGCTCAATCAAAAACTCAGCCCAGATATTATGGCCCTTACGAGATCCTAGCACGTGTGGGACAGGTGGCTTATACACTTAAACTACAGAGGGCAGTCGCATACACCCCACTTTTCATGTTTCCCTCCTCAAGAAATCCATTTCACCGGCTGCCACTAGCCAACCCTTACCTTCCTTCCTGACAGAAGACTTGGAGCTACAGGTGCAACCGGCTGCTGTTACTGACATTCGTACTAATGCAGCCGGGGAACAGGAGGTCCTTATACAATGGCAAGACCTACCCGCCTTTGAAAGTTCTTGGGAATCTATGTCTCACATTCAAGGTCAATTCCCCAGTTTCCACCTTGAGGACAAGGTGAGACTTTTGGGGGGGAGTATTGATAAGATAGCACGTGAGCCTAAGGTGTATGTTAGGAAGAAGTTTAAGAGGAATAGGAAAGCAAACCCATGCACTCAGCAAATGTGATCTGTTAACTAACCGTTTCTCTCTCAAGGCTATTGAGTAACGGCTGCGTGAACCAAGGGGGAGAGGGAAACGTGACCTTGCCGTTCAAGCCTATTTAGGAACGGAGGAGTGCAAGAGGGAGGGGCAGAAAAAGAGTGAAACAGAACTGGGAGGAGAGATTCAGGTACTCTCGAATTTGCCTGAGGTATTACTGTAATTTTTCCTTTTCCACAGTCTGTAATTCTCTATTTTCCTCACTGTTCCTATATCTTGTTGATAGCAGAGCAGAAAAGGAGATCTTATTCCTGTATTTTCATTCAATCCACGGAATTCTAGTCCAGTTCTATCAATATAGCGTGTTGTTTGTGGTAACATGCACTTCAATGCCTTTGATAGCTGCATCTTAATAACCTTAGTTATTGCTGGGAACAGCCAAGTTAACAAGGACAATTTGAATGACAATAATTAGTCTATGGCAATGTTCTTTTTTGATGTTAAACTAGTTTTTTTATCTATGTATCTATCTCACACTGCATTTTCATTTTAATGATTTGCTTTAAAGTTTTCCTATTCTTGATGGCATCAAACTCAATTGGTATTTAACTTTCAGTTTTTCATAACGGGATCAAAAACCAATCTTAAAGTATCATATGCATGTTACATGACTCATTTCCTTCCAAATTTAGTTGGTCACTGTCAGAGATACAAAATCATTTTTGGGCTTCAACCTAACAGCTTATGCTTTTAGGAGAGTTGGTCCCTAACATGGCATTAGAGCCTCTAAGATCAAGTGTTTAAGAGTTCAATCCTTGCTGCTCTTATTCTTCATAATTAAATTGCATTTTAGTACAAGGTAAAATGGACCTGTCTATTGTCCACACTTCAAGCACGAAAGACTCTTGCTTGAGGGGGTTTGTTAGAAATATAAAGTCATTTTTGAGTTTTCATCTAATAGCTTAAGCTTTTAGGAGAGTTGGTATCTGACAGCCAAAATGGCCTATTTATTTGAAGGGTTTAGTGAAATGCATTTTAGTTTCTAGAATTATCAAGGACATGGAAGTTTGAGAGGGATTGGAAGTGAAGGATTGGAGAGCTCTGTTCAGCTAATGCTTCTTTCTTTTGTCTTTGTTGAAATAGGGTTTAGGTGGAAAAGGAGGAAAAGAGAGAGAGGATGCTTTGAATAATATGATATTGTTAGATTGATATGAGATTTGATAATATAGAAAGCACTAACACTTATTTGTACTAATAATTAGGTCAAGTATTAGTGTACAAACCCAAGCCCACTAATACAATAAGACTCTTAACCCAAATATTCAAACAGTCTTCTTTAGGGAATTTCCTTTTTGGTTGGTTTCCTTGTAGCTGTTCTACGAGGATTTCTTATGCTCCTTTGTGCTTCTCTTCTTTAACTTGTTTTTTGTTGAATTCTCTTGATTTGTTTCTGATATCTTCTGTTGATGTAGGTGGACATTTGCGTCTTTGTCTTTGATATCATGTTCGCGAATGGGGAGCAGTAATTATCACAAACTTTCTTTTACTTGTTTATGATAATTGGTTGCAAACTTGGTATAAATTCTCATGGAGCATATACAATGATTCTGTTAACAAGTGGTCTCTTAGAGGCATTGGTCTTGTTTAGTGCACTTGTATTGTATTAGGCAGTATAGTGTAGGGTCACAGGAGACTAGTATAGGATAAATTATCCAGTATCCACCCGATAAACTTTTAATCCATCATATGTTTGGAACAGCAATGGATTGTGTGCAAGATGGTGTAATGTAATGCTATCTTGTGTTTTATTGATGAGCCATATAAGATCAGATAGCGTAAAAAATTTGACATATTTTCACTTGTTAATCCCAATAGTGGAGTTCATCAATGATGATCGAGCATGTTGATCTAAAATCAGAAGGAAAGATCTATATAGGCAGTATTGGTTTATTTTATATAATTTAAGACACTCGATTAATGATTATCCTTGTTAAGCAGTTGATATTGCCTTTCAAATACAGTGTGTATTGACCCATTCAATTACTGTTTGCAGGCTTTTGGGTTTTCCTCTCCGCCTAAGACAAAAGTGTATGCATTTGGACACCCTATGAGATTATGAATCTTCTGCATTTCTAGTCAAGACAAAATGTACTGTTAGTTTTAACCCTTTTGCACGTCTTGGAAATTATACAGATCTGAAGGATTTGTTCTATGATGAGAAACCTGGGTATTTTGAATATGCAAAGGAGACAGCTGTAAGTGCTTTAGATTTATAATTTTCTGGTGAAATTCATTTAATGTGGTTAGAGATATATATATATGAGCTGTTTAATTGTAGATCGAAGCAGATGATGCTTGCTTAACCTGTGAAGCCACTTTGACTAAGATAAATGCTTTTCTAGAAGATGCAATTCACTCATCATGTGAAGGAATTATGGTGAAATCATTGGATGTTGATGCTGGGTATTCTCCATCAAAGCGTTCTGACACATGGTTAAAGGTTATTTGTCCTACTGGACTTTGGTTGCTTTGTTTGTGATTAACACACAAAACCAGATATTGAATCTGTATAATGTTCTAAGGATTCATTTTGTAGGTCAAGCGAGATTATGTGGAAGGTTTAAATGATACTCTTGATTTAGTACCAATTGGTGCTTGGCACGGAAATGGAAGGAAAGCTGGATGGTATTTCATCATCTTTCATATTTGTGCTGTCTATTGAAATTATCCAAGACACTGCAATGAAACTTGCATAAAATTAAGAGTATTTCATCTCACATTACTACATGAGTCCATGTCATTCAAAGCACCAGTAGTAAAAGAAAGAAACCTAATTTGAACGACCATGATTGAAAGAATATCCTTCCAGTCAATAAAATGCTAAATTTAATTTTGAAAGGTGAAAATAAAAATTTCCTATGAGTAGTGCACTGGTAGTTCATGGATTCAGTTGTAAGTTGGTTTGAATAATAATGTAGGAATGAGGATAGTGCAGGGAAATGGTGCTGTTTCATGTTCTGACACCTAGTGAATAATAGTTAAAAGATGGATGGTGAGCTTTTTGAGTGTAAGCTGTTTTGGTTACAGGGTCTGTGCTATGTGCAATCACAGCAAACAAATAACTCTATGATCTATCTAGCAAAACAAAAATAGAGAGGAGTGTAAAAGATTAATATTATGCATTAGCAGGCATAAGTTAAGCGGAACATTACTTTGCGATAGGTACTAATAGAGATTACTATGTCATGTGATTGGAAAAGAATGAGCATAACTGCCAAGATATGCAATGCTCTGGAGTTGTGAGTAAACATTTGTTTTTATCAAGTGAAGTCATGAAGTTCTGTTATCTTGCTCGCTGATCGATGCTCTCTATGTAATTTCTTAAATCTTTGTCAACTTGCATCAAATGGAAAAGTGGCAGAAAAAGGAATATGCGTTTTTTACGATGGCTTCATAATGGATTTTTTTTTTATAATTGTTGTTTATTTGAATCTCTTACTGTTGCAGGTATAGTCCATTTCTTATGGCATGTTTCAATCCTGAAACTGAGGAGTATCAAAGTGTATGCCGTGTGATGTCTGGGTTCTCAGATTCATTTTACATGGAGGTATACACGGTTTTGACTTATCCTTAAAATGCTATTCTGGGCAAGTTAATTACATATCTGGGGCAGAGCCCTCTAGGCTATGCCCCCCAACTCCGAAGTACCATAGACTCTTTCTTCTTGAAATTGAAGGATGTTTTTGTAATTCTTGATTTCCTGTTCCTATCTTTGAAATTTCAGCCCTTAGAACAGTCAATATGTCATATCTCTGTCCCTTTTGCTTACGTTGTTCATACTTCATAATGGACAGTTTATAACCTTTTTAAGGATGACTGCTGTAAGTTAGTAGTCATTAGTCATTCATATTCAGGAAAATGGCACTCAAGGACACATAAAAAAGGATTTTGCAATTTACACCTTGAAGAAAGCCAAAGCAATTTTTGGCAGTGGTGGTGCGGGGTGGGGTAGACAATTGTGTTGCTACATAATCAGAATATTTAAAATCAAATGACTACTTTGTATAGCAGAATAATCACTTTCTTTTGTGGCCTTCACGGTCCAACTTGCTTTCTAGGGCATGCTTGATGTAATTACCTTTTTCATGTTAGTTTGTAATTATTTACGGAGACTCTATTTTGTAGTTATGAGTGATAAAAAAAATGTATAAATTAGGAAGAATATCTAAAGACAGTAGTCTTTTCCTATATATGTGCTTTGGCCCACCTGCTGGGTTTAGAATACACTTCACGATTCTGCGGGTTGGGGCTAGAGGGTGGGGGATGTTGCGAGCAAGGGGAGGATGTTAATGAGAAGCTGAATGAATAGATAATAGTGGAGGAGCATTTATATCAATGATATATCCTGTAGTAATAGCACAAGTATTTTTAAAACTGGACCTAATCAACCCAGTCTGGCTTCCTGATTGAACATTGAACCATGTGTTGAACTGCCTCAAACTAGTTCTGGTTTTCAAAAAATCGGCCAGGTGTATGTTGCTCACAAAATGAGAGAAAGCATAGGTTCAGAGCCAGCTTAAGGAAGTGAACTTCCAAGGCAAGTGGCGTTGCCATTATTCCAAGTGCTTACCTTATTACAGATAGTGCACATTTTTTAATTCTTTATCATATAACATTTCATCATTTCATATAATTATGTATATCATATTTAATGTGATGAGTTATTATGACATACAATTTTGTTTATATAAAGAAACTAATATTTTATAAGAAATAAGATTAAACTATCAATAATTGATTTTATTAAATTATAATTAAATACTTTATGTAATGACTTATTTTAATAACCTCATTAAGGCATTATTTCTTTTCACTAAATACCTTTTTATGTTGATAGAAATGGAAAATGAACCTGAGTCTTCTATGTTATGAGTCCAACAAGTAGCATCTTAGGCTATTCTCTAAATTTATAGTTTGTTGTTGTGTGATGTTGTGAAGTTGTTAGTTTAAACCCTAAACTTGTTGTGAATGTAATTATGACATTGTCACTTTGAAACATCAAATTGGATTATGTCATGGATTTATGTTTCTAGTTTATCGTCAAATTATAGTTGTAATGGTTTTCTTTGGTTTGTACATATTTATATTTTGTTGAAAGAATTATTTTTATACTATTTTAATGTGATCCATTCGAGTGCCAGTTAAACTGGTCCAAGGACGAACCAGTAGCGTCACTGGTTTTATGACCTGTCCAGTTTTTAACACATTGCGCAACATGCTACATTAGCTGAAGGTTTACAAAGTGCTTTTTATTACTTTCTTTTCCTTTTTGAAGATTTTTACTTGGTGGCAACATTCTCTTATCATCACTGACAGTCAAATTGATATTGGGCTGCAGATGAAAGAATTCTTCTCTGGGGACAAAGTCTTGTCCAAAAAGCCACCATATTATCAAACAGCTGAGGCTCCGGACATGTGGTTTTGTCCGCTACTTGTTTGGGAAATAAGAGGTGCAGACTTTACAGTATCCCCAGTTCACCATGCTGCCATGGGCTTGGTTCATCCATCTCGAGGCATCTCAATAAGATTTCCAAGATTTATTCGCTGTGTGTCAGACAGGAACCCAGAAGAATGCAGCACAGCTGCTGATATAGTTGAAATGTTTCATTCTCAGACTCGGAAGATGGATGTGACAGCTCAAGATTGAATATTAATATTGATTTGTTTTGTATATATAATATGTTCTTGATGTAAAGGATTTCTTGGTATCATCGTACTGCAGATGCTTCAGTGTTTAATGTGCAGTGTAGTGGAGTTCATATCAATGGACCTCTTGCTTGTTGACTTTATAGAAAATAGCTTTATAACATGGCATACTTTTCGTTTCCCATATATCATCAATTTTGCTTGATCAACCCACTTGCCAAGCCTTATCAGGACCATATTCAACTTTAAGGTTATTTATCCTGTTGGTCCATACTGAAAAGTAGAAACAAATAGTCAAGTGCAGATGAACCATTGCAACTTTACAGAGGTGGGACTGAAGCATATATATCAGATGCTTCCAACTTGTCAGCTGTATATTTACATATTCCTCTGCAGCTTGGTTAGCATAACAGTTGTGAAAACTCGCATGCACTTGTCCCGAAGGTCCATGATATGTGCCCCTCACAGGTCAATGACATTAGCATTTAGCAGTGTCCATAATCCAACTTGTATACTTTGTCCCACCAGCACTCAAGAGAATGTGAAGGGTCAAGTGGATATAAGTGTATTTTTGAATTAGTTTATTTTGAATTCAAAATAACTTATAATTAAAATTTTAAAAAAATAATTTTAAAAAAAAAGTCATTTTTTTTTAAAAATTAAGCTTTACCAAGCATGCATTGATGTACATGGGCTAACTTTTGAGGTTATTTGAAGACTATATTAAATTATGTGCCTAAGTATATTATTAGGCCAAAGCATTATGAAAGTGATTAAGAGTGATTTGATCTAAAAATGAAAAATGAAATTTCATGACTTTAATCTAAAAATTATCATCAATATATGATGATATATTTAAATTTAACCATATATAATATAAATACCATGCTTCAATATCTTTGCGTTAAAAGGGCAAAGACGCATGATGTAGGTTCGATCTTTCAAAATCATTAATCTCCTTCTTTTATTTAGGTGCTTGCATCTTTTATATAACCACTTAGAATGTATATTATTATCATTACTCAACAATGTCATGCTTCAATATTAAAATTTGTCACTTATATAATATTATCTCCATAAATAAATTAAAAATATAATTATTAATAGGAAGTTTCTTTAATACCTTTCCTTTTTATAAGGGTACTGGTACCTTATTATGTGCCATAATACAATATGTTTGTGACCTATTAAATGTTTTTTTAACTTTTATTTTGAAAATATCTCATTAAGGTGATAATAGAATTAAACTTTATATCAATTCAAGATGTACAATTCATTTATTTTATTAGTTATTTAAAAAAAAGTTAATAAGTCACATATACATCATGTGTAATCAAATTATCATTATTCGACAAAATATTTGATAAAAAAAACTTAATTACTACAAGTTTCATAAATTAAATATCTAATGGTTACTTTTTTTATTAAGGAGGTGTACATGCAACTGACCCAAAATTGAAAGGGTGTATAAACATTTTACTCTTATTTTTTAATCATAACCAGTTTACTTATTTATCAATAATATTATCAAATTTTTAATTATTTCTTACCAATAATAATATGCCATCTTAGCAAAGTACCGGTACCCATTTAATAAAAAAGGTACCGAAGAAATCTCCTTATTAATATGAATGGAATAAGTGAATTACTCAATATATCATCATAAATTATAGAGTAAATTATTTCAATCTTCTCTATTTCCAAAATCTACACAAGCATCTTTTCTCAAGATATTTACGTGTAAGGTTTTTTAAAAATACAAAGAAGGTCTATATAAGTATTTAGGGAAGTATGTATAGATTTTTTAAAATACTTAGGGAATTATAACTTATTTGTATGTTTTGAAAATAGGTGTTTGTGAAAAAATATATAAACAGAGAGGAAGTTGGAGTAAATTATAAAAAATATAATTAATATAAAAGAAATTAACAAATTACTCACTGTACAATTAATTACCAATAGATTTAGTAATTATGATAAAAAATAGAAAATATTTAAATAAAATTTATAATAAAAATCAGGTTCATATAAACTTAAACAAACAGTATCTTTTAGAGCTATAAGAAAAAAATAAAAAATTAAAGAAAAAAAAACAATAAGGAGTTAAATAGTAAGTTTTTCTTCTTTTATTTCAATGTTTAAAATTTTAAAGATAAATCTCCATTTTTGTCCTCTAATGATACAAGTATCAGTACTTTGGTATTCTAAAAATTTTTGTCATTAATTTAGTCCCTGAATCTAAAAAATATCGTTATTTTGGTCATTCAAAGATATTAATCATAATTTAGTCTCTTAATGATAGAAAAATGTAATGAATTTATTCATCAGTTATACAAAATTATCATTAATTTAGTCCATTAATAATTGAATTTTATCAATTTAGTCTTTGTCCGTACACAGAAGAATTTTTTTATGATAATTTTTAGATTCAAAAACTAAATTGATAAAAAAAATCTTTGAAAAACCAAACTAAAGATACTTGTATATTTAGAGGATCAAAATGAAAATTTACTTAATTTTATAAAGCCTTCTAAATTAGACAATTTTTAAAATATTTATAAAAATAAATAAGTACAAGTTATTTTTTCTTTAATTAGAGTATCTCCACATATATTAATGTGAGACTAATTTTTTAAATATGGTTGTGATTAATTTTTGACTATGAGGCCTTCTCAATAAATACTTATTCCAAAGTTAGAACTTTGATTCTTTATTAAAAGTGTAGTTCACTTATTATCATATCCAAACCTTGTTGGTAAATAAGTAAAAGTTTTGATGAATTACAATATATTGTCCCATTTTCTTTTTATCATTTTGAAACAAATCGTATGTATAGAAAAATACTTGAAAATTATAAGTGAATAACAGAGTAAGTTCTTGAAAGATTTATTTTTAAGTTTAATTTTGATATATTATTAGCTACCATTCAATCTTATTTTGTTAAATTATTAAAAGAATTTAATTAAAATAATAATTATTTAAAAAGTCAAATTCTTTTAATTAATTTAAAGACATGTGATTGGATGATAGTGTAAAAAAATTTATATTTATAATGAATTAAAATTAAAATTTATTTTTTAATTAACATTCTTAAAAGGTTTATACAAACAAAATAACACTTATTTATTTATTATATACAAAAAGTTTTATTCTGCAAAATTTTATTAAAAAAATCGGGGAAAAGGTGTTTGGAAAGTACATGAAGACATGTTTTGCAATCATGAGGGATTCGATTCGGGGAAAAACCAGATGCGAGAACCCGGACCCGATCTTCCATCACAAACTAACTCGCAAAATCGATGGTCAGCTGAAACGAACCGAATTTACAGAGACCACTACTGTAACTCTTCGTCCTCTCCTAAACCCTCTCTCTCTCTTTCTCTCTTCAATGGCTGGGATCCGCTTGCAGCCGGAGGACTCCGACGTCTCGCAACAAGCACGAGCGGTTGCTGTGTCCGCAGCCGATCTGGTCTCCGACGACGACCGCTCAGTCGCCGCCGACTCTTGGTCCATCAAGAGTGAGTACGGCAGCACGCTCGACGACGACCAGCGCCATGCCGACGCCGCCGAAGCTCTTTCCAACGCTAACTTCCGAGCCGCCTCCGATTACAGGTCCCGTTCGGCTACTGCCTCTTCTTTCTTCGCATTTTCGTTTCTCTCTATTACGTTACTCTCCGTTTCAGCTTGCTATGAACTTTCAACGAGTCAAGTGAATGAAAATGGAGTATATCGAATGAAATGAAATTTGTGTCTGTGTATTACTTTGGGGAGCTAAGCGGAGTTCATTCCTTCCTAATTGGTGATTGCATTTTCACTGCCTTGATTTTTCATAGGATGAGATCGCAGGTTCATGAATATAGGATGAAAGTGACAGTAATTAATTAGCACTTCTAAGAGAAATTCCGAGCTTTCAGATTTTAATTTTCCCTACACTAAATCATGCTGCCAATGACCATCAATAATCTGTCTGGTTGTCTTAGGAGAAAGAGGAAAGAGGAAGTGGGATAAAGTAGAATTGTTAAGATCTGGTAAATTTGGTTGGTGGCATTTGCAAATTTAGTGAAGCTGATTGATATTTTACGTTGGCTGGTAATATTACTATTATATGGATCTGAGTTGTAGCTTTGTGGATTTTGAAATTTTCTTACTGTCAGGAACTGTTATTTATATGAAATTGACAGGAAAAGAGGTGAATCATCATTCATGGTTTACTGACTGCTTATTGATTCTTGAGTCATTCTTGTGCGTGCAGTTCTGACAAGGATGAACCTGATGCTGAAGCAGTTACATCAATGTTAGGATTTCAGAGTTATTGGGATGCTGCATATTCAGACGAGCTAACAAATTTTCGTGAACATGGCCATGCTGGTGAAGTTTGGTAAACAAATTTTGACTGCATAAGTGTGCTTCATTGATCTATATGAATTTTGGTACAGAGATTATCGTTGATTTTACGTGGTAAATAATTAAACTAATTGCAACTCAATTTTGGAGCAGCTATATTTCACATGTATTCTTATTTTATCTAAGAAAAACATGTAATCAACTTACTATTTGGGATCAGGAAAATGATATAAAGACTATGATTCAATATCATAATTCCTCATCACTATAATATTCACTATTCAGTCACCAGGTAAAATTGCTGACTAGATTCCATACCTGATTACCCCTACAAGAATGGGTAGTATTCAGTGTTCTTAGGCATTTCTAGGAGAGTAGGATAATTTTCTTTTTCTTTTCTTTTGTTTTTATGATTTGATTATTTAACATTAGGCAAATGTTTGCAGTAAACTTCTTAAAATAAAGAACTGTTTGGGCTTTCTACTTGATGAATTTGTTTAAAATCAGCATTTTTTCATTGCTTATTTACTAATTTCTAGAGTACTACTGTGCAAGTTTCTGCCTTATTGGATAAAGTGAATTTCTCCCTACGATCCATTCAGTATAATGTCACATTAAAGAAGAAGATTATGCAAAACTTTAAACTCTACTTTGGCTATCTTGCTTTGCCTAGATCACAAACTTTGTTACCAGCTTTTGATCAATGCAACATCATCTAAACATACCTATAATATCCATGGATTTGATACTCAAAGATTGAGTAAGGTATGGACTTTAGGCCCATATTAAGAGTTCTGGGTTTTTGCCTTTGCACGTCATTTTTCTTTACATAACTTTTATGCCACTTTTATGGATAGTGATGTAAACACGAAGTGGTGTGTAAGAATTATTTTCCCATATTAAAAAGGACAGATGAACAATTTAATGCAGAAGCTTACGTATGATAAGAATAGATTGTAAAGTTTTTGGGTTCCTTCCCCTCTATTAGCGAGAAATTTTGCACTACTTCATATTTTCCCTAACCTTTAAGTCAGAGATTCCATTCCTTTTTAGCAGAGGACTATAGCTGATTATTTTGCCTTTTCTTGGTCAAGATTTACTTGAATTTATCAACTTCTAGATAGCAATGAACTCTTTTTTATAGGCAATTGTTGGAAGTGATGCATCCTTTGCGTTTTCATAACAAATTGATTAGTTATTCTCCACCACACTCTTTGTATCCCTTATTTTTCCTTCAAAACTTTCATATGTGTTTTTTGTTCTTGCTTTTCTTTTCCATATTTGTAGGTTTGGAGTTGATGTGATGGAAATAGTTGCATCTTGGACGAAAACCTTGTGCATTGACATTTCTCAAGGTCGCATACCAAATCATGTTGATGATTTTAAAGCTGAACCTAGTGAACTAGGTGATAAACAATTGTCTAGTTGGAGTGTACTTGACATTGGGACTGGCAATGGTTTGCTTCTCCAGGAATTAGCTAAACAAGGGTATGGCTTGATTTTTTGTCCATATTTTGGTAATATATTCTGTGTAAAAATAAAATAAAATAAAAAATTAATATGTCTAAATAACTATTACCATTGTCTTTCTCCACTTTTATTTTTTTGCTGCAACGTTATCTCCCCTTCTTTTCTCTTAATTGCACATGTGTCTGTGCCCCTTTCTATTTGTTGGAAAATAGAAAGGCATACTAATCTTGAACCAACTAAATGCGTCCATATATAAATACATAGATAAGTTTTAATTGAATGATAACTAATTTCATAGTGTTGAAAGTAATAAAGTATTCATATCAATTAATTTATAAAATTTGTAATTAAATACTAGAATTAATATATGCTCATGGATATATGGAAAATATTAGTCATGCCAGGATGAGAATATGCTAATTGCTATATAAAAATTCAGATATATGATGCATGATTAATTTTTTTAAAATAAATTAAATGCTCAAAAATGGAAATTTAGGAATATGCAATTGTCTGGTTAACAATTAGACTGAGATTCCTTTTTCCTCTCAATCCAAACTATCCAATTTAGAAAGAAAAACTGGACTGCTTGATGCCTTTAAATTACAAAATTGCGTGTAGAATTAATTGTGCTTTACTGGCAAGTCAGTAAATTCCAGATCATCTAGGCTTTACCCAGATAACACACTGAAAAGGAAGATAAATAAACTGAACAGAATAAATGCAGCTTCATAGAGAACAAGGAAATGATTTTTTTTTTTTTTGGCTTCTCCTCAGTTACTTATGCCCAAATATAGGAAAAGCTACTGGCTTGAACAACTCCAATGAGTGCGAATACAGAAAATGAGGAAACAAAAAAAATATGTTGAAATGAAGAGAGAGTACTACAGAAAGGGAGCCTGCATAAATATAGAATGTTATATGATTTCCTAAGAATGAAACCAAATTTTGTTCAGTCTTAGTTCTTGGAAATTCTGAATATTGGTTATGAAGAGCTATTTGCATTTATTTATGTTATAGTATTTGCAAATACCTTGTTAAGCAAACTCTTGGCATCTCTGAGTTCAGGTTCTCTGATTTAACTGGTACTGATTATAGCGAACGGGCCATAAGCCTTGCCCAAAGCCTTGCTAATCGTGATGGATTTTCCAACATCAAATTTTTGGTACGTTTAAGTTTTTGTGTTTGTGTATACATGAGTAATTTTGTTTTTATCTCTTTCTTTCTTGTGTACCCAAAAGATGGTAGGCTATCCTAGTTTCTGAGCTTGTTTGGATGGCATGCTGAACATACTTTTGCACAGTTGAAATGTGATTTGCACTGTAAAATTGAAGCTTGCGCATTTTTTTGTTTTGTTTAGTATCAAGTACCATAATTAATTCTAAAGCTCAAACGTATGTTTGAGCAAAAGTTGCCCAAATCGATATTTGGACTCATTCTCCTGCAGTTGGGTAAAATTTTAAAACCTTATCTTCACTTTCAAGATTTATTCTATAATTTAAAATTACTTTTATATTCTTTTTAGTAGTTTGACATGTAAAAGTAATTTTACCTAACACTATCCAGATAAAACTCATTCTTATAAATTACATTGAGTAATCATCACCAAACATAAAATTCATTGTTCTAAAAGTAATTCTTCCATAATTAATTAAAGTAAATCTATGCTAGTTATCCAAACTTGCACTCTGTTGTTCAAGACTAATGATTTTGACCTAGGGCATAACTAAGTTTGTAAACACTAGAGGCCTAGTCCCCCTAAACTTTTTAAGAGTTAAAGAACCACCCTTGTTAAAGTATTTTTCAAATAATATAATAATATACATAAAGACTCCCACTTTCTTACTCATTTCTGCTCTGGCCCCCAGTAGTTTCTCCCATGATTTTAACTTTTTGAATGAATGGAAAATAACATTTGAGAGGGTCCTCAGTTTCTGGGTCTGTTCAATGTTAATTTTATAACGTTATCTACTTCTAAAAGCAAAAGGTTAAATTTAAATATGCTGGTAGTCCTTTCCTTTTCAGTGATCATCTTACCCCATTTAATTTATCACTAACCACCTTATGTCAGTCATCATCCCGTTTTGGATGGCAGCTGGTTGCCATCTCCTGCTGCTGCTTTGGGTGACATTCCACTGTCTGTCAAACATTCAGTGTTTGTCTTCTAAGCTTTGATTGTCAAGAATATTCATTAACCATCTTGCATAATCTTCTGGAACTCATGAGTCATGAGCAGTGCAAAGATAAAAATCAAAGAGGCAGAATGATGAGTGACTATGGGGCTTTCCTGGAAGGCAGAGCTTCCCTGAACCCAGAGCAGTCCCAGGCAATACAAGCAGGAACCAAACAATAGATTGCTGGGTTTTTTCCTTAGGTTTCAATGTTTTATTTGCTTCCAACTTCCGTATTTGACTCTATTCTCCCCTAAAATACCTATTTATGTCAAGTGTTTAAAGTGAGGTCAGATAGGTAATATTGCTGAAATGCAAGTTGCATCCGCGTCAACCATATCACCATAACACCTGCATCATGGGAAAAGCAGCACAGTGCTGCATCGTGCAACCTGATGCATCTCAGGCTGCCTGATGTGCTAGGCTCAAAATCCACCTAACCTCAAATGTAATGTGGGCACATCATCTGCCTTCCACAGCACTTTGTGAACTTATGTTATTTACTGGAGTTTGTTCTATAAAATTCCTAGCAATAAAAGGAAGATTATAAATCTTCTGGTTTTGTACATTGTTTTTAAGCAGTAACCTTTTCTTGATTACATTTTGCTCCATTATATAGTATTTGACAACTTGTATTGAGTTTTGACCTTAAAGTTGTTTTTTAGAATCTCTAGTTGGTGTACAAGTCATTACTATCTTTATATTTTTGACATGTCCAATATGTAACATGTTGGCTTTGATTGTTTTAAGGTTGATGATGTCCTTGAGACAAAGTTGGAACAAGAGTTTCAACTTGTCATGGATAAAGGGACACTAGATGCTATTGGATTGCATCCTGATGGTCCAGTCAAGAGGTAAGAGAAAGTTTTGTCTTCTCCGTGGTTCTATCATAATTTTATTGGGGTGATGTTATTATGCTTTATAAAACTATGTTTCACATTTCTTTCTCACTTCAGATAAAATCATGGTAATGAAAAATTGCCTTAAGTTTAACTCAAACAATTGGTAACTAGCCATTTTAGGGGGTTTTCTTTGACTGATTTATTCTCCATTTTATCATCTTCTTACATGGTACTGAGGAATTGTGGTATTGCTTTCTTATTTTCAGAATGATGTATTGGGATTCTGTTTCGAAGTTGGTTGCTCCTGGTGGATTACTCGTAAGCACTTATAAATTTGTTTGATGTTGATGTTCAATTTAGGCCCTTGATTTAATATTTCCACCAAATGTTTGGGGGTCGTGAACTGTGCTTATTGCAAAGTGGGATTTCTTTTCTGCATTACAGAAGTCATGATGTTAATTTGTGCTTATTCACTTGCTGTCTTTCTCCCAAGCACCTGTGTTAATGATATAGTTGCAACTCTTCTATTTCATGATCCTCATCTTTTTTTTACTTTCTCCTTGTTTCTCGTCACGTTGGAAGGTGATCACATCATGTAACAGTACAAAGGATGAGCTGGTACAAGAAGTGGAAAGTTTCAACCAAAGAAAATTTGCTATTGGCCAGGAACTTGAGACAGCCACGGACGAGGAATCAAGCAGAGATCCTCTATTTCGATATGCGAGTCATGTCCGCTCATATCCAACATTCATGTTTGGTGGATCTGTCGGCTCCCGTGTTGCTACTGTGGCATTCCTTCGGAAATGAAATGCCTGTCATTTACCATCATGGTTAGGTCTTTGGTCAGTGGGTTTAATGTTGTGTGCGTGTAGCTAGATGGATGTTCCTAACTTCTCTTGTTATGTTCGTGTCGAACCGTAAATATTTTTATGATTTATGTGGAGGTGAAGTTCCCTCATCTCCCCCCGTTCTTTTGGGTGGAATGGTTGTAATCATGCAAGAGTTTGTAAACAAATGGAGTTAGGGTAAAAGTTTAGTTCAGCGTGGCCTAAAAGGCATTTTACTTTGGTTCTTTTGTGGTTGTTATTAAGATGGGCTTACCTCTGAAAAAATTTGTGGCGCTTTATTAAATTTGGTTAGTGAACAAAATGGAATATTCTCTTACGAAGTTGAACTAATTGATTGGCTCGTTTAACAGCTGCTCCTGCTGAGCCTTGACTGACCCTCCCTGGGCAATATTAGTGGTCACTGTATCCTCAATTATTGAAGTTTCTGACTTTGCTTTTTCAAAAAAATTATTGAATTTATAAATAAAATGAGAACTCGTCCATTAAATTGATTAAATTACTTATATGAATGAATATAACACTGAGCTGAGCTTCTGTATGAACCGAATCGCAAGGTCTATTACTGCCTACTCATAATAGTCACTTTAGAATCCAGTTCGACTTTCAACCAGGGTAACTAGTACACCAGAACTTCCACGTAGCTTCAATGAATTTTTTAGAGTCCTTATTTCCATACAAAATTTCTGTTTCCATCACTTTTACCCCATACTAATTGTGAAATTGGATTGGTTCAATGCTTGCACAAGAGACCTACAGGTTTGTAGGTCAGCAAGGCAATCCTTGTTTAGGATTTTGATTTGGAAAGCTTATAATATTATTTGTCGAAAAGGGATCCTGATTTATAGACATTATTTTTCTTTAGATCACTTTTACTTCCATTCTAATTTATGAGCAGGAGTCAATTCATTCTCTACGCAAAAGACTCATGGTCCTACATTAGAGTCAGTTGATGGGTCTTCTCTCTGTCAAGATGTGTTCATATAACGGTGAAATAACCCACATAGCAGCCACTTGATCGCTTTCCATCAACAACTTAGATGGAGTTTAGATATTATAAAAATGTGAGGGTTAGATTGAAACAAACAAAATTTTTTATACAAAACTTAAACTTTCTAAAAACCAAAAAGTGCAACAAAATCAAAACCTACCGTTTAAAAAAAAAGAGTGCAATTTCAATTTTGATGAAGAAACTTTCAGCTTTCATTGAATGGTTTACAGTGTAAAATTTAACTAATAAAAATCGAAAGAAATTTAAAATTTCTAGAATAAAAAAGAAAGGCCAGTCATCTTCATTATTAGGCATTAAAGTTATATTTTATAAAAAAAAAAGTAAAACTTTTTATTAATTTGATATATCTTAAAAATGAGAGCAAAAATTTATATCCTTAATTTTTTGCTCTCATTTATTTAGAGTATATCATTTTAAATTTTAAAAAAGCATGAACCTAAAATTAAACGTGATTCCGCCCGTGTACGAAAACTAAACTTATTTGACCATTTCAACAAAGCTGTGTTTGGACTTACATTTAAATTCGGGATTAACAAATGAAAGAAAATTCGGCAGTTTGTGTTTGGATTATACCAAAATCATCATGTGAAGACAGACCCTTGGAAATTGTCAAGGAGATAATTAAATAAGTTATCGGAATTACACAATATTTTGAAATGTAATAAAATCATCGATCAAAATTTGACCCATTAGACAACTCTAAGTGGGACATCATCTTCAATATGACATAGCTGGGTATGAATGCATGTTAAATCGGAATTTTTTTTCTGATTATTATAATCAGATAGTTAAATTAATAAATTGTTTTTGAAACCGTGTATACAGCTTGATACTTCAGAGCAGGCACTAATTAATTATTTTGTTGGAGTTCACGTCAAAAGATTGTGTAGATGGGGCTTTTCTAGAGTGAAGGAAATTTTTTTATATATTCTTAGAGTATTATACTTAATTAACAAAAATATGATATTTGTTATAGTATAATAATATAGGTTATTAAATTAAATTTATAATTTTATATAATAAAATTTATATGAGATTTAAACTGTTAAATGTAGTAGTATGAGAGTATGAGATTTATTTTAAAAGAAAAAGTGATGAACTATAATTATTAATGAAAAGATCAATGGATTAAATTTTAACATTTTTATAGTTTATTATATATATACATATATTTTATCATAATCTCAACTATTAATTTTCTCATTAACAATAATAATTTTTACTTTTTTCTTTTAAAATAAATCTTTTACTTTAAAAAATTAAATCTAAGATTTGGAGACTTGCCTCACCATATATCCCACAAAAATCACTGCTATCTGTATTTTATTAGTGCAAATTAGATTAAAATATTAGTATAAAATTTCATAAGAAATGAATATAAAAACACAGAAATATAACTTTCTGAATTTTCTTTTAGTCAATAAGTATGAAATTGGCCAATTCGTTGGTGTAAGAGACCGATTCATTGAAAGAGAATCACTACCTTGATGCTACTTCTTTTCTTATCTTTTCTTCTTACCTTTTTATTAGTTCTTTTTAATTTTTGTTTTGATCACAAGAATCTAATAATAATCCTGTAGTAAAAGGAAATAAATTTTAGAGTTGATTTTTTTTACATGATTTTTTAATAAAAATTTTACATTATATAACTTCTGAATTTTTAGAAGAGTCAAATTATTTTGATGATATTTGAGACAGTTAATTATTACAAGTTAAAGTAAAAATTTAGCATGTATTTAAATTAACTTATTTTATGATTAAAACATCTTATAATCAAAGTATTACTAAAAAAGTCTTTGAAAAAAATAATTTTTTTATAAAATTAATCTGTTATCAAATAAATACTTTAAAGTAATACTCCCCTGTCAATTACAGATTATGAACACAAATTAAATTTAAGACTTTTGATGAGTTTATATATATATATATATATATATATATATATATATATATATATATATCCTACCTTGTATTAACTGCCATATATATATCTCATTAGGAATAAACTTTGATTAATTTAAGCATCTGTCGTTTTGGGTCACTTTAATTTTATAATCAAATGCATGCCCTCTGAAGGTGTAAGTAAAGGATCATGTCATGGCCTGGGTGTTCCATCCAACACCTATGACATTAAAGAAGAGAATAGCCCAAAATTGTCGTTTGTAGGTGACTATAAGTAAAGGTACAGAACATAAATTATATTATAATACATTGTTAATTAGCTGGGTGTTTCTCAATTCGGGCGTCTTTTTAGCCTTAAAATACACCTAACCTAACACTTTGACTTTGCACGCTAAAATACAAAATAAATATGAATTATTTGTTTATTAATTTTTTAAAAAAAATTATCATAAGTAATCAACGTAATAAATAATTATAATTCAATTATTAAACCGATACAAATGATATTTTATATCAAAAGTTATTAAGAGATTGATTAAGTGTGTTAGTCAAGTTTTATATCAGTATCATCAAAGATGATTTACCCCCAAAATGGAAAACAAAATGGGGAGGTAAAACTAGAGAATAAGTGATGCATAGAATATTGAAAAAGTAAATAAATTAGGAAAGTAGGAAACAAATATTTGTTCTCGTTCCTTATTACATTCTTTTACTCATAACAATTGCATCATGACTTGAATTTAAATTTATAAATTCTGACATATATATATATTATCATTGAAATTTTTATATAACATATATATAATACCCAATGTTATTATATTTTTAAAAAAAATTAACTTAACAGAATACTAATATAATAAGTATATATATGATATCCAATCCTGCTGTTAAGAGAAACGATAAAGATTGTAAAGCAAAGAGCCCAGGAGGGGCCATGGTAGAACTGGTTCTTCGTCCCACTATTTGCCCATTTGAATTATACGTACCATCCAGAAATCGGCTCTATGCTTGATGTTTTTTTTTTTTTTTGGTGAATAAGCGGGGTCAAAGACCCAAAAACAAACAACTAAGAAGCTAATATATAATATATGATAAAATAATAACACATGTAAAATATATATAGATCAAAATCAAATCCTTCAATACTTGATATTTTAATAAATTTGCAATTTCATTCAATATATAGGGAACTAACTAAAACAATTGTAATCCCCTAGATATATCCAGCATATTATATATACTTGATAGCCCAAAAAACATTGTCTTTGAGCTCTATACAATAAGGAGACAGAAAATGGGCGTCAGTTACATTTAAAAATCATAAATGCAGATGAACAAGCAGGGAAACAAGGCAAAGGATGAGTGTTCCACCAAAACAGGTAAAAACCAACAGTCCCACAAACCAAAGTCATCAACTCAATTGAGCTGGACAAGGCTTTGCCCCTCTGGACTCTCTGACTAGAAACTGTGCCATAGTTCCACCCATGCTTGCATTTGCAACACCTTTCCAGCCTCTCCTTCGCCTTCACCATCTCTATCCTCTCCTTCAGCGCATCCAAATTAGCATCTACCATGTTAGTGGATCTCCCTGTTATAAATTGATGATGATTACTCCAGTTAATTGATGAGAATATGAATGCAAAAGTAACTAAGCAAAATATCTTGAACGTAAAATTTTGAAAGAAAAAAAGAAAAGAAAAGAAAAAGAAACAACAAAACAAAGAATCCCTATTGTATACAACACTTGAAATTGAAACAATTAATCAGAGATTGTCAAACTGATGATTTGATTACCTTCCTCTTGATAGTTCTGAACTTTTATTACTTGCATCCCTCGACGCATATTGTATCCCTTGAGATATGAACCTCTTGCATTTATGGAGAAGAAAGAAGGAAGAGAAGCAGCCATGTCCCTTTATATACCCCTTAATTTTGTTACTATATTTCTGCGCATGTGACTCTATCCCTAACTGCTGAAACAAAATGGTGAAAGGGTAGAGTTCTCTCTCTCTATGTAGTTATTCTGAGATGAGTTCTCTTTGGAGCTGAAACTGGCAATTTCGGATTCTTTGTGCGTATGTTTACCTTAATTATAGGTTTCCTTCAATTCCCTTATAGAAAGGATGTAGAATAGAGAAAAGGGTGTTTTAGGGGTCAAGAATCAATGTACAAGGCCACGGTTTTGAGATGAATGAATTTGATTTTAATAAGAAAGAAAAGAATTGTACATTCAAAGGTGGCTTTACTCAACGTGTGGCGGAAGCCAGTGGGGAAAGTTCTGTTTGAAATTAACAAATAATATTATGCAGATTTTGGAGTTATCTATTCATGGATTAGTTCAAGTAGCCGGCTCTTTAATTTAGTTTATTATTAAAATGATTAGTTCTTTTTTTTTTAATGGAAAGTTTATTAATTAGTTTTTGACACTTGGTGTTGTTGAAAGGATAGTTTGAATCGGCTTAATTACACTGCCTGTCAATTTAAAATATAAGGAAACACGTTTTCTTTTTCTCCTATAACTTATAAGATGTGGATCCTTTTCTCTTGCCAAAATAACGAGATTGTCATGTTAAAGAAAGAATAACCAAAAAAGGATTAAGTATGATTAGTTAATTTTATAACTCATCATGCTAAGTCCTTAAATAATAAAATTTGTCTCTATCTTTATTTATCATAATGATTTTGTTACAATAGAATACAAATCTTAACTTATATACTCTAAATCTCACTAAAATGAAAATTTGTTATTTTGAAACACTTTGTGTGGCCATTTTTAAACCGCCACCACTTGAGACGTCTTGAAACTATTTTGCAGTGGTTTTAACCGTGCCATAACTGTCACAAAAATTCATTTTGCGGTACTTTAAACTGCTGTGAAATGGGTAGCGTATTTTGCAGCAGTTATCAATCACCACAGACATAAAATCAATTTTCTGAAATTTACTTTTACCATGGTTATCAATAACCATGGTTTTAAATTTACAGTTTATAATTATAATTGTAATATTGTTATTGCGAAAGCCTCTATAACTACAACACAACTATAATTGTAACTGTTTCAGTCATATTTTTTTATAATTATCTGTAATTTTTTTAATTACAACATAATTGTATTCGTAACTGTAATCACAATTTAAAATTATCCCAATAACTACGAATATAAAATCAACATATTTTGAGATCCAAGTTATATTTATGACCCCAGTCCATGGAAACAAAGAAATAGAGGCACGAAACAAACCGAAATGGACATCGTCTCTTCTAATCTCTGAATGTGACTCCTGTTAGGGAGATAGATGCCATGTCAGCTACTAATTGTGTCTAGAATACAGATTATGAATAGTAGAAGACCCAATTCGTTAGAATTTTTAACTTTATCATTTGTCATATTTGTTAATTCTTAAATTAATAATTAATTTTTATTATTTTATTTTATATAATAATTACCTTTAAATTTAATTAAATTTTATTAAAAAATTTGATTATTTTTTATAACTGTGCAACATTATTCTTTCCAAACAAATCTAATTAAAATTTATTTAATTTTTAATTTATACATTTCTAAATTATATTAATTTTTATTTTGTAATATTTTAAACAAAAAATTTATTTATAAATAAAATCAAATTCCAAAATTTATTATTCCATGACACTCGAAGTGACTACCTAAAGCTAGTCTCTAAAAATGAAAGTCTTATTCTATATATATATACTATTATTAATTGACTAACATTTATCTAATATTTAATACTGTAACTTTTATGACCAACAAAATAAATACGTTTAGTTCATATTTAAATTAACTTATTTTCTTTTAAAAAATATAATCAAAATATAAAGAGGTTTTATTGAAAAGGCTTTTATAAATACAAAATAAATAATTCAAATACACATTTAATGTAACTATTTTTTTCTTAATTTTGATGATATTTTGATTAATTACAAAGTTTGCTTTCATCTCTTTCAACTCTCAACACATACATGCTCATAAAATGATTTTTTATTATTTCAAAAAAATTGATTTTTTGTTTTCTTTTGAGAAGAACCATTTGTCAAATCATCACTCGTTCAATTAACAACGAATTCTTCATTTTAATAGGTAAATTCAACAGTAATGTTTATATACTTTATAGTAAATAAATAAGAAACCAAGTTGCAGTTGAAACCTATTAATAATCGTTTATAATTTTCTATAATTCCTTTTTCTATTCGACCTTGACTTAGTCCTACATTCACTATTTGAGAAGTAGCAAATCAAAAGAGTTTTACACATTCAACTATATTTACGATAATCCTGAGAAAATTGGGGATAAAAGTACGTATAACCATGTTTTTATCCAAAATCAATAAGAAATAGCATGTCATGTTATGAATCTGCTGATGATATCGGTAGTTAGTTACTACTAATGGGCACATGGCAACCAAGAACAAAATGCGTGAGTGGATTTAAAGGGTAGGAAAGTAAGGGAAGGGCCAAGAAATTGCCAAAAAGTGTTTTCTTCTCCCTCTAGATATTTTCTCCTTCTCTTTATGAACTTCTTCTCTTCCTTTCTCTACAATTCTATTTTGCAACTCTCCCTTAACTTCTCTGAGATACTCTCTTAGTCTATTATGTATTCAGTATCTTTAATGGATTTTTTCTATCCATTTGTCATTTCATTAATAGATTACCGTGTTAAATGACAATTTATTGAGTTGAACTCTGTAATCAATTTAAGCAAAATAGTTATCAACATAATTTTCTTAAGTTCAGTTGGAGCCGCATTACATTGGTGCCTTCATTGACCATAATGGCTGAGGAGGATTTAACCTTAGATGATCAGGAAAACTCTCCCAAAAATTGAAACAACAAGAAGATCGTAATCAAGCTCGTTTTGATCGATTGGAAATAGCCTTTGCCAATATCGCCAAATCCATGGAGTCTCTCAACAAGAAGATGGGAAAATTGTGCTATGTGGACTCAGCCAGTGGATCGAACTCCGAATCTGGGGTAGCTCCAACCATGAACTTTAGTCACATTCAATTCCAACGCTAGACACAGATGGATACAAATTATACATATCTGACTAAGGAGATTAGTGAGGGAACCGAGAATCTACAATTTATGGTGCAGTCGATAGAACATCTTCGTTATATAAAGAACCACTACGAGGGGTGATAGCAACCCAGAATGCCCATAATTGATTTTCACATGCCACAAAAGAAAATCTCAATCCAGATATCGCATATCGAAGAAGAACAGGGATTAATGGGCTCTGCACCCAAGTTACGATATCATAACTTTTGGGTTTTTGCCGACAAATATTTTATTCCACAACTGAATAGTCCAGGTGATGGCAACTTGAGTGGAATGAAGGGCCGGTGCATGCGTCAGGCCAAGGTAAAGAACATTGCTGAAGATTGTGGATTGATCAAGAAAGATGATGAGCAGAACATTATTATCTTCGATCCTGGGGGAACAAATGGTAACTTTAATTTCTTAAGTAAGAATTTCATGAGCAACGGAGTGTTTGAATCCAATATTACAAACTCCTATATATTTTCCATCACTACCATGGGAGTTGAATAGGTAATATTTTGGGAAGAACCATCTTTATATGCTTTTGAGAAGCTAGCTTATCAGATGGGCACTATTAGAGTCCATATAGTACCCCTGCTGAGATTGATAGGCTAAACTCATAATAGTGCAGCTGGAAGATTCTTGTGTGGATTAAAGGACAGCATAGAATGGGAAATTCAATGGAAGAATCCTGAAGAACTTACAATTGAAAGCAAGAAGTTCTTGGGATGTGGTGGGAATAGTGGCTTTAAATTGCTCAATGGGGAATTCAGGAGCAATATTACTAGCGTGACCCAGATAAAGCCCGAAACCCACAGCTAGAAATTTCAGGTAATGTGCATAAACTCAATTTGCCTCTGATATTTAATCCTAGAGGAAGAATAAACACCGTTAGTAGCGTAGCATTTGAAAATGATGTTCTTGAGGGTCTTGCTACAATTCACATTGTATCAACCACTACGTTGCTGATAGCACTAAGGGCCCCAACCGTAACACTAGTATAAAGACTAGGGAGAAGCCGAATTAAAGGAGTGGCAATCCTTTCATTCATAAAACGATCAGCACTCGAATTCTTGATTGAGCGAGGGACACTTTCTAAGAAATTAACTAATAGATTCAAGGAATGTGACTGCAACGAAATAGAGCCAAACTTGCAGCACTCCAATTTTGAGCAAAGATTAGCTAAGGCCAAGAATGTACCGTCAAGACATTTGGGATGTAAAGCAAATTTTTGCAAACGAGAAGGTCTGTTGCTTTTGAATGACAAGATATACCAACAAAGTGTTTATATTCCTGAGCAGAAATTTCACTCCTTCAAGAAAAAAATTCAACCTCTGGGGTATGATGTGAATGTTATTTCCGTAGTATTTCTTCATTTAATTTACAAAAGCTATTATGGAGAGCGGGGGAAACGAGGAAGGGTCATGGAGAAGACTGGGTTTTCTGTGGGGGAAACAAGTGTGTCATGGTTCAGCTTCCAATCAGAAACAAGTGTCACAAGCTTGATCCTAAGGGAAGACCTTTTGTTTTTGTTGTTGTTGAGATCCCTATCGAAGAACATACATACGCTGCTTGTTCTTCTTGCTATCATATATCAAAGGAGGCCATTGCCAACTTGAAAACCAAGAGAAAAGTAATAAAAAGCTGCAGATCGTGGCTATAGCTACTTCAGTTGCTATAATGTTAGAAGTACAACATGAGCACTTTTCGTTGCATGTGCAATGGGATAGGTAATGTTATGAGTCTGCTAATGATATCGGTAGTTAGTTACTACTAATGGACATATGGCAACCAAAAACAAAATGCATGAGTGGATTTAAAGGGTGGGAAAGCAATGGAAGGGCCAAGAAATTGCTGAAGAGTGTTTTCTTCTTCCTCTAGATATTCTCTCCTCTCTCTCTGAACTTATTCTCTTCCCTTCTCTGCAATTCTATTTTGCAACTCTCCCTTAACTTCTCTGAGATACTTTCCTAGTCTATTCTGTATTCAGTATCTTTAACGGATCGTTTCTACCCATTTGTCATTTCATTAGTAGATTACCGTATTAAATGACAATTTGTTAGTTGAACTCTGTAATCAATTTAAGAAGAATTGTTATCAGCATAATTTTTTTAAGTTTAATTGGAGCTGCATTACATCGCATAATATGATAGGATTTAGCCTATCTCAGAGGATGACACAACAATGGAATTCTAGAGCCAAGATTGCTCTAGCCACAGACGAGATCTCTCTTATTTCATCAATCAATCAATGAGTCTCACATACAAAGTTAGCTATCTATATACAACAAGTTTCAGCACAGCTCAACTAATCCTCAAATAATCAACAACTAACAGAATATACATGTGATTTACACGTGCTAGTGATTACAAATGTGTATCAAATAACCGCCCCATCAACAACAACCTTGTCCTCAAAGTTTATTGTTAGAAACCTATATCGAAGGTCATCTAAATCCTCCCATGTTGCTTCCTCCTTGCTAACTCCGTGCCACTCAACCAAAACTTCAGTTTTTGTTACCCCATTATTACAGAAGACCCTTTTAGCCAATATTGCTTCTGGCCGTGGTTCCAGAATTGAGCTAGGAGCTACTTCTGATGTGCTGCTATTGGTGTTATCCAAACCTTCCCATTTCTTCAACATAGACACATGGAAAACATTGTGGATTTTACAATCTGCAAGTAAATGCAACCTATAGGCAACAGCTCCAATTTTTTTTTATCACCTTGAATGGACCTTGGTACCTACGGCCCAATTTTGAGTGTTCCTCTCTGCCAATATTATGTTGCTTATACGGTTGAACCTTCAGCCATACCCAACTGCCTACAGAAAACTCCACCTCCTTTTTCCCCTGATCAGCATACTTCCTCATTCGCTGTTGAGCAGCTGCAATATTTGTAGTAAGTTCTTGCTTCAAAGCTGCCCCCTTTGCCAACATATCCTCCATTACTTGCACATTAGATGCTCTCTTCTGATAACCTGGCCACAGAAGTGGAGTTTTGCCAAAAAAGGTCTTGGTAAGGGCTCATTTTAATTGCTGTTTGATAGGTGGTATTCTACTAATACTCATCCCAACACAAGAACCTAAACCAATCTGCAGGGTGATTAAATACAAAAGCTCTCAAGTATTGTTCTATACATCTGTTCAAGACTTCAGTTTTCAGTTTGACCATCCGATTGTGGGTGATATTGTTTTAAAGAAAATACTAAATGCGACGAATTTATTTCGTAGAATTTATACGAATAACACTGATAGGCGTGTTGGTGTGTTTTTAAACAGATTTTTTTTAATTTTTACTTGTTATTTTGAAATGAGATGCCACGTGGTTTAAGAATAAGAGGACTGAGTGTTTTCGTGGCATAAATATAATTCACGAAATTTATTTCGTGACAAACAGCATACCCCTAACCATATACATTTTGTTATTGTAGTTTATTTCCTCTCATTTGTCGTACAACGTCCCCGAATATAAGAACTTATGTAAAGAGTGAAGAATTTGGATCAGTTCTTGAATCAAATTTTGAAAAGTTAAATGTAACTACTTATGTCAAAAACTGGAGAAAGCCAAAATGAGTGTACGTTAGTGTTGAGAAGTAGAAATGGCTGATAGAGAAGTTTGGAAGGTGATACAAGGAGTGAGTAACGTTACCAAAATACTATTTGTACACTAAAATTGCCACACCATTTTACGTCATTTAATCATGTGAAAATTGGGGTTAAATAGTATATTGATTGATTAAACGGATTGATAATCTATTACTAATAAGAAATAATCAAATAATAATATGTTTAATCACTCAATACACATATTTAATTATAAATTTATACATAATTAACTAGTGTAAAAATAATATACAAATAACAAAACAAATAACGTTCATAGAAGCTTACATGGAGAAGTGTGTAGATTCATGGTTTGTTAGGGTATCCATTTATTTAGAATATAGGATAAAATACAATTTATATCCTTAAAGTTTATTTCAATATCAAATTATTTTTTAAAATTTTTTTTGTCTCACTGAACACCTCTGAACTTTGATCTGACTTAAAAATAATAATTTTAAATAAAACGGAAGTTAATATCTAGTTTCAAGTTACACAAAACTTCAATGGGGTTTAATGAAATAAAAAAAATTCAATGGAGTAATTTGATACAGGATAAAACTTCAAAAATATAAATTGTATTTTACCTCATGAGATCTTCTAACTAAATAGTTATATAATGTGTATGTGAGGGTGACATCTATTTCATTTAACAGTAAAATTAACGATAAAATGATACTTTGAAGAGTATATAAGAAGTTTGATTGCATAAGTCTAATATAATTTGATGTATGGAAACGTAAAACATAAGATAAGGTCGAATAATATTTATTTATATTATCGATCTCATCTATTTTCATACAGCACATGAAACGACGAAGTCTTAGATATTGAGAAGAGTAAAAATGTCGTGTTCTTTTTTTCTCACAGATCAATCGAGTTTTTTTTTTTTTTTAATTTTGGGAAATTAATTTTCTTATAAATAGAATTGGGATAAGAGTTTTAATTATTTTATATTTGATTTTCATAAAAACGAAAATGGTAAATACAATCCAAATTAAGTATTTTGCATGAGCAAGATATTCTTGTCCTCAAGTAGAAATTTGGACTTTTTACTTGCGGAATAGGGGCTCGAAACTCTCTCGGTACTTTGTAACTAGGAAAAAATCAAAATTAGAAAAGGATTAATCTTACGTTCAAAAAATACGAAAACACATGTAACCAAAAAAAAAAAAGTACGAAAACACTTCATGGTTTTGTCAAAAAAAAGTAAAAAATTAAATACAAAAAAAAAGTAGAAATTTGACAAGCCAAAGTACCTAATATGAATTCACATGGTGCGTCAAATGAGTCGTAAAAATTTTGCCTCAGTTTCCACGTATTAGGGGCAAACAAAATAGAAAATTTTGCCCTATTCAAATTCAGCTACTCAAGCAATTTTACTCTAGACTTACGGTGGTCGGTCCAAGTAATTTCAACATCAAGTTTCAGCTAATAATAATTTTGGGAAAGAGTATACAAAACTCTTAAATTTTGAGTCATTTATAAATAATTCTTAAACTTTAAAATCATCTTAATTAATATTAAAATAAAATAATTATACAAATCGATCATTTCATTCACTTTTTATTTATTTTGAATTAAATAAAAAAATATTTAAAATAAATGAAAGGTAGATGAAAATGTTGATTTATGTAATTATTGTATAGTATATGTATTAATTATGACGATTTTAAAATTTAGTGATTATTTACAAATGATTTAAAATTTAGAGGATTTATATGCTCTTTTTTCAATATTTATTGACCAAACTATCACTTTTCTGTATATTATTTTCCTTATGAATGTTTCTCATATGTTATATGGAGTCTCACATCCTATATGGAATTTTTTATTATTATCTCACATGCATTAATTTGGTTTATCGAATTTTTTTTAACCTTGTTTTAAGTGAATTTATCAAGAATTTGACTTTTGATAAAGTTCAATGATGTTGTTTAATATATGTAGCCGACCCACCCAATGGGAAAAAATTTTGGTTGTTATTTTGATATCTTACATGAATTTGAATATCTAGGTTGGAGTGAACGAAAATTTAAATAAAAATCATAAATTTAAATTGTGATAATAATTTTTAATGTACTAAAGAAAACAAACAAGTAATTAAGCCTACCAATTTAATTATAAAACTCAATTTATCTTCCAACTACAAGCCTGCATTCATTTTCTTGCATTTAATTAGGGTTTGCTCTCCTTTGAAAAATGGACCAGTGCCCTAGGGAGATTATGGGTGATTGTTGTATTTAATCCATTTTCATTCTGCATCAAATGTGTTAATTAATATCTATATTAGTTTAATGTATAAATTGCATGACGCACTGTGTACCTAAAATATTGTCTCTATATAGCTCTTTCAACATAGACTTTCGGCTTCCATCTAGTGACTAAACTGTTTCAGTAACATACTAATATTTTTTCAAACGTTCTCTAATATGTTATATATGGGGTCCACAAACAATTAAACATCACATCCCCTATATTAAGTTTCTATTCTAATTATGTCCCTCTAATCACTCGGTTTCTGTTTGTTCAAGTTGAGTGCAATTAATATTACAGTTATTATCACCCAAACTTTTCATCTTCAGCATCACACTGTTGTTTTCAAGTGGAACTTTCCTCCAAGAGGCTCTTAATATGAACGCACACGTTAAGTCCGCGCAGAAGCATAGTGTTTGATAGATGCTGCCGCGGCTCACTCTCAACACGGTTTTACCTAGGCACTACTCAGTGTATCTGCGTAAAATGTTATAAGAGAATTATTTCTTTCACACTATTTTCTTTGCAACATTCCTTATACTTTTTTGTTTGGGAAAATAATTAACTATGTTATTTGTACACCTCAATTCTATATTTACTTTCATACACTTATTTTTTATGGTAAAAAAAAAAAACAAGAAGCTGACAAGAAATTAAACTTATCTCTTTTCATTATTATTATTTAAGGTAGGTGTACGTGAAAGATGTAAAATTAAAGTGTAAAAATAATATTTAAAAAAAAATAAAAAAAGTGTGTTAAAATATGTGTTTATCTTATTTTATTATCCTAATAAAGTAATGTAAGAATTATATAATAAAAATAAGGTGCAAATAATATTATTGATATTTTAATGGTTCACGCAAAGTAACCTTCTTGTATGCATTTTCTATAAATATCAAGCTTATTGCTTACATTTCATTCCACCGATCAATATTGCTTGAGCACCTCAGAGCTCAAACCGTCCCAAAAACAGAGAAGGCCCTTTGGGTTTCCTTTCTGAATGGAAGCATCCTATCTCTCATCCTGCAAGCTTTCATGGAGGCCAACTTCTATGGTCCTGCGGTGCCGAAGAAGAGGCCACAGCAGCACCGTTGTCAGAGCAAGTAGAGAAGCCAGTGGAAGAGACCATGGAGGTAGATTAGTTGATGAGAACATGATAGTGCTACGACTGCGTATAAGGGAGATGAAGATGTTGGAGACGAATCAAGAGCCACCTGCTAACTGGATGGAGTGGGAGAAGCAGTATTTTGCTCATTATGATGAAGATATCTGTGACGCAATAGGGTTGTTGCAGCGTTATTTGATGGGCATTAGGCCAAGTGTTGCATTAGGGATGGTGGCACTGGTAGCTTTGAGTGTCCCAATATCTTCTGCAATGGTTTTGTTTCATGCCCTGGAAATGGGGAAGAGGGTCTTAACTTGCTTTGCTTTAAGCTAAAAGAGGGTCTAGTCTTGATGTATGCATAAGGTTGGTGTCTTATATGTGTGCAAATTGGTCTGGTTTAGTAATTAACACAAGTCTTGTGAGAATCGTTCGTTACTCTAGACCCATGGAAAGTAAATAAAGTTGTATCTGAATCTACAAATGATCAATGCTAAAGTTTACTATTTTGTTTCTGCTATTCGTATGATTTGATTCTGATTGGATTTTTTCCAGTACATGTTGTTGGGTTCTTTAATTTATGAGCAATCAATGATACATTTATTTTTCATTATGATTTATCCTGGAATGCACTCTTGAAAACATCTTCTCAAAAATCTGAAAACTTAAGAAATTAAAAATCTAACTGAATAAGATCACTTGGGTTAATTAGTTAGTCAATTGAATATTAACTTCTCTAAATAAGATATTGGTTGTCACAGTGATAATGGTGAAAGCATGTTCATGAAGCAACAATGGTAGTTTTAGCAGCAAAAACTTCCATCACATTCCCTATAACAAATTTAGGACTATAGTTGTATTAACTGGACCGGCCTGCCGGTCGAATTGGAAAACTCGTAACCCAAGGTACTGGTCGATCCGATCAAGTCATTGGACCGATTTTCTAATTGACCGGTCAAACCCACTAAAACCGTTCGACTCGCCTGGCCCGGCCCTTTCTATTAACCCGCTCATATATTAAAAAAAAATGAAAATTGGCTTTGAAACACTGCGTTTTGAGTTTTTTACTTAGGGCTTATACCCATTTTAGACTTCTTTGAGGTTATTGGCAGTTTGCCTTCTTCTCCGACTTCGTGCTTACTGGCAGTGCGTCATGTCTCCGTCGTGCCTCAGTCGAAATGGAGTCATCTGCAGGCAATTGGAAAGTGACGAAAATAAATGCGTTTTCGTATCCCAGCAGCTTCAACCTTATATGAGTGTAAGACAAATTTTCCCCTACAAGATTTATGCCAACTTCTTTGTTCCAGACAAGTCAATTTTCTTCTAGAGCGTCAAGCAAGAAGCCATCGAGGTTTCTCAATGGAAATTAAAATTGTTAAATGACAAAAAGCGCAGCAGTATATGTGTACTTAGATATTGAGGTGGAAAAGGGGTTTTGTATGTGCAACCAGATAAGTAATAGTTATTGTTGCATCTGTGTCAGGGTCTAAGACTCTAAGCGTTCACATCTGAATGTGAATCGAATCTTAAAAAAAAGAGTAGAAAGAAAGTCTGAAATGGGGTAAGTAAAAAATCTCATTTACATGATTGTTTGGTGTTGAGTTCCTTCCATTATTCTAGATGTGGTTTTCATTTTATCTAAAAGAACTTTTGTACCTGAGGGGAACCATGGTCATTGCAGTAACGCATATAAAGGGTTGGACCTATTTTCTAATGAAATTTTCCATGCATGAAGTCAGATTTCCATTTTTTTTTTAATGGCGAAACAAACGGCGCAATATCAAATGTTTTAGTTTTCTTCTCAAATAACTTTTCATTTTCTGGTAGTGGCTTGTGTTAGTTAATAATTTACTTGAACTTACAAATTCTATTAGTTGATTAAAATGTGTTTGTTTTATTTTGTTTTATTAGATTGTAATGTTACATTATGTATCATTTAAGTATATATGAAGTACTTTATTTTATATAGTATATATTTTAAAAATATTTTTTATTAACATTTTTTTATTCGATCACTTAATTTACGATTGAATTGTTGACTCATTGATTCGATCCTTTGATCCGATTGACTTCTAGTCTAATGTATACAAATATAGTATGTTCAGGACGAAATATTTAAAGACGATATCTCATTAATTTAATAGTACACTTTTGCAGGCTATTTGCCTTCTTTCTTTGTTTGTTTTCATTCAGTTTGTTGAAACTAGCATTTCATATTATTGATTTTTTTAATCCTCTAAAATTCAAGAACAAATTTGACCAGAAGATCCATTTATAGCTAGGAACGAAGTTACAATTTTAACATACAAATATTAGAAAAGATACAATGTATTCTTTCCTTACCCCACTTGACGATCATGAAAGCAAAAGTTGTCCACTAATTTCGTCTTTGTGCAGTGCACTGCGCTTTCTTTGCTGAGGCATATATAAGAAGCTCGTCTTTTGTGGTAGAAAGTTTGCCCTATATGATCTCATTTTAACGAAGGCGATGAATCATTTCTTTGTAAGTCTTGTCTTCTACAGTTCTATTGGAAGCAACATCTGAGAAAAAGCAAAGTGGTAAACTGTTTGTAATCAATATTTTTGGGGAAAGCGAATTTTGTGGTTATGTATTACGTACATACACTAATATACGTCTTATTCGTGTCATTAAAAGTCTTGTTTTTGGGCAGTTTTATATACATGTTTAAATTAATTTATTTTATATTTAAAATTTATAATTAAAATTTTATTAAAAAAAATTTAAAAAATAATTTTTTTAAAGATTAAGCTGAATCAAACATCTGCCATCAAAAAAATTACTATTTGTAATCAATATTTCGAAAAAACAAAGTGTGTGAATCTGTAAGTACGTGTTGTGTTACCATGTGTGCAGTGAAGAATTTTATGTTTAAGAACTCATGGTTGATAGGTTTTTAAAATTAACATTTTTTAAAAATTAAATCTATATTAAAAAAATTCTAGAATTTTAAGCAAATTTTTTCAAGGATTGGGGCAATGGCGTAGCCAGCCCCCTTCCCTCCACCACTGCGTGTTACACATTCTTTTGAAGGTATATGCTGGCTCCACTAATAAAATCTTTTACAACAAGTGTGAGAATCTAAGATTGAATCATGTGTTTGCCAAAGATGAGAGAATTTTAATCTACCAAAAAAAGATAGGAGAATTTTATTATTATTTTTTTGGTAAGTAAGATAGGAGAATTTTAAAAAGGAAAAAAAATATCTTTTGATAAAAAAACAAAAAAAAAACTAAGAGATAAAAATTACCTTACTCGAAAATCAAGACATACTATAAGTCTTAACAAAAATAAATAAAAGTATTTACCGATAACTTATCAATGGAGAGATCACTAGTAAAAATTGAATTACAAGCCCTTTGCCTCAACACATCTATTTTTCACCAATTGAGACAACTCTCGTTGGCTTAAACATAGAAGTTACTTTTTGTATATTATATAACTTAACACTCATAAATCAAATAAAACATCATTTCGCGTGCCTCTAGAGTCCTCAATTATTAGAAAGGTTGAATATGCGCTTACATAATTTTTAGGGTTTGAAAATATGTGTATCTCCCTTTATCAAAAATTAAGATGCCTAAAGAAGTCAATTAGCTTTTATGACATAGACGAAAATAAGGGTCGTATGATTAGGTAAATTTGAATAGTAATTTTTCAACTCCTTAGGGTCGCCACAAGAAAACTTTTGTGAATCTCCTAATTCCAACATGAATATCTTGTCCTTAATTAAATCAAAAAAATATATTATAGAGTCAAAATACACAATAGTTAATAAGATCATTACTTGACCACAATAGCGAAAAGGAAAAATTCTAGATCTTCATATGTATATGGCACAAATCCTCGAAGAAAAAAATTCAACTGAAATTTCGTTCCCCAATCTATATATAAAAAAGGAAGCTTTTTCTAATTCTACAAAATCAGAGCTAATTTATTAAAGAAACCAAACCATCTAGACTCATTTAAGATTAGACCATGATGAATGAAACCAACCTACTTTAACGATAGCACTATATAAATAGGATAGCATCGGATCAATTTGTTTAACTCGCTATTAGGGTCGGATTAAAAAATTTATGAGCAGTTATATATGTTAGGACTCCTATTTTTAATAATTTTTTAAAATTATTTTCTCCATAAATTATAGTTTTCAGGTTAGTGTTATTTCAATATAAAAATATCACACAATCAAGAAAAAAATTTTAATTTATTATCATACCCATACTGAAAGTGTCATTACTTATTACATCTTTATAAACGTTCGTGCCATGGGTAATTTTTGAGGCTCCAAGAATTATATTATGCCTAATTTAACTGGATTTTGTTGGGCGCGTCTCTAAATTGAGGATTTCATAATAAAACAAACAAAGATTAAGAAAATAGAAGAAGAGACTCTGAACTTGTAATTTTATGGAAGCTGATAGTGATTCCAACATCAAAATTACACACTATATACGATAACGTAAAAAGATACAAATAGAATGCTAGAAAATTAAAAGATGAAAACTCAAATGAGAAATCTAGTTGCAATATTGCACTCCATGCTTGAGCAATTAGGGCATCATCTACACTCGAATTGATCTAAACCAAGGGCTCTGATATTCTACTTGAGGATGGGACTACGTTACACCCCTCCTAACATAAAAGGTAATATGTGCTGAGTTGATTTAAATTTATTTGCTTTCCCTTACTCTGTTAGTTTCCATTTTCTATTTATCCTAAGTCTTGTTTAGTACATTATATAAGATAAAGCTCGATAGTATAAGATTTGATAATATAAGGCATGATAGTACAAACTAGTATAAAGCCTGACTGCAGTAGAAAAACACGAGGGCAATGGCTAGGATTGACGTGGGATTGAAGAGTATTGTATTTTTTTCTAACCTAATACAAAATAATTCTATTAAGTCTTATCAGGTGACATGAAACATGATTAGTTTATGTTACAATCATCAGATAAAAGTAGATGGGTTAGATAATTTCATCCTATCAAATGTCATACCAAGCATATGATAAAAATAAATTATATAATATAAACTTATATTATCAAATCTTATATTATATATCAATCGAAACCTTCATGGTTAATTGTTGAATGTCCATTTGAAATGGGCACATTTACGTTAGTGAACACATTTGAAAATTAAGAAAAAAAGAAAAAGAAAGAAAGAAACTACACAGAGGTTGGATAACTTCTTTCAAGATTTTTAAAACACATTCATGAATTAATTAATGTCCACTCATTTTGTTCGTTGAGTAACTTGAGTTCTTTACTCTCTTACCTTCTGAGAAGAGAGACAAACAAGCTTGTGTGAGCTCTAAAATCTTAAATGGGAACGTAATTGATAGAAAAAGAAAAATTGAGAAAGCAGGCGTTGGGTGATCTTTCTAATAATATCTTCAGTCATCCTCAATAGATCCTAATAATTTTCCAAATTCAAATAGGACTCTCCTTGTTCTTCTCAATTAATCTATGCAATATTTAGTACATGAAATAATTATTTTATGAAATCATAATAGATTGAGAATATAATGAAATGGAATGATTATTCTTAATTAACAATTTAGTATCTTTTAGAATGAAATGTCCTTTCAAATCATTTTATTATTTAGTACATGAAATTAATGTAGAATGAAATCAAAATTAATATAAATGACATAAATATTACTTATGTAAAAATTTAAATACTTTTTGTGAGATTTTGAATAATAATTATGTCTTACTAAATCATTATAATTTTTTATTTTTATGAATTTATGAATATAATTGTAAAAATATAACGGAGGAAAATATTAATATTAGTGTTCACATAATTTTTTATAATTATATATAATTATTTTCATAAGTTTATAGTATAAAAAATAAGAGAGTTACCTAATGTGTTAATTATTTATTTGTTAGAATTATCTCATTAGATAGGTTAAATTTAAGAAGGATAATAAGTGTAATTTTATAAAGTTAATAAATGTATATTAGACAAAATAAATTAATGTTCATCCCATAAAACATGAAATCTCAATCCCACATTTTTTAGAGAGAATAGATTTTATACTTCATTTCTAATTTTGTAAAATAGATTTTCTGAATTCCATGTTATTTTTTGTTAATAAACACTTGAATCTTTCATTTCATGTTCATTTCATTTCATTCCAAGACTATTCTTGCATAACATCATGATATTGTCTCAAGTTTAAAAGTATGTATGATAAGTTTTTGAGTTACCTTAGTGCATTCTCACATTAGCACTCATCATTGAAACAACAGTATCAATTAACATAAATTACATCAAGATGACCCTATATATTTTTAAGGTCTAATAATTGTCCCAAATATCAGTTAGAGTTAATAGATATGCAAGTTTATTAACAATAAAGGAATGTTAAATTTTGTAGGCTTTTGTTTTATCAAGCTAAAAAAGCATTATTTGGATTGGTGGTTAAGGAATTATGCATGTATCTTAATTATTTGGATTCAAAAGGGTGATCACGGGTTCGAGTCAATTTGTGCAATGGACTTGATCAACTTGACCCAATTTGATCATATGGCAAATGTTTGGGTTGGGTCGAATATTAGGATTAGTTTGGATTGAAATTGAAAGAACTAAATATGAATTAGTTTAGGTAGTACGTTTGGTCTTTTCTAATCCAACTATTCCATCCTTTTGAATTTGATTTTATGGTAAAAAAAATTTTTTTTAAATGTGTATCTTCAATTATTGTTGTAAAAGAATAAAAATTATAATTTGTTTATTTTTTTAAAATTTTTTTATGCATGCTAAAAAGAAAAAAAATAAAATGTATAAATCAATAACCTGAACCGAACCAATTTGGTTTTGGTTGGTTTAGTTTGATTTTTGTTGAATGAAATTTTTTTTTGCAAATCTGATTCAATCCAACTCAAACATAAAAAATCGATTTAGACTTATTTTTGCCTATAACCTTACTCAACCCTTGTCTAGCCCTAATTCAAATCTTGGTTTTGGGGCAAGATAAGAAAGCTGAGACCATAGGGTAGCAAAATGATTTCGTCCCAAACCACAAAAGGACAAATTGAATTTAACCTAAAAAATTATTATAAATACATCAAGCCAATATAAAGGTATGCTCTTCAAATTGTATTCCTTCCACGCTTGAAGGGGTTCAAGTTGCTATGCCTATAACCTCCAAAAGTGATAGGAGACGTATATACAAAGATACTCTAACGTCCAAATCAAAAAGAATATAAGATAGGCTTAGAATGAACATATCTTAGACCATGTGATCATAGTCTTTAAATAGGGGTGATTTTAATGATTTGCATGAATTTTGGGCAAAAAATCAACTTGATAGAGAGATTTTAGAGAATTAGAATCAACTAGCTAAAATCTTGGAGATTTAAATTTGTGCTGATACAGACCTAAATCGGTTGGATCAGTGTTGAGGTAGATCAGAATTGGTTGGATCGGGCCAACATCAGTAGATTTGGGTCCAGAAAACTCATATGATCCAAACTATCTAAAGAGAAATTTAAGGACTTGAAAACTAATATAAAAATAAAATCTAAGCAAGTTGGATGACTACCTGGAAATTATTATGAAACACGATCTGTGATAAACGGCCAGAATTAGAGGCGTGAAAAATCTGTCTGATGAGTCAACATGATGAACGGCTGATATTGCAGTGAAATTGCGATTGGTGTGGGTATGTTGAATACCACAAATACGCCGAAGCCATTATATATATACACAAGACAGACACCACTCCGCCGCCTCACCATCTCGATCTCCATCTCTATACCTAGCTTTCTTGTTCTTCAATCTCGACCCGCTTTCCCGCACCGCAGCTTGTCATCTCAGGTACCGTTCCATTCGATTCGATTCATAGGATTTAGGTTTTCAACTATTATCGCTCTCGTTTCATGTGATTTACGATCCATCTACATCTGCTTAGGTTTTTATTTTTTATTATTGTAATTAATGAATAATATTAGTGATTGTTGTGCTTGACGCTTTTCTGACAACAATCATCAAACATAGCACCATTCCTGTTGAAATTCTATTATACTGTAATAATACTGGAGTGGGGTTGTTCCCAAAAATTTATGCTTGTTTTGTTTTTGGGGGATTTGAAGGCGCCTATTTGATTTGTTTGATATATGCTTTAGATTTGCAATTGATCTGTTCATTATTTAAGCTATGAGGTCGCCCCCACTTAATTTAGGCTAATTTGACAGTTGCTTTGGGATATAGAATGTAACTTTGGTCTCCAGGATATGTGCTGCCTCAGGGTAATTGTTCCTGGCTTGTATTTTTTACATGTATTCATCCATGTCGTTAAGATTTGACTAAGATTTGTGTTGGCTGCTTACTGCCTAACACAATTTGGCAAAAACCACGCAGGGGTAGATATAAGAAAACATTGGGAGAAACCATTAATAGTGACCTTACACTACATGGTTTTGTTGAAAATTTGATTTTTGATAGAGTCCAATAGTGTCTGATTGAGCCATGTTGACGGCCATAACTAGTGGGGTAAGACTCGGATGTTGTTGTTGTTGTGCTTTTCCCATTGGTCTCTTATGTTATTATTGTTATTTTACTTTTGTTTGTGTGATTTGCCTAGAGTTTCAATATTGTTAATTACTTTTTTCTGAACTGTAGACACGGCCATCCAAATACTAAAGCTTTCAGTTGTTGTATTGATATCTCTGCAAGTTCTGCTGTAGCAGATTTCAAGGTGAAGGTGTCACGTTAAAGTTTCTTTCATGTTTGAAGCGGCTACTATCCATTTGGGAGCAACTGAGCTGCTTGGAAAGTACTTTTCCTCTTCAAGAAAAAATTACAGACCCTTGCCACAAAGAGTTAGCTGTATGCATCGTGAGACATACCAGAAAATCCCTGACTTTTCTGGTTGCGGTTGGCCACCTTCCATAATTGCAGAAGGAGAGACTTCAAGGGTCCAAGCAGCCTTAGAGGCCAACATCACATTTGCATATAATTTGAATTCCATCCTTTGCTGCCTGTGAACAGCTTTGAGACTTTGTGTTGAAGTCATCATGGCCTTGCAGAACATTGGTGCTGGAAACAGTGATGATGCCTTCTATAGGTATAAGATGCCTAAAATGATTACCAAAATTGAGGGTAGAGGCAATGGCATCAAAACAAATGTTGTCAATATGGTTGATATTGCAAAGGCGTTGGCAAGGCCAGCCTCTTACACAACTAAGTATTTTGGTTGTGAACTTGGAGCCCAATCTAAATTTGATGAGAAAAGTGGGACTTCTCATGTTAATGGGGCACATGATACTGCAAAACTTGCGGGCCTTCTTGAGAACTTCATTAAGAAATACGTCCAATGTTATGGTTGTGGAAATCCTGAAACTGATATCGTGATTACTAAGAATCAAATGATCCAGCTGAAATGCGCTGCTTGTGGTTTTCTGTCAGATGTGGACATGAGAGACAAGCTGACTACCTTTATTGTAAAGAACCCTCCTGAAATAAAGAAAGGATCCAAAGACAAGAAGGCCATGAGGAGAGCTGAGAAGGAGAGACTGAAGGAAGGTGAAGTAGCTGACGAGGAACTGAAAAAACTGAAGAAAGAGGTTAAGAAGAAAGGCACTTCGTCTTCCAAGGATGGCACAACAAAATCTATCTCTTCAAAGAAGAAAGCAAGTGGCTCTGATGAAGAACGTACATCTCCTACTCACAGTCAAATTGATGAGAAAGAGGAGACTCATGATGAAGATGATGCTGATGATGTCGAGTGGCAAACAGATACATCACTGGAGGCTGCTCGTCAACGTATCCAAGAACAGTTAAATGCTGTGACAGCTGATATGGTCATGCTCTCCACAAAAATGAACCAGAGAAGAAGGAAAAAGCAGCAAGCAAGGTGAGTAATGGTTCTGAGAATGGTAACTCAATGCACTACAGGACACTGGTTGAGGAAGTGAAAGCAAATTTGAAGAAAGGTGTTGCTGCAAATGAATTGCAGTCCCATCTGGCAGAGCATCCTGCATCTGCTCAAGAGAAGATGAGTGCTCTGGTTGAAGCCCTATTTGAGGGCATCAAGAAAGGGTTTGCAAACGAAGCGATTAAGAAGAAGAGCTACCTTGCAGCTGCAGTTGCTCGGGAAGAGGGATTTCAATTATTATTGCTTCATGCAATTGAGGAATTTTCGTGTAAGTCTACGTCCAATGCATTGAAGGAGCTTGCCCTGCTTTTGAAGGCTCTCTATGATGTTGATGTGTTGGAGGAAGAGTACATAGTTCAGTGGTATCAAAAAGGACTGAAGGGTGATAACAAGGACTGTCAAATTTGGAAGAATGTTAAACCCTTCATTGATTGGCTTCAGAGTGCGGAGTCAGAATCAGAGGAAGAATAATGTGCTCAATTCAGAACTTGGAGGAAGAATAATGTTCTTAAATTCACTGTTGCTTTTGTTTCTTTGGTTGTGTCCTTTATTTCGAATAAAGGGTCTCTATGGCCCCTTGTCTTGTGTTGTTGAGCTACTACTATTATAAACTCGTAATTGTGGCTAGTGTGCATTTCTGTCTGGATTTGTTACCATTTTATCCGTCAGTGAGTTGTTTTCTTGTAAACTCGTAATTTGTTTTCCTTGCTTATGATTGCTTTGGAACAAAACGCATCTTGATATTATGATGTGATTTTATATCTCGTCTAAATGTTGCATGCTTTTGTTATGTTATGGTCCTGTTGCTGTAGGTCATTACATAAAGACATACTTATTTCTTTTCTTTTCCTCTTCTAGTTTTTGTTTGTTTGTTGGGGGCCGGTTTTGATAGAGGATACTGCTGGCAATTGCCTGGTTTATACTCCCATGACTATTAATATGATTATCAATTGGATAGCCTTATTGTAGGCCAGTTACACATTATACATTATCTTTATGCAGATATTATCAAATTCCTGCATCCTTTTCTCTTTACAATCTGGGAACTGTATGTCTACCCTTTGATCTAATTTACTCCAATTTAGCTGTGTCTCTGCCATACGAAAACCGAAGTGACTGCCATCATATCATCATGCTAACTATACTAGCATAATAGTGTATAGAGCTCGACACTGAACTATTTTTCTATCAGCTACGTTTTTTGAATGTTTATTGCACTCATTGAGTCGATGAAACTCACCCGTTTAGTCTTATGATGGCAAGCTTATAGTTGAACACTTCATGGAAGATCCTTTTTGGTCAAGTCCTGTACATGTTACTTGCATCTAGAGTATGTACGTTGGCTTAATGTGTATCTGCATATGTCTGTAGAAGCTTGACTTGTGCTACTTCTCGCATTTATACATATATGGTTGTTCTAGTGGAATGAGAAATATGTTTTATGTTCATGAGAATTTTTTAGGTAAATATTGCTTACTTTAAACACTGTTAATGGAGGGTTTAAGGTAAGTAATGCCTAGATAAAAATTTCTAGTATGTTCATTTCTTTGAGTGTGAAGCTTATATTTCCCTTACATTGCACTAAGATTTCGTTTGGATTTATTTTTTTTTAAGAAAAGTGCTTCAAAACATTTTCAAGTGTATTTGGATATAATATTTTAAAAAATAAAAGTTAAAAAAAGTTAATTTATCTTTTATTTTATAAATTAATGATCTCTAACTTTTAAAAAAAAATAGAAGAAGAAATGATTTTTAATATAATTTTATTACAAAAATATCTTTAATCTTTATTAAAAATTACATTTTATATCATCTCTTTTTTCTTCTTATAAACATTATTTACATAAATTTTTTTAGGTAATTTTATGAATTATATTTTAAACAACGCAACTTTAAGTTAATGTGTTCTAATATCTTAAATTGAATTTCGATTTCAATGACCATACTACTTAAAGAAAGTAAAATAGAACAACATTGTAATATGTTATTAAGTACACAATTAAACATATTGTTATTACTTTAAATCTCATTTTTCATGACACTGTTATCATGACATACTTAAAAATCTCACAGTTCTTACTATTCTAGTCTATTTAATCATATGTTATATATTATAACTCATCATATCTTGCATTTGAATATCTTTTTAGTAATTTTAACATAAATTAAGTGTTCTCTTATTTTTTATTCAAACAAACTTAAAATTCTTTTTATTATTTAAAAGTATTTATTAAATATTGTATCTAAATACAAAATTATTTTTTTAAAAAAAAATTTACTAAAATAAAATATATAAAAAAGTATTTTTTTAAAAAAAAACTTACCTAAACGAGCCCTAAATACATAAGGCATCACAAGTTGAGTTGTCGGCTTACAAGTATTACATACCACTAGTCTAGATCATATCTAAGTGGCGGTGTGATAAGAACATTACATCCAATAGAGATATTAATATAGTACATGTTAAATTATTCACCCCTTGTAAGTAAGCGAATATAGAATGTGGGACAGGAAAATGTATGACGTGAAATGTGCTCAACTTGCAAATCTCAAATGAATGATCTAACAAATATCTTATCTCCACAATTTACCAAAAAAAAAAAAATCTTATCTCTACAACTTTGATGCTAGGTCAGCAAGTCTCAGTTATGAATATTGATCAATATGTTGTAATCTTAACAAAAAAAAAATTACAGTCATTAATATCATATGGCAATAATAAAAATAAAAAAGGAGTAACATGTCTTAAAAAATTTTTACTTTCAGTGTTTCAACATAAACAATTACACTCAAACTCACACTAATACAAAGTGTCATAAGATCTTACCGGGCCTACATGAGTTGTATGATCTTATCCTTGAGAGAAGCAAGAATAGCAATATTTTTATTAAAAATCAAACTCCTATACCAATACCTAACCGTTAATTTCAATTTGATCTGACAATTTAAAATAACTTAATTTAAGGAAAAAAGATAGTAATAAAAATTATCTTTAATAGTAGAATTTATCTTTAATGAAGAAAGATATTTTGATTATGTTAATTAAATTAAAAGATAAATCAAATAACATATTTATTTTTCAATAAAAATAAAAAATTATTATAATTTTTAATAAATGTTAATAAATGGCATGGAATATTAAAAATTTATTAATTACTTGAAATAATATTCAAAGTATTAATAATACTTATACAATATTTTAAGAAAATATTTTATGTAAATAATATGATATTTAATTATAGTGTTGAAGTTCTTATTAGGATCTATTGTTATATATTACAATTATAAAATTTAAATAATTAATTAATATAATTACGAATATAATATCAAATAATAATAATAGGGTGGAAACCCACTTATATTATATGTAAATCTTTGAACACTTACACCGTTTAATAACTTTTTATGAATGTTAAATTTTATTAATCCAATTGTTAGATTAAAAGTTTTTATAAAGTAGATCAAGTTTATAAAATTTTATATAATTTAAAAATTAGTTGATACTTCATTACACCATTTTATTTTAATGTATAATGTATTTTTTGAAATATAAAAAAAATTTGACTATTAAATTACATACCTATGAATGTCCAATTTATCTCAAATTTGACATATATGATCATCAAGATAATAAAACATGATTCAACGATTAAATTAATTTAATTCACATTTTATAAAAAGTTATTAAGCAGTGTAAGTGTCTAAAACTTATATATGGTATAAGTGGATCCCCACTCAATAATATATTTAATCTTTCGTTATATAATTAATTAATATTATTAATAATATTTTTTAATTATTATTTAAAAATCTATTAATAGATTATTAATCTAATTATTGAAATATATTATTATCATCAATTATTGATTTTTATCATAATATTTTATACAAAATTTATAAAAAAAATGTAATTTTTATTAATTTATTTTTCATCTTTTTCATTTTTTAAATTTAATAAGTAAAGAAAAATTATCTTTATTATTCTTTTAATACAAATTCTTTTATTCTCTCTGCATTAAATATAGATTTATTATCTCTTTTTTCATTAAATTAAATTATTTTAAACCATCGAATTAAATTAAAATCAACGATTAGATATTGGTATAATAGTTTGATTCTTACACTGGTGTAAATCAATTCCTCTTATATATATATTAATTGATACCGGTATAAATGAAACTCAATCTGATATTATTTAATGACTTTTTATATGATGATTTTTTACAAAATCTATTATTGGATTCAAAGTTCTTATTATGTAAATCATATATATATATATATATATATATATAATTTTACATTAATATAAAATTATTTAATATTCTAATGATATGTTCAAAGATTAATGTAATATATACTTTTTAAATATAAGAAAATATGAAATGTTTGATTATATTCTTATTAATGTTTAATTTTTTAAAAATTTGACAAGAATGATTAACATAATATGTAGGTTTAATCTAATAGTTGGATCAATAAAAATTAATTGTATAAAAAGTTGTTAAATGATGTAAGTAATTAGTGTAAGTGATAAGTATCAATTAATCCCTTCTTATATATATATATATGTGTGTGTGTGTGTATATATGTGTCAACATGAAATCTAAATGATTAAATATAAATAAATATTAGAGTTAGAGTTATTTTATATTTAACTTAAAGGGTTAGCTCAATAAATTTGGATATGTATTCTATTGATTATTTAAATACTATGCTGACATAAAGGTTGCGTATTTAAAACTTTTTTAAAAAAAGATTTAAATTAAGGTAAAAGTCGGTCGAATGATACCTTTATCCTTCGGAGAAAAAAAGAATTATTCTATATTTAAGGTCGTTTTTTTGGGTTAAGAAAAGAAATCATTAAAACCAAAACAAAAAGATAAACAAGACGTGAATTTTCTCCAATTTTAAATTTTTTTCTTTAATTTTGAGTGAATTGAGTAAGCTTTACTTATTATGCTTTTGTGAAATTCATCGATTTTTTTATTTTTTATAGTTAATATTTTTTATTATATATTTTTTTATATTATTTTTTTTATAATTTAGACAATATAATTTTAACCATAGTTAATTAATGGTAAATAACATTTTTATTAAGTAAGTAATTATAAAATTTGAATGTTTTTGCTTTTGAATTATAAAAGTCATCAATGTTATAATATATGATTTATTTATATTTGACTAAGCTATTATTTTGATCCTTCAAAGATTTACTTGACATCAATTTAGTCTTTTAAATATATGTGATATTAAATTAATTATTTAAAATTTAAAATAATATCAAAATAGTCCTTTAAAGATATGTGATATCAAATTAGTTATTCAAAAAATTAAAGAGATATCAAAATGGTCCTTTCGAAGAATATTTTGGAAGATTATTTTATTGTTACTTTAAATCTTTAAAAAATTAAATTTGATGTCACATATATTTAAATGATTAAATTGATGTTAAGTAAATATTTAAAAGATAAAAATAATAGTTTAATCTTGACATTTTGAATAAATTCTAGATAAAAATAAACATAAATTAGAAATATAAATAAGTTAATTTTAACTATAATTTTTTTTAAGAACATCATAAAAGAGTGAGTAGTCAACATCTTGGCAAAGCACACACTGAAAATTATATTTCAAAAACAAAAATCACATAACATAAGAATTACTCAAATTATATGTTAAAAATTAATTATTTAAACATAAAAAATTTAATCTAAAAAATTAAAAATAAATTAAAATATATGATTATCATGTTGTATTAATAATATATAATATGTAATAGATGCCAAATTTAATTCAATTTATTTTTCTTTCAAAAAAAAAAAAAAAACAAGGAGGACTCCCCCTCTTATCTTAACTTTAATATCTAAATCGTAGACAAAAATAAAATAAAATAAAATAATTTCTACCTCCGAAACGCGAAAGCCACTATATATAAGGCATCGTTGTGCCGCGTCTCTGTGACAATCCCTCTTTCGCCGCACCATCTCAACGATTTCTTTCTCCTTCGCCCCCTTCATCATCTCATTCCCTCAGTTCATTCTCGTCTCATCTCAATCGCCTGCAGGTACCACCCATAGGGTTTATCTTTTCTCTTATCTCTTCTTTTTTTTTTATATTTAAATTTTCCTCTATTTTTTTCTCTGATCTTTTTCTTTTTAATTTTAATTTCAAGTTCTAGTTCAAAAAAGATAGATCATATATTCAATCTCATTCTTTAGCGGTATCTGTCGTAGATTTAATAGATTCATGGCCCATTTTGATTTCATCTGATTGAGATCTAACTGCATATTTAAATTTTAATCTGGTCCGTTACGGTGTTCATTGATGTGTTTAACGCTTTTCCAGTAAACCCTAGCAAATAGCAATAAACCTTACCGTTCTTGTATTCGTATTGAAATTATTTTATATTGTGATGATTAAAAACAAACCCTTTTTCTGGTGAAGGTTTTGGTATATGCCAGTCTTTGGGTTGAAGTCTAGCCTATTTCATGTGTGTGATATATGCTTTATTTTTTTATTAATTAATTTGTTTCAAAGATCTACGTGATGTCTAACAGAATACCCATCCATCCTTTATGCTACTTTGCAAGTTGCTTTTGGAGAAAAAAAAATGTAACTTTCTTGTTCAAGAAATATGCGATTCCTCATTTTCTCCTTTGTCGTTTTTTATTTATTTTTAGGATGCTTCTTAAGCATGGATATTGTGGGCTTAACTACTCTTTTCCCACTTTAAAATCGTCACCTTCTGGGCTTAACGAAGCTTTTGGTTGTTGACTCAGGATTCCTGCAAGTTCTGCTGTTGCAGATTTCAAGGTGAAGGTGTCACGTTGAAGTTTCTTTCATGTTTGAACAGGCTATTATCCATTTGGGAGCAATTGAGTTGCTTGGAGAGTGCTTTTCTTCTTCTAGAAAAAAGAACAGGCCCTTACCAAGAAGACTTAGCTGTATGCATCAGGAGCCATATCAGGAACACCCTGAGCTTTGTAGTTGCTGTTGGCAGCCTTCCGTAACTGCAGAAGGAAGGTCTTTCTGATTACAAGCAGCAGGTCAACATTGCAGCTGCATATACTTTGAATTCCTGAGTTTGCTACATCTAGTGTGTTTCTTTGAGACTTTGTGTTGAAGTCATCATGGCCTTACAGAATATTGGTGCTGGAAACAGTGATGATGCCTTTTATAGGTATAAGATGCCTAAAATGATTACCAAAATTGAGGGTAGAGGCAATGGCATCAAAACAAATGTTGTAAATATGGTTGATGTTGCAAAGGCGTTGGCTAGGCCAGCCTCTTACACAACTAAGTATTTTGGTTGTGAACTTGGAGCCCAATCTAAATTTGATGAGAAAAGTGGGACTTCTCATGTTAATGGGGCACATGATACTGCAAAAACTTGCAGGCCTTCTTGAGAACTTCATTAAGAAATACGTCCAGTGTTATGGTTGTGGAAATCCTGAAACTGATATCGTGATTACTAAGAATCAAATGATCCAGCTGAAATGCGCTGCTTGTGGTTTTCTGTCAGATGTGGACATGAGAGACAAGCTGACTACCTTTATCATAAAGAACCCTCCTGAAATAAAGAAAGGATCCAAAGACAAGAAGGCCATGAGGAGAGCTGAGAAGGAGAGACTGAAGGAAGGTGAAGTAGCTGACGAGGAACTGAAAAAACTGAAGAAAGAGGTTAAGAAGAAAGGCACTTCGTCTTCCAAGGATGGCACAACAAAATCTATCTCTTCAAAGAAGAAAGCAAGTGGCTCTGATGAAGAAGAACGTACATCTCCTACTCACAGTCAAATTGATGAGAAAGAGGAGACTCATGATGAAGATGATGGTGATGATGTCGAGTGGCAAACAGATACATCACTGGAGGCTGCTCGTCAACGTATCCAAGAACAGTTAAATGCTGTGACAGCTGATATGGTCATGCTCTCCACCAATGAACCAGAGAAGAAGGAAAAAGCAGCAAGCAAGGTGAGTAATGGTTCTGAGAATGTTAACTCAATGCACTACAGGACACTTGGTTGAGGAAGTGAAAGCAAATTTGAAGAAAGGTGTTGCGGCAAATGAATTGCACTCCCGTCTGGCAGAACATCCTGCATCTGCTCAAGAAAAGATGAGTGCTCTGGCTGAAGCCCTATTTGAAGGCATCGAGAAAGGGTTTGCAAAAGAAGCAATTAAGAAGAAGAGCTACTTTGCAGCTGCAGTTGCTGAGGAAGAGGGACTGCAATTATTATTGCTTCAAGCAATTGAGGAATTTTCTTGCAAGTCCACTTCCAATGCATTGAAGGAGGTTGCCCTGCTTTTGAAGGCACTCTATGATGCTGATGTGTTGGAGGAAGAGCACATAGTGCAGTGGTATCAAAAAGGCCTGAAGGGCTATAACAAGGGCTCTCAGATTTGGAAGAATGTTAAACCCTTCATTGATTGGCTTCAGAATGCGGAATCAGAATCAGAGGAAGAATAATGTGCTCGAATTGTCGGTTTCCGTTTCTTTGCTTGTGAGTTGTGTCATTTATTTCGAATAAAGGGTGCAGTCGGCCCCTTGTGTTGTTGAACTTTGTTATGAAACTTGGAATTGTGATGCGTGCATGTTTGTCTGGACTTTGGTAAAATTACGAGTCTGAGATATTCCTGTAGTATCATTATATTTTATATTCCTTGCTTGGCTTATGGTTCCTTTTTAACCCTACTCATCTGTCTCATTGCAAGAGCTCTATAGTTACTTTAAAGGGTAGTGCGGCCTTGGCCTAATCGCCAAGGGTTGGGCTTCTTGCTATCATTGCTGACTTGTCTCGTAGTAGAAATGACAAGGTTGGTCGTTTTTGTTTGTTTGGTTCTTTGGGTACATTTGAAAGATCAAGGTTCCATGTGGCCTTTTAAGTTATATTACCCAAAGAATTCCTTTACAGACAGCATGTTTGCAATTTTGCGAGTGAGTAATTATTTCCGTTGCACAATAGTGAAATATTAAGAAAAATAATTATTTTTTCTTCTTTCCTGTTAATTTTCTTTGAAAATTTCGTGGATGAATATATAAAAAATGATAACATTAATCAGTAAATTCATAAATATTTTTTGACCAGTGTCTACAATTAAAGAAAACTTCAATAATATGAAAATTGTTGGAATTTCACTCCAAACAACTGGGAGTTTAGAAGCAACGAATAATAAAAATTGAAAATGAAAACTGGTCTTTCTATCATATATGACTTGCATGCATGAGAGCAAGTTTTTACGCATATGGTCATTACATAAAGCTTAGTGTCTTCTTGTTCATTTTGTTGGGACAGTTTTGATGCTTACCGGAACTTTTTTGGGTATTGTGGTAAAAAATTATAAGATTTTGTATTGATTCAAATAAGTCTTTTCATATTGAACGAATTATAAAAATATAATTTTTCAAAACATCCTTATATTTGAATTTGAGACAACAAACTAAAGAACAAAATCAAGTGTTGGTTGACTCTACCAACAAGTTACTTGGTACTTTTTTCTTTATGAACAAGTTATTGTAATTACATCTCTTAACGACCTACAAATCCTGGTTAAACTTATCTGTCGCTCCATGGCACAGGCTTTGCAAGTCCTAATTATGTGGTTGCCCTGATTAATTGGCAGAGGTACACTATCTTCATGTAGATGACATCCAATCCAATTGGTAAGGAAATGTACACTGATAATTATTAATTCATTTCCAATGACGGGTACCCATTCTTTTTGCTCTTTTGCTTTCTAATTGGTCATGGTAACACACGCACACATATATTAGTACTTTGTCAACGCTTCTGATCTTTCCCAACCTTTTCCAATAACGGGGAGCTATAAATTATATATACAACAGGATCTAGTACATTAATTGACTTTTGCATACAAGGAACTGCATCAATTTACTCTGCAATTTAGGTCTGCCTCAGCCATAGCCATCTGATGCATGGATCTTGAATAATAATATGCCAGTGACTACCTTTATTATCCATGCACATAAAAGATGATAATGACGTCCTATTCTCCACGCTGTTATGTATCATCAAGACCTTCCAACTTCATAGCAAATTCTTCATCCAAAGCTGACCATGGAATCACCAAAATACGAATGACACGCGACTGAGACTGCCTCAAGTCATTTTCCTCATCTGATCGCATAGGGGAGAAATAATAATCCTGTGCAGAAAAACAAAAACTGATTTCCCTTGCCTAAAGATACTAAAACTGTAATACAATATGAATAAGGAATTATCACCAGCTTGTTGCAAACAAATGCATGTGCTGGAGATGCAGTAGATTAGTCAAGAGAAGTACTAAAAATATATATTCTCGCAATCTATTTGTCTATTTAGAGCTTGCAGTGGTAGCGTTAACATAGGATTAAACTTCCAAGTTCTTAAAATTTTACTTTTCCTTTCCTTTTTGCTACTTGTCTCCTTGTGTCCTTTTCTAAAGCAAGTCATTTAACTTGGAAATCATCCTTTTTCCAATCCTTAGATTTAGGAATAATCTGACTAATTCTCATAACAATTGAACTGATTAACAAATAATAAATATGTATCAATTCTTTATCAATTAACACTAGGATACATGGAATTCCTAACCATCTTCCTAGTGGTAATCAACTGGTCACATAAAGTCCTTGGATCTGCAACGGTAGAAGTTTCAAATATAAGCATTGATTTTTCAGTGTCTAGTCGATCAAACAAAAACAAATATTTAAGACTACAGGCATTGGGAAGTTACATCTAACCTCACGCAAATGGTTAAGAACAAAAATTGAGTTTGCAAACCTGGTATCGACGCCGTTGGATCGCAATAAAAGCTTTAACCATTATATACACAGGTACAAGTATTAATGATTCTCAACACCAGTAACTGCAATGCATTGAAGAAATTCAATTTTTTCTTCTATACTAATGAGTCAAGAATGATGTCAATTTTTTTCACTATGAATACTATCTATATTCTCTTACCATAAACACTGTCAGTGGATAGTTTCCTGCTTCATTGAGTATAAATATAATTGGAAGTGTCAGGCGTAAAACAAGAAGAACAATAAACTGCAATTGATAAAGAAACAACATTGTAAGAAGAAAGAGAAACGGGTAACACAACACCAGAACAACCAGGGCATTTTCTTTTCATTTTATGATGTGCATTAAAAACAAAAAATCTAGAGAGTTGTCCCAATCTTCATAAGTCAATTCTAAATTGTCATCTCTCTCCCTACCTCCCTCCTTATTTCCATCTTCTATATGTAAAACACAGATGTAAAGGGAGAAAAAGGAAATTACAATAAAGGCGACAATGCGGCAGCATATCAGGCTCCTCGTAGAGGGTGCTAAATATTCAAAATCAGGGGCCAGAAATTCATGATTAGCAGTGACCATTGCTATGAATTGATGATTATGAAGATCCCTTCTCGCAATCTCCCAGTTCCCTCTAACATAACAGTCTTCTATTATCATTTGATCATAGAAAAAAAAAAAAAAATATATATATATATATATATATATATAAAGTAGGGCTATGAATTCATTGACTGATTAGCAGATACCCAAAGTTAAAAGGAGAACCACTATGATGAAATAGGGGAGGTGGTGCACTCGCAGTATAGCCAGGCTTAAATTGCTGCAGTTACCACAGTCAACCAAATAAAGGGGGAAAAACGTAAGCACTTTCTCATAACTTTGAATAACTGATAATGAGAATACAAATATGTGAATAAGATAACAGCAAACCTGTAGGCAAATCTCACAGGTAGTATTGCCTTTCTCATTGCACCATCTTTGAACACATTTTCTATGTGCATACTACAATGATCAAAAGAAAAAGTAGGAGCTCAGATTATTAATCTAAACGAGCCAGCAAAAGCGGTGAAGTGCACATATAACAATCCTAACAGATACATATGTATATAGAACTAAAAGAGGAGATATTGAACATCAATAAACTAACAAATTAATCTACAGCTAGAATAAATTGGCAAGTATATTTAAAAAGTTAAGCAGTTATCATTGTTTAAACTTAAGGGAGAAAAAAAATTTGAAAAGGCAACATTTAAGATTTACAAGAATTGAAAAGTTGCAGACTCTCTGGAGTGTTATGACATTTAAGAAATCACTGCAGGTCCTTTTGGTTTGCATGTTTTTGTTAAAGTGAACACAACATCAAAATTAACTTTGTAGAGAGATGAGCTAGCACTGGAGTATAAAGCAATGCAAATAAGATCTAAAAACTATACTGCAAAAGCAATCAGCAAGGCATTCTTACCTTTAAGCTGCCACAACAAGAACAGGGTGTCTCCATGTTAGAGTCTTCATCCTCATCGTGGCATATTCGACACTGTGCCAATATATTAGGAGATGATTTAATTTGCCCATCCATGTCATGTGAAAAAAATCATATCATCATTGGCTTGACGATAGAGTTGTTTGCTGCAACCTCCTTTTGATGTCAATAGCAGCTTCAAGGGTAGATTCAGTGAGTAGCCAATCACCCAACAGAACAAACTGATCTCCCATCCTTCAGCAGCAGGAAAATTTTCTTCAGAAATTACAAGCACAAAATAAATCAATTCCAACCTAGACGTGGTGCAGTCTCCATTTGCTTTAGGGGTAGTCTTTTTTTTTTTTTTCTTTTTTGTTGCCTAAAATTTGTACATTTCAAAATACATAAATTTTAAAAAGTAGACAAGAAGAAGAGGTAATGGAAGAAAGAAACTTCCATAGAAACATAGAAGGCATACTAAAGTTGAAACAAGGTACGAGTAGCAATCTGCAATTCAAACAAAACATTCATCACAGATGAAGTATATGAATCCTGAAAATTGCCTACCACAGATGAACAATGAATTATCAAATTTTTAAATAAATGGTCGTCCAAATGTTGTATTGATCAAAACCTTCCTTCAAAGTTGAGCTGCGTTCACTTTACTATTGGTTTAGTCGAAGTGAATCATGTTCAAAGAAACACCCACCAGAAGAAAATAATCAAATAAATAATCATTGAAACTGTTTCCTTTCACTTTCTTTTCCCATGAGCTACCATCAATCGATTTAGTGAAGAACTAACCAAAAGTGAAAATTATATAAAGAGAATCATACATTTAATTAACATTGATTACGACTAAAGGACCAAGGAAGGTGTCGCGGTCAAAAGTGCAAACTACTCTCAAGTCTGCATAGAGCAACGTAAGCCCGTCATCACAAAGCACAAAAAGTGAGAATCATAAAGCTGAAAAATTTAAACCAGATGAGAAGTTCTGCATCTTCTAACCAAAATGCTAATGTACAAAAAGATGAGGAAGAAAATTGAGGAAAAAAAAAATTCAAGATAACAGGATGGCAAAAATGAGAGCCAACCCAATGTAGATAATGCAAATCCAAGCAGCTATGAATAAGAGAACTCTGTTACAAATAGAACCCACATTAGAAATTGTAAAACCCAGAAGGACTTAAAAAGCCATGACCCAGAAGCCAGAAGAAAATATAAAAATATGGCAAAGATGCGGTTGAGTTTTGAGAGACTTTGAGAAATAGAAATGGGATTTTCTACCAAAGGAGAAGCAGCAATCCTTTCCTTCCTTCTCGAGCTGGTCCTCAAAACGAAGCAAGATATTGAGTGTCCTCGTTATCACAAACAAAGAACAAATCCAAGATTGCAAGACTAAGGATTCAGCGTTGCTTGACAAGTTAAGACTTTTGGTAATATAAAAATATTACTTTTCTATGTTGAATAAAAAAATTTATTTGAAGTGATTTATCTTAAAAAGAAGTTATATGTATTTCATAAAATAAATGGTTTAATATTAAAAAAACCACAAAAATCTCCATGTTTCTTTTTTAATGTGTTACTCGATATTTTAATAGTTAGATCGGTGAGATGGGTGCTCTTTTATTAAGCAAAAAAACGGAATTTTTTTCTTAATAATTTGGATTATGGTAACAATATATCAAATTGTCTTTCAAGAGAAAGTTTTTGAAACATTTTCATATGAAAAAAATCCTACAATATTTTCCTATTAATCACTTTATACAATAAAATAACTACGATAAAAACTTGATTATTATGTTATGAAATGTTATTATTTTGTTGAACAAACTGGATAAATGATATTTTTATATTGTAACTATTCTTATTTATTCAAAGAGAAATTTAAAAAAAAAAGTGATAAATTTATGTTGTGAAAATGTCTCTACTGCTATAATTCTATTAAGATACTAACATAATTTTATACTTATTTTATGAAATGAGGGGATTTTCATATTTAGTCAAAAAAATAAAAAAGCATAGAATGATGACTTTTTTTTTTCTCACTTCACATAACTAAGGAACGAAATATATCCATTCTTTTGTATAGAGGTAAGATTGAAATTTTATGTTTCATAAAATAAGATTTAATATTTCTTTTCTTAATACATCTTCATTAATTTTACAATATAAATACTATTATTCTTATTAAATTTAAAAATAAAAATTATGCAAATATGTGAAAAGATTATGAAAAATAATAATTTAGTGCAACATAATCAATATCCAAAATCTCATAATAAAAAAAGTATGAAGTATCTTATAAAAAAAAAAGAATGAAATATATCTATTTGTGCTTATAACATTATTCTTTTAAAAATATGACAATCTTTTGCAACGTTTACTATGATCTTTTCCATCTTTGTGTGCCTAATTTTTCCTTACAATTTACAATCAGGCATTAATTGAATCAAATTTGGATCTACATATTCAAACTCTCAAAATTCATCGAGTGTTGCTATCATATCATAATTTTTTTAGGGTACTAATACTAAATAATTTGTTAAATATTTATTAGTTAAGTTATTTTTTACAATAAATGCAGAAAGTTTAAAAAATAAAACTAACAATCAATAAGTATTTAATAAATTAATTTAGACACTAGTACTAAATAAAAAGATGGATACCAGAATAATCGCCCATGAGATATTGTGTATAAAAGCACAGAGAAAGAGATCATGCATTCCCACTCCAATTGGTGATTTTTTTTTCGCACAAAATTAGTGTTTTGTATTTTTGGCAATAACATTTGTTGTGATTACCTAACTATAAAAATAAATAAAACTTGAGTATTATTCTCAAGAATATATATTTATTATATATAAGATGTATATGGGAAATGTTAAATTATTTTTTTTTTCATGAGGAGTATTTAAGTCATTTACATCACTTATGATTCCATCCTGATATTATACACTGACTTCATATATCAAACCATGAAATGCTTTTGAGAGGTATTTTATTTGGAAAACTACCAAATTGTAAATAGGAAATGGTCATTTTATTATATTCTTATTCTATTTTTATTTCACATTCCATGCAATCACCATCTCGTGTCAAATATGACATAAGTTACGTAAGTGATCCTTTTTTTCCCACTAAATATATGCATCATGAGTGTTATTTGGCCACACTTCACTTAATGATAAATTGAATTGGAGACTTAGCATTACTAATCTACTTGTCGGTGCAAAGGGTTGGGCCTTGCGGACTATCTAAAATTACGTCCTCATCTAATTAATCACATACTTAGATTAACCGCAGTTACTTTATTTGAAGTTTCTGTTCCAGTTCTTGGTGTTTGATGTTTCTTGGCCTTCTTTCTCACTCCTCCTGAGTTGAAGAGAAGCATAGATTTTTGGCCACTTGATATACTTCAAGTTATTTAGCATGAATTAGGTCTTGGGGTTATAATCAGTATTTTCTTCGTCGTTTTTTTTGTTTTCTTGTTTTTCTTATCCTTTTGCTGGAGATTTTGAAATAAGCTAAGCTGTAAGATAAGTATTCGTTAGATTATCATTTCAATTAACTTTCACTTTCTAGAGAGATTTGGAGACAAAATTAGGCCACAAAGGAAAGTAGTTGTAGCTATGGTTTGTTTCACTGCTTGCAATCATAAAATGTCTAAACATAGCTACAAGTTATAGATACTTATCTGCAAGTAGTTATATGGAAAATGTTATTTGCACACCAATTATTCACACCAAATCTTACACTTTCTTGTTTGAGAAGGGAAAGTTAGAGAAAGTGTGTGTTGGAATGTGTGTTCATCTTATTTTATTACTCAAAAAAATAATATAAGAATGGTGTGATAAAAATGGTATGCTAATAATATCATTGCTATTGTATATACACTAGATGATAGAGAGTAGGAACATAAATTAATTTTCTTTTAAAGGCCCTAGTATGCAAAAGTTTCTGGTTTTATATATTTTTCCCTGTAATGCATGTTTTGTAAAGTTGGGCTTTCCCTATCCCCTTATAATCTATTATGCTTTTAGTGTCAGAACCTATTTTCAACAATAAAAAAAAAAAAAAGATAAGAGAACAACATATTAAATGTATTAGTGAAGAGGATTGAAATTGAGGAGGGGTAGAAAAATCATCAGAGAAATGGCATTAAAGGTAGCATGCACAAGAACTCAGCGAAAGTTTTTCTTCTGCCTATGCATAGGCCAGAAGAAAAAGTTGCATACAAATTTAGGACACTACATGCATAAGGCCTCTATAAATAGAGACCTTTAAAGTCAGCAGCAAAAAGTAAAAAAAAAAGCCTCTAGAAGTAAGAGATATTTGCTAGAATCTATTATTTTGATAATATTAAAAGGAGAAATGTCAGTTTAGTATAATTCTCGTGTACTTTGTAAGTATTTATAATGTTTTTGGGTTATTGTCCTAATATCACTCTAATTTTGTTTAATTTTTTTTGAAATCTTATGATGTTGATTTTATTATGGTTTATATTTTGTTATTGTTATACGCAATATGATTTATAAGCTTAAAGTTAAATACTCTAATTTTTGAATTGTTATATTTCACTATACAATTTTAGTATATTGAGTTAAATATATTTTTATGGTATCAGTATATCTTAAGTATTATACTTATTTCTGTCTATATTTATAATTTTAATATTTTATGCTATGATTACATGTATAAATTATGCTATTAATATTTTGATAATATATCTGAGAATTTCAAAGGTATTAGAAGAACCCTTAGTATATCATAGTATGATAAACAATCACTTTACTATGATATTTATGTGTGCCTGTACTTGGGTAAAAATATTTGGAGTTATAGAAATGATTGACTGATGCCCAACTGAAAATACTTAGGGCTATGAAAGGATTGGTTGATACCTGGCTAAAAATATTTGAGGCTAAAAGTTTAAAGGCCGATGCATATATTAAACTGTTCTTCTAGCAAATCCTGAAAATATTCCTGTGAAAAATTACTATTTGATGAGAAACGATTTCCATAAGAGGAATTTCTTATAAATCTGAAATTCCTTAAAAAAGGATTTCCTGAATGAAAGTATTTCCAATATATCGGAATTTGAATTCAATTTTATTGATTATTAGATAAAAGTATTATAGTACATTTATGATATTTAATCCTTATTATTGATATAAAGTATACATATATTTTTTGTTAGTGACACTTGAGTATTTTTGTCCTCATTGAGTTGCAAAACTCACTCTTTTTTGTATTTCTTTTTTAGAGATTGATTAAGAATTTTCTACACCTCTAGCCTAGAGAATTATTCACTTCTAAAGTGAATAGATACTTTTTATGGAGATGATGTGAAGATATGGATATCTGATATTGCAGTCATAGGGTTATGTCCATTTGTCTTGCATATTAATTGTTTATAATTTAAATAAATAATCATGAAATATAAATTGCTCATGTGTGTGTAAGATATTTTGAAAATATATTTATATATTTGATATAGTTAAACATACGTGATTATGGTTTTATGTTAAAATGCATATGTGATAATGAAGCTTCGTGAATAGAAATGCCTAATCTCTGACTAGTTATATGTTTCTAAAATTGAGATGTGGCACTTTTAGTTGTTGGAGCATGATTTATCGGAAGGAACTCAATGGCTGAAGGTATGTGCTGTTATGATGGCTACACTATCGAGTTTTCCTTTTCAGATTGGAAAGCACAATTTAGTTTGAAGCATAAGAGAAATTTAAGATGAGGAAAAAGGGTTCGTCCAATCTAACATCACGGCATGCCTTAAAATTCATTGAGCGCTTATAGGAGAAGCACAAATTTTACAGGGGAAGTTTACATCAAACCCAAGTTATGACGAAACTCGTACAGGTGAAAGGCCAATAAGGTGAGTCAACCCCATTGACAACAACTTCATATTTTTTTTTTTTTCTTTTAAGCTTGTCATACGGTATGCATTTAACGACAACTCTAGACCTATTAAAATGTTTCTCAAATTAACGTATTGTAGCATTTTGTTGTTGTAGGGTGTATCTATATTCTCCCTATGCAAAGTATAATTCTATCTCAAAAAATGAATTCTCATTGCAATGAAAGTCTCACTCACAACATATGCAAAACCAAACTGACACAGACTCATCATAATTGTTGAAAATGCTGGCTTCAGTGCTTCACCACACCGACACCATAGTAGGACAATCTCATTATTTTCGTATTTCAACTATGTGTGGTTTCTTCGTGCTGAATTGCTTGCATTCATCTCTTATAGTGGAAGATACTAGAACCTATACTCCGTTAAATTGTTCTCCTTTGCAAAGAATAAATAAAGATAGAACTAGAAAACAGAAGACTCTAGTGAGTGTGACCTAGCCTAAATGATTTGATTTGATTCTCAATATGAGATATTTTGTGAAATAACTTGAAATCCTGATATACTTGATGAAATAAAAGTTTATTTTTGGTCAAGAATGAAAAATACCCTCCATCTATATATATGAAGATCTAGAATTTTCTTTCTTTCTTTCTTTCTTTTTTTTTCATTGCGGCAGTTAATAGGTTAGGTAATTAATCTTCAAAATTCAAGTTGACTATATGATTTATTTTATCCCGATTCAATTAATTAAAGGCAATTGTTATTCACATTGAGATAATTAGGAGATTCGTGAAAAAGTTTTGTTGCGGCTGGACCCTAAGAAATTGAAAAAAAAAATTATTCAAACCTGACAATGCATCTAACTACACATCACTAATTCTCAACACTTGTGTCATAAAACAAATTGACTTCTTTAGACATCTGAATTTTTGAAACAGGGAGATGCACATCCTTTCAAAGCCTAAAATCTATAGGAGTACATATTCAACATTTTCAATAATTAAGGATTGAGCAAGTCAAATTTCAAGTATCATTTTATTTGATTTGAGTGTACGTAAGTTGCACAATATATAGAAGGTAAATTTTTTTTAGCCAATGAGAATTGACCCAATTGGTAAAATCAAACTATATAAAAAAGATTTATTTTCTGGTAGTGATTCTTCATTGATAAATGATCAGTTGGTAATATCATAAGTTTGTAAACCATAATTAAAACTTGTTGTATGTCTTGAGCTTGGAATTAAGCAACCTTTCTTCCACCTTAAATTATTTTCCTTGGTATAAAGACATGATTCAATATTAGATTCTCACACTAATGGTAAAAGGTCTAATTTTATTAGTGAATTCAAAATATACCTTCAAAGAATGTGTAACATGCAGTGCGAGAGGGAAGATGGCTGGCAAGGCCATAGCCTCCCAATCCTTGAAATATTTTCTTTAAAAATTCTTGAAATTTTATAATATAAATTTAATTTTAAAAAATTGTCAGTTTTAAACCTATTGACCAGGGCTCTCAATGATGAAATTTTTGACTCTGCATATGGTATACGTGGCTACATGTTCGCACACTTTGTCTCTCAAAATATTTGATTACAAACAATGTACCGAAAAAGAAATATTTGATTACAAACAGTGATTCATCCCATTAGACGTGCCGAAAAACAAGACTTTTAATCACAATTCACAAGATTCGTTGCCTTCGCCTACACAGTACATTTTCTAGAAAGATGCGTAAATAGGTATATATTTAGTAATAGATTAATTTTTTAAAAAAATTATTTTTTAAAAAATTTTTTAATAAATTTTTAATTATAAATTATTTTAATTACAAAATAAATTATTCTAAACGCTTACATTCTTATGTTACAGCATATTCATGCACTTTCCTTTCCCACAACATTGATTACAAACAGGATACAACTTTTGCTTTCTCTAGATGTTGATCCGAAGAGAACTGTAGAAGACAGGACTTTTAAATAAATGATTCATCGTCTTCGTTAAAATGAGATCATGTAGGGCAAACTTTCAAGCATATAAAAACATGAACTTATCCCTCAGCAAAGAAAGCGCAGCACACCACATGCATGCACAAAGACCAAATTAGTGGACAGCTTTTGCTTTCATCTTCAAGTGGAGTAAGGAGAGAATATTAAATTGTATCTTTTCAATATTATGTTAAAATCACAACTTTGTTCCCAGCTAGAAATGGGTCTTTTTGTCAATTTTGTCCTTGAATTTTAGTGTATTAAAAAATATAATAATATGAAATGGCTAGTTTGAACAAATTGATTAAAAAGAAGACAAATTAATGACCTTTGTGCAGAAGTGTATCAAATTAATGATATATCATCTTTATATCTTTGGTCCTGAATTTGTTTCAAGGAATGTGATGGAAGTTTTTGCCGCTAAAATTACCATTGCTGCTTCATTAACATTCCCTCACCATTATCACTGTGACAGCCACCGTCTTATTTAGAGGAAGTTGATCTTCTAAATAAGATCACTAACTAACCCTAGTGATCTTGTTCAGTTAGACTTTTAATTTCTTAAGTTTTCAGATTTTTGAGAAGATGTTTTCTAGAGTGCATCCAGGATTGATCATAATGAAAAATGAATGTAGCATTGACTGCTCATAAGTTAAAGAACCCAACAACATGTACTGGAAAAAATCCCATCAGAATCAAATCATACGAATAACAGAAACAAAATGGTAACACTTTAGCATTGATCATTTGTAGATTCAGATACAACTTTATTTACTTTCCATGGGTCTAGAGTAACGTACGATTCTAACAAGACTTGTGTTAATTACTAAACCAGACCTATTTGCACACATATAAGACACCAACCTTATGCATACATCAAGATAAGACTCTCTTTTAGCTTAAACCAGAGCAAATTAAGACCCTCTTCCCTATTTCCAGGGCATGAAACAAAACCATTGTAGAAGATATTGGGACACTCAAAGCTACCAGTGCCACCATCCCTAATGCAACACTTGGTCTAATGCCCATCAAATAACGCTGCAACAACCCTACTGCATCACAGATGTCTTCATCATAATGAGCATAATACTGCTTCTCCCACTCCATCCAGTTAGCAGGTGGCTCGTGATTCGTCTCCAACATCTTCATCTCCCTTATACGCAGTCGTAGCACTATCATGTTCTCATCAACTAATCTACGCCCATGGTCTCTTCCACTCGCTTCTCTACTTGCTCTGACAACTGTGTTGCTGTGGCCTCTTCTTCGGCACCGCAGGGCCATAGAAGTTGGCCTCCATGAAATCTTGCAGGGTGAGAGATAGGATGCTTCCATTCAGAAAGGAAACCCAAAGGCCTTCTTATTAACTTCTTTTCTACTTTTTGGAAGGTCTGACGCTCTGAGCTCTGAAGTGCTCAAGCAATAATATTAATGGATGGAAACCGTGGAATGAAATGTAAGCAATAAGCTTGATACTTATATATAGAGGATGCAGAGAAGAAGGTTAGGTTTCGTGAACGATTATAATATTTTACACAGATACACTGAGTAGTGCCTCAGTAAAACCGTGTTGAGAGTGAGCCGTCGCAGCATCTATCAAATGCTATGCTTCTGCGCGGACGACTTACCGTGTGTGCTCGTATTAAGAGCCTTTTGCTTAGCAAAGTTCCACTTGAAAACGACGATGTGTGCTCAAGATGAGAAGTTTCGGTGATTAATAAATTATAATATTACACTCAACTTTAACAAACAGAAACCGAGTGATTAGAGGGACACAGTTAGAACTTCAATGGAAAATTAACATATGAAGTGATGTTTATGGACCCCATATATAACATATAGAAAAAGTTTGAAAAGAATATTAGTAAGCTATTAAAATAGTTGAGTGCCAAGGAGAGTTAGCTTACCTGTTCGACTTGAGTTCCTACCTTGTAATGGGAAAGTCTTCTCTCATCATAAACTTTTATTTACTAAAAAAATAATAGTTCAGTCATTAGGGTAAGGAAGCCAAAAGTTTATGTTGAAATTGCGTTGGAGTTATATAGAGAAAATATTTTAGGTACTGTTTTTATACATTAAGGTGCACCATGCATTTTATACATTGAGATCTTATTTGATATACTGTATAAGTGATGACTAGTATAATATAATTAATATTATACATATTTATATAATGTATAGAAAAGATATTAAGTAGCATAATATCTAATTAAAATAATTTTGTTTAACCTTGATCTTATAACAGATAGGGATCAAATTTTTTTATCTCATACAGTTAAGACTGAATAAAATTGTTTTGATCAGATAAATTATTTTTCAATATATATATCTTGTACAAATGTAGATAGTATTAATAATTATATTATATTATCTATCATTTATACAATACACCAAACAGAATCTAAAATATTAAACTAACAGATATTAACACATTAATTTGATGTGAAATGCAAATGGATATAAATTCGACAATCATCCATAATTTTGTTAGAGCACAGGCCCTTCTTTCAAAGGAGGAAACTCTATACAGAGTGGCTCTTCTTTTTTGCAGGTTCTTCGAAATTGGCCTCCACGAAAGCTTGCAGCATCCAAGATTAGTTGCTTCCATTGATGAGAAAACTAAAGCGCACACTTTTCTTTTCGTTGCTTTATCAAGTTTTGGTGGAATGAATTTTAGGGGAAGCAAGGATGATACTTATAAGGGAAGCAAACAAGAAGGTTGCTTGAACGATTAAAGTTAAACCGTGTTGTGAGTGAGATGTTGAAGGATATACCAAACACTATGCAGCTACGCGGATGTACCGCGAAGGTTCATAGGCCAGGCAAAGTAAAACTTTAAGACAAAAATGTAACGCTCAACATGAAAAGTTTGGGTGATCATTTTAATATTAAATTTTGGCTTTAACGAACGGAAACCGAGTGATTAGAATTGCTTACGTTATTAAAGTAGTAAAAAATTAATGTAGGATGGACTTAATTTGTCTGCACTTGTGTAGCTGGAAAGAGAAAGAGAAAACCATCAAGACGAGTTTGCACGGTTCATGTTGGAACTCCAAGTGTATTAAAAAAAGAGAAAAAATAATTGAACTCTATAATTGAACTCTATGTTTATTTTTTGGTAAACTACAAATTATATTATTATCACAATTTAAATTTATGAATTTTTTATTTAAATTTTCATTCACTCCAACCTGATTAAATTTAAATTCATATAAGATACAAGTACAACAACCAAAGTCTTATTTTCCTTCGCGAGGTCGGCTATATGAATCAAATAACATATCATTAAATTTTATAAAAAAAATCCAATTTAATATAGTTAAAAAAATTCAATAAACCAAATTCTTGTAAGATAATAATAAAAGATTCCATGTAGGATGTGATATTAGTAGACCCCATATAACATATAAGAAACATTACAAAAGGAAAATAATATACAAAAAAGTGATAGTTTGGTCAAATAAATATTAGTTAGTTGCCGAAACTTTTAAGTTGAAAATGCTTGGACCGACCGCCATAAATTGTTTGAATCCCTGAATTTGAATAGGGCAAAAGTTTTTATTTCCCATATCTGATGATACGTGGAATCTGAGGCAATATTTTTACGGTTCATTTGAGCACCATGTGAATTCCTATTATAGGTACCTTTTGCTTGCCAAATTTCTACTTGAGGACAAGAACATCTTGCTCATGCAAAATACTTAATTTGGGTTGTACTTACCATGATAATTTGTTTTTATGAAAATCAAATATAAAATAAGCAAAATTTGTATCCCAATTCTATATATAAGAAAATTAATTTCCCAAAAAAAAAAACTAGATTTTCCTGCAAGAAAATTTTTAAAGAACACAACTTTTTTACTCCTCTCAATATCTAAGGATTTGTAAAATTAGATGAGATATTATAAATTAATCTTATTCGACCTTATATTATGTTATACGTTTCCATACAACAAATTATATTAGGCTCATACAATCAAATTTCTTATATATATGCTTTTCACAGTATCTTATTTTATTTTGATATCTTCCACTTTATCTTTTATACTCTAAATCAATACGTTAACAAATCATGCACCTATGTGATAATAGTCTAAATATTATATTTTTTTATTAAAAGTGTGTTTATTTATATCATTGGACAACTTAATTTTGATAATTTTATATATTATTAATTATTTATTTGAGAATAGTTATTTATTAAATTATTTTTTTATTGAAAAAAAGAGCAATTGCAGCCCAATTAGAAAAGAAGCTAAGTAAGACAGGCCTGGAGATGTAGTTGGTTTGGTTCACGTTGAATTATATCTTAGACGAGCAGCCAAGTTGGAGTTCTTGGTGGGCCCATGTGGCATGACCCAAGTGCAACCCTTGACCATCTAAGAAGCCCATGGTCCACGGTCAATTACTTAAATAAAAGCTGAACTGAAGGCTCTTGGGCGGTGGCATAACCTTCAAGAGGCGGCGCAGGCAACAAGGAAATAAAAGGGCAGTGCGGGAACGTGAAAAATAGAACGAGTCTGGGAGCGGAAGGATAATCAGTATTGAAGCGGCATAGCGAGAGATGGGAAGTTTTTTTTTTTTTTTTTTTTTTTGTACTAAGAGAAGATGAAACTTTGATAATATTTTAATTTATATTATGTCACATTATTATTACTTAATTTTATACTTTTTTTGTGATTTGAATTTATTCTTATTATCTAATAGTAATTGTTGAATATTAATTATAATTTCTATACAGAGATACAATTGATGATTTGATAGTTTACTATTTATTAGAGAAATAAAAACATACTTTTGATTATTATATTTTGGGACTTAATTAATAGACTTTCTGTAAATAAATACTTGTTTACTACATGTTTACGAGATAAACTATCTGGAGATAAAATTTGACATAGTTAAAACTAAAACTAATCCTTTAGTCATTGAATATTTAGTTAATTCTTAACTCTCTATTACGTTGTTTAAATTTAGTATTTGATTTCTAGTATTTAATTGTTTTGAGTCTTAATTTTAGTTTTAGTTTTATATTTAATTTTGATAATTTTTTGACAACTAAATTAGGAAAATTTCATATGTTTAAAAATTAGTTTAAAATTTTTGTGGTATTAACCTCATATTTGCCTAAATTTATTACGATAAGATTCGTATACTTGCAAGTATTTTAAAGCATCTAAAAAGCCACAACTACACACCTCCATACAAGCTTATGTCGATATTACTCACACTTTATATTACCTTCTTTCTCTCTAGGCCAATTCTACTTCTTAACACTAAGGTTTATTTGCTAAACTTCATTTCAACTGAATAATTCAATATTCACTTCTTTCCTCTTGTCAATCAAACACTCATTTTGGCTTTATTTATTCAACAAATGAGAGGAAAAAACTCATGTTGGATTTATTTATGTGACGTCTTTCTTAGAATTTGTGGACTTAACATCTTGATTCATGATGCTTATATAATAAGTGTAGCTCCTTTATGCTTAGTGTGATCTAAAACACTATAAAAACATCAATTATAATTTTTGGCTCAGTAGTAAGTGTTTGATGCAACAACTTGAATAATAAAATGTATGGGTTGGGGGTTCTATAAGAGGAAAAGTATATAAGTCCTGCAGAACTGAAAAGCTTGTTACATTGAAAATTTGGGACTTCCGTTGATAAGCCAATTGTGGAAGGGTCAAGCCAGTTCTAGCACCTTCACACCTATTTCTCCTATTTTCTTCCAACTCCACTAAATTTTCAGATGTAATCTTCTTCCAAATACACTTTTTGAGGTTCCAACCATATTGCTTGCTACTTTCCCTAACCATACTTAGAAATTCTTATTTGCACATACTTTACTTATCCATGGTTATACGAATAGAATGACTTGATACCTTCATATAACTTTATTCGTCTTACATTTGTTTTCTTCCCTTGTCTCCTCATTCATTACTCTAAACAATCTTATATACTTATACCTGTTACACCTTTTATAAGAAATCATCTAAATTTTCTAGAGTCTTACCTCCTAACACTTACCCTGGTCACCTTCCTCAAATCTTAAAATTAACTTAACTAGAATGACAACTTTGCAACACTCTTTGTTAATGTTTACTTCTGATAATGCCCTTAACCCTTCCCCGCTTTTATCCCTTCAATCTTCTACAATATATAATGCATTCCAATTTTCTTTCCAATTTAAAAATTCTCCAAGCTACTTTCATATTCTAGTAGTCACAAAACTCCCTTGTCTCTCCTTCTACCATGAATCTCATCCCTTCATATTCTAACCACATAACATTCCTTAACAACCTGCCTTATCAATTATGCCATTTCATTTCACCGAAATTCCTACTTTTAACATTTTCGTAGATGGTTTCCCTTATCCATAGCCACCTCCAAGCTAATGCGTGCAACCATGGCCTTCAATACTAGGATACCCTATGACAACTAGTGCCTATCAAGCCAAGCCCCAAACCAAGCCTAGCACTCATAAAGAACAACAGCAATAATCCTACTAATCATTGATTAAATAAGAATGGTACTCTTTCTCCCACTGTAACCAATCTGCCACTGGCTCTTAATACTAAGAATCATTATACAAACATTTTAAAATATTCCTAAAACTCACACGTATCATTAAATTTATATCCAAATATATACAGTATCACATAATTTTTTTTTTTTACACAAATTCATTTACAACTCTGTCAATTCAACAGCTACATTAACTACTAGCTATTGTTATCTCTCTTATAATTGTTCATGTAAAAGTAAACACCTATTTTAATTTCTTCAAAATACATTTTACATCAATTTAATTCTTCAAACAAAGTTAACATTAATTTAATTTCTAAATAATAAAAAGTAATATTAATTTGATTCTTTAAAAAAAATTAACATCAATTTAATTACTTAATAGTTATATTAATTTAACTTTTTAATCATAAAAAATTATATCGATTTATTCTTCAATAACAAAAAGATTATTTTAATATCACTTTTTATAATTAAAAAATTTAATTGATATTAATATTTTTTAGATGACCAAATTAATGTCAATTATATATTTAAAAGATTAAAATAAATATTTACTTTTCATTATAATGTTTCCCTGATATTAATATATCAGATTCATTTCATGAAAAAACTTTCTCTACCTCCCGTGCTTCCATCAATGAGCTGACCTTGATGGGTAAACCAAGTATTTGGACTGGTAACAGATTACATGTGTACTCACCCAGTTGTTTTGTACTTGGACGACATTCAAATTTTCGACAATTATTTTGACTACGTTTACGTCGAGGAGAACAACAAAAAAGGAAAAAAAAAAAGAAAAAGTTTATTTTAAGCATTTTAAACTTAAAATTTTAAAATAAACATTTCTTTTTTTTTTTTTCCTTTCTCCTCCATTTTCCTTTGATTCAAACATACCCTAAAGGAATCAAGAATTCTGTACAATAGTTCAGAGACTTGAAACTGGGAATGCCAAGGAACCATCAATTTTACTTATCTGAGACGTTTATTTCGGACCGACAAAAAAGAATAAGCAACACAATATGAACCAAATTAAACAGGTGATTCACATTGAACACCACACTGGCGCAAATTAATTACTATTAAGCAAAAATTAAAACGAATATGAAACCTTGCTACAAGGTAATAAAACTGATCAAATACCAGCGAGCCTTAGCTCACATGGTACTTCCCCTGGTCATAGCCAGGGGGTATGCTGTGGTGGGGGTTCGATCCCCCAAATCCCATTCCCCATTCCCTCCTAGGTCCCTAGGGCCTCCTTAGAACCAAAAAAAAAAAAAAACTGATCAAATAAGTGACGAGCATTAATATGATAATGTGCAAGGGTTGTCACATATTTCTCTACCCATAAGTGACAAACACTACTGCTATTAAGCTGTTCCCAATACAGAGCAGAAAAGCTAGCGCCACAACTTTGTGGCAACAAAAGAATACAAGTCTTGTTGTGTGCCAATATTTGACAGGTTATTGTACAAGTCAATGACAAGGAAGCAGAATGAATATAGAGCATGTTTGGTATGACGTAAAGAAAACGAATGAAATGGAATAAATATTATAAAATTTTTAAGATCAAATATTACTCTACACAAAATGTCATTGTTACTTAAGACCTCTCTGACCACCTCAAGGTTCCCAGTGTGACCACAAAAGGTATTATCTCATGTTTTCTATTAACTGAATTGGACAGAAGACAAATAAGCTAACCAAACTACATAATTATTACCCTCAATATTCAAGAATGGTGAAGATTTCTAAACGAAAGAAGTGAACCACGTATTTATGGATGCTGAATGACCTCTACATCAGTCATCATATGATGTGTGAGGAGCAGCAGTGCAACCAGGATCAAATGGATCTTCAGATCCACAGCAGTGCCAATACTGAAAAACTTTGCCAGAATCAGGAGTATCCATGGTGCCCCCTTCATACACACTCTCAAACTTTCTCTTAGTTTCTCCTGAGGGAGAGCAAGATAGAAAGAGATGTGAATCAAGGCTGCCTTAAACCAAAATAGTAATGCAAATGAATCACATAATACCAAAATGCACAAAATTTCATCAATGTAATGGTTGGAGGAGATTTATAAGAAGGAATACATTTTGTCCCAAAGAGGACTAAACAGGATTTGCTTCCACTTCAAGCTCGCTAAACCTTTCACTACGACGGTTATATGACAGGTGCACCTTCTAATTGCATAACTCCGCCCCTGAGCTCGAGGTCTTAACCTTTCATTGTAGATCCTTCATTAACCTCAGCTTTTTTTTATTAGTTCATTAACATCAGTTTTACTAATAGTTAAACGTCCTTTGTTTAAACCCATGTTATGGCTAGCATTTGCTGCTGCAGAAAACACTATTTTAAGAATGGCACCACATGCTCAATAAGGCATGAGTTCTAATAGCATAAGTGTTTCCTCATATGAATGTCCTCGAATCTGATCAATTACTCTTCGAGCTTTGTCAGCAGACATACGAATATGTCACCCAACAGCATAGGCTTCTACATCTGAATTTTCACTCTCCTGCCCTGCAGCATTGAATTTACATATATTATCTGTTTCCCCATTTCCTTTGTAAGCTGGTCCTGACTATATCTACATCCAATACATGATGGAACATGTAAAGTAACAACCGGACCTGCATACTGAAAAGCTACAGAGTATGACTACCTGAAATTTCTCATATATGCCTTGTGTGTGGCATCACGAGAGTCCGAAAGGCCTCATATCTATATTCTGTTTCTCCAATAAATAGGAACTCTCACCCTTTTAAATGAAGGAAATGAACATGTATTTATAGGGTATGCTACATGCCTCAACCAATAAATTGAATCTACTTAAATTTTACAGTTATATTCCTTATCCTAAGTAAGCATTAAAGACATTTCCACTAACTACTAGTATTGAAAAGTACTTTTCCAGTTTCAAGGAAAATAAAGTAGTCAATCGCTAACTCAAAACTTTAGCCACTGAAAGGAATTAGGTATTCAGTAGTCTCAGTATAATCCTGATTATAATATTAAAGTTGTCATGCCTTGTGAAACACAATTCACACTGGTTTTATCAACCACATACATATCCTTGGTGTCAGGTTTGAAAGTAAAGATAATATTTTTGTCAGCCTCGATAAGTAACAACCTCAATGAGGACATAGAATTCAAAATAAAGGGGAAAAAAACTCTTAGTGCATGTTTGGTAAAGCTTAATTTTTAGGAAAAAATCACTTTTTTTTTCAAAAGTTCTTTTAGTAAGATTTTAATTATAAGCTATTTTGAGTACAAAATAAGCTAATTTAAACATGCACTAACTATGTTCAAGTACATTATCTTAATCTTCAAATCTTTTGTCCTCTTTCCCTATTTCCCAAATTAAATACTGCCAACTACGCAAAAGAACTACATCTCTCTCTTGAATCTTGTTCCCTCTCTCTTTTTAGATTTTATTGGAGGGATGGGATTTGAGACAGCAGATTTGAGTCCATAAACTGAACACAGTAGATAAGCGAGTTTATCTTCCATCTAATTGGGGTCAATTAATATAGCGTTCTGCCAATTTTTTGCTTGGGATTTAATTAAAGCATTTGGGATTTTCGGAAGGATTTTTATTTCATAGCAAACATGAGCTTCTGAATTACTAAATAGATGTTAACCAACTTCTTATGAGAAACAGATATTGTATTCTTGCCTGCCCAAACATACATAATTCATATAGAAATGGATTTGAAAGGGACAATATTCCTAGATAGCACAAAGTATTGTGAGGTACTATACCATATACAAGTTCCATCACATTCCTTTGTAATTTTGTGCAGATTAAGGAGAGATTAAATATTTTAATTGGAAAATATACATAAATATACAATGGCCTGAATGAAACTCTACGTAAAATTATACTGAGAGAGATAGGAATGGACAAGATACCATCACCAATTAACAATAAGAGCCCATTCTCTTGGCACTATTCAAAATGCGGGTCATGTTCACAAGAAGGTAAGCGAAGAAAGTTTTTATACAAGTTATTTGTCACTTAATAGGAACATTGCAATTCAACTTTAAGAAATACCACTACTTTTTCCTTCTCTATTTCTTTTGATGTCATAAGTCCAACACTTACTTTTTCTTTCTATTTTTCCTTTCACATCATAAGTTAAGCCCTAGACTTAGTACAACGAAAAAAGTCAGCATTTTCCATATGTTCAGGATTAGTCAGCTCCAAACACGGGCCATAACAAATGAAACGTTGATAAAATTCGAAGTTCTGACCACTTTCAAGGACATTTTTTATGCTTCAATAGACAGAGAATTGGAATATGACTATTAGCTGTGTTCAGGTATCACCAGCTTAACACAGTCAAATAAGTGAGGATTTTGTACCAGGTTTAATGAAGACAATGAAAGATTTTTACAAGGATTATATCATGGCAAATGTGAGCTTCTGAATTGATGGATACATCTATCCTCATGCCTGCCCAACAATACATATTTCACTATATATTTCATTATTGCAGTGTATTTGAAGGGATAGTCCTAGATAGGTCCATGTGTTCTGAAGTACCACAGCACATATGAGTTCCATCATTTCCTTTGTAATTTTCTTTAAACTTCAGAGATTAAATATCTTACTTTGAGGGCATATGTATAGACAACTATCTATAGACCCACGCGTTGTGTGGGTGCTGAAAATCTTGAAGAAAGTTGAGATCCATACTTTCTTATGTACAAATATTTCTAAAATATGGAACGGTGGGGAGTGGGAGTTTGTTTGAGGTATCTGAATGTGCTTATATATGTGTGTGAGTGTGTGACAGACCTCTGAATGAAAGAAAACTTCTCGAAGTCTGTGTAGAGTAATGGATGTTTTGGAGTCTCTTCGTTTTTGGCTATTGTAGGTACATGCATGAATTGAAAAAGATCCATTATGGAGATTCCCACTATAAAGACCACTGAAAACAATATCCATGCACAGGGACAAAGTACATGAATCATATGTGTGTGTGTGTGTGTGTGTTTTTGTTACTAATTGGCACAAGTGTCAGAATAGAAGACACTCATTCATAAGCTGAGGATATGAAGAATAAGTTATCATGGAGCCTCATCATTGCGTGCTTTCAGATTTTATATATTATAATAGATAATAGATGTCTCTTTTTCTTTTATATTATAAGTTCAACAGCTAATAGTACAATGGCAAAAGTCAGCATCTTTTTTAAGTTCTCCAATTGGTCAATTTCGCAAGCAGTCAGCCATCACAAATGAAACTTGGCAAAGCATTCGAAAGTTATGCCCATTTTCAAAGAGATTTTTGAAGCTTCAATATGTTGAGTTTCCTTACATTACAGGTTTTGGCAAGCCAATAAGTAAAGAGGAACAATTTGAATATTTATAGATAGGCCATTTCAGCTATCAAAACCCAATTTTATATTCTTGAATATCAACATTCTTCTATTCAACATGGGTAAGATTCTTCCTTTCTTTTCTTTCTTCTACATAGTTTGGTTTCTCACCTTCAAATTAGAAATGAGCCAACCAAAGAAGGTAACAAGCTATGCAATTTACCCAACGGCAGATAGATCCCCAAAAAAGTCAAGCATTTTGCATATGCTACGACATAAATAACACAGGGAATTACACATAGCATTATGAGCCTAACACCCAAAAAAAAAAAAAAACTAGAAAATTAATGATTGGGAAAGTGGGGTACCTCCAAAATGGGCAGTGTGAAAGCGACAAGCAAGAGGGTGATTGAGGGCAGGGTCGAACTGGGTTTTACAGTTCTTGCAAGTTTTGAGGGTAATACGGGTTTTGTCGTTGAAACTTGAGGAACATCGAATGGATGAGAATTTCAGCAAGTATGTGCTGTTGGCCTTGGATGCGGGCATGCGTTGCAATTGCGGAGCAGAAGGGAGGTTCCCATGAAGATGAAGCAGAGAGTGAGGGCGGTGAAAGAATGATTGAGAGAAAGATAGAGCCATGGAACTCTATTAAGAGCAAGAGTTCGTGCCACTCCCACCAATACGAATAAATATCACCTTCAGAATTGCATAAGGATGGTAATTGGGCGGGCAGGACGGTTTTCTTTTTCCTATGTTATTTATAGACCTCAATTTTATGAAATTTTTTTATATCAATTTTTTTTATAAAGATACTGATATTCTTTTTATATGTTAATATATTATTAATTAATTTATTATTATTTATTTATTATCTAATTACTTCATCTTTATAAAGTTATTATTAATTTTTTTATGTCAAAATATGACAAGTGAGTTGATAATTTTTTTAATTATTATTAATTTACCTATTTATATAGTAAATAATCTTTATTTATTAATATTTCTTATTTCATATTTTAAATTTATTTTATTTATAAAAGAGTTTAAATCTGAAATTTATTAATCATTACCAAAAAGAAAAATATTTTATTAAACATTTTACGATAAAACTTTAAATTTTAAAAAGTTTTTTATAAAAAAAATTACAAAAAATCAAAGATAGAATGTTAGAAAGAGAAACTATGAATTCGCGTGCCTAAAAACTCTGTTAAGTTCAAATTCATATAATCTAATTTTAAATAAATTAAAATAATATTGAGTTCTTCTTCATTTACATATTCTTAATGAGTTTTTGGTTTTTGGATTATTTTTGAAGTTTCTTAGGATATCAATTTTTGTTCAAAGAGACAATTGCTCACTTAAATTTTTTTAAAATAAAAGAACTTTTGTGTATAAAATTATAAATACTGATAAAAAGATTTATTTTTTATTATTATTAAAAATTAAATAAAAATAAACTAATAATATTACGTCATGTCATGAAGGTACATGTATCTATATTATAAATTAGGTACCATAAGAATCTCTCAATTTTAGATCTTCCATACATCTACTTTTTATGATAAAATTATAATTTTAGAAATCAATCATTATTTCATATAACTGAAAAAATATGTTTAAAAAGATATAATTTTACTACTTTTATTCATAATTTATACAAATAAATCAACATAATAATATCTAAATTATAACATATTTAATATATAATTTTAATATACATAGAAGGTGTTGGGTAGGTGAGACAAATTATCCTCAACTTACACTTATCTTACCTTATAAGAATATACTTTCCTAACTAGTCCCTAAACCTCACAGGACGAGGACGAGATGGGTTGAATACCTATAAAACAAGTTTATATTGCTATCCCTAGAATTGCATTGTTATTTTCCTCCCTAGTTTGTTTCGTACTCTAACATGTTTTTAATATTTATCATGTACCAAGTTGTATATGTTTTTAGATTATTTAATTTAAATTTTTAATTAAAAATAATTTTATTTAGATCGTATTAATATTTAATGTACTTATATTAAAATTATTAAAAAAATTTAAAAATATTATATAAAAATAATAATTTAATATAAATTAAATTAGTGTTTAATATATTTTATCTAATAGTATTTATTAGATTCAAGTTAATTTTTTAATATGTATAGATATCTTAACTAAAAGAATATTAATTAAAGAACAACAAAGTTTAGTTAAATATAAAATCATAATTCATCATGGTAGCAAAATAAGCATTTTAGACCAAATATAAATAAATTTTTTGTAGAATTTAATGGATGGAGATTTTTAGTTTAATTTTTTGTTGATGTGTACATGTCAAAATATGTTAAACTAAATTAGGATAGTTTAGGCTTAGTATTAAATAGGTCAAGTCTATTTTACAAAATATTGGTCTTGGCAAGACTCTTTTTGGTTCAACATGACCTTTTTTTATAAAAATATAAAGTCTTAACTTAGTTTATGAATCTATTTAAAGGCTTATATTATATGAAAGCCTTCAAGTAAGCTAATAAACTTAAGTTTTTAAGATTTCAAATAAGTTCATATTTTTAATAAAAAAATTATTGAATTATATATAAATAATTAACTAAATTAATAAGTTATATAATGATACATTAGTTATAGTATTATAAGTCTTTAATTATATAAAATAAATAAATAGACTAACCTATTAACTCAAACAAAACTTTTTAAAGATCTAAACCCAATCTACTTAGTTAAATAGGTTTTGTTTGTAAATTCTATATATGCTTTGTTTAAGAAATAGGTAAAGACCTAATAAGGTTGAAAACAAGCTAGGACAAAAGTCCTGATAGATCATTAAGGGTATTTCCGCACCTAATAATAAGTACTTATTCATAAGTATTCAGTAATTAATTTTGAGAGAGGTAAGATATGATAAAATTAAGCTAAATTGGCTAGGGGTGAAAATTGATATAGCAAAAAAACTCCACAAAAAACTTGGTATTAGCTTATAGGGTATAATATAATTTACACATCAAATTTTACTCTTGTATTAAATTACTCTTGAAGTTTTTTTTTATTAAATCCTACTAAATTTTAGTGTGACTTGAAAACTGTTAAATATAATAGAGGTTAATATTTAGCTTCAAGTTAGATCAAATTTCAAGGGATTTAGTGAGACAAAAAAATTTTTAGAGAAATAATTTGATATAGGAATAAACTTCAAGAATGTAAATTGTATACACATAGGGTGACTTTCGTTTTATTTAATAATAAAATTAATATTTTCAAATAAAATTAAATTTTAAAGGATTTAATGAAATAAAAAAAATTTAATAAGTAATTTAATATTAGAATATACTTTAAAAATATAAATTATATTTTATCCTAGTTTAGATATGAACCTATGATATTTGAGCCTAATTACAATGCAAAGAAATTTATCCTTTTCTTAAATTTTGAGTAATGCCCACATATTTAAAAAAAAGAAAAATTGACAGAATTCACCTAAATTCATGAATAATTGTTTAATAAAACAAATGAATGAGTTCACTCATCTATCTAAAACTTAATAAGCATTCCAGTTCATAATACGTATTGTTTAGTTGGTTGTTGACAATGTTTATTGCATTTTAGTGGTTTATCAAAAGAGTTTGTCTTTTTTTTTTTTTTTTTTACAGCAGTGGTGCCAAAGTTTAAACCTGTAACTTTGTACAAATTACCCAAATCCTGAATCGCTATCCTATATTCAATGGTTTAAAAGGGCTTTAGTTTAATCAGAGGTAAAGAAATAATTATTATTATTTGGCCAGGCAAATGAATAATTTGGTTAGGTGATAATAACAATATTCGAGTACGCATCTATCTAAACCGGATTTGTAGCATCAGACGGGTCCTCCGTTGGTAACCAAAAGAGAAGAGAGAAGGGTGGAGAAGCAAAAGGGCGACAACAATACACAGACACAAGATGATGGAAATGAGTTTAGCGTATGCAGCCTCAACATCCACCCCACTCTGCTTCAACCATGGCCTTGTCCACTCTCCAATTCCCACTCTCACACTCACCCCTAAGAAGACCACACCTCTCTCCGCTGCCACCGCCATTTCCAATGGCAGAAGAAAACCCATGTCCCTCGTTAACGCCTTTGACACCTCCACCACCACCACCGCCCGACACACCTTGTCCAGCAACTGGGTTGTTCCCCAAGATTCCTCTGCAGCAACCGCGGCTCCATGGCTTCCCAGATTTGAAGAGCTCGATGCCACTAACATGCTTCTCCGTCAAAGGATTATCTTTCTGGGCTCTCAGGTTTTGTTTCTCGCTCTTTATAAATCGTGGGTTTGTTGCTGTTGTCTCAATATTCGAAGAGCACCTTTTGTTATTATGAGAAATTTGCATACTTGTTCATGTGGATTCATTTTAAACCGTACCCCAACAACAAAAGAGAGGGCAAACAGGAAAAGGGGAAATTGTCTGATAGTGTTTGAATTACTTTGTTGTTTGAGCAGGTGGATGACGTGACTGCGGATTTTATCATTTGTCAACTTTTGTTTTTGGATGCTGAAGACCCTAAGAAAGACATCAAGTTGTTCATAAATTCACCTGGTGGCTCTGTTACTGCTGGTATGTGAACAAAGTTTTACTCACTGCTCTTGCTCATTTGCTTCTCCATTTTGTTCTTATCCATGAACCTGATATGCTTTTGACTCTTGAGCTCAATTTTGCAATTGGTTGCTCACAGATCTTAACTTTCTTAATTCCAGACTCAAGTTTTCAGGCTTTAATAGCCTCACTTAAGTGATTTGCTGCCTGTGATAACAGACACTCAACTGATAGAGTATTGATTGAGACGTTCTCATATATCTTAAAGAAAGTTTAATTAAGAAGCAACCAAGTCGTTGGTCTATGTTATACCTTACCGTATTTACAGATAAAAACAAGAAATTGTTGACTACTCTGATAGGCAAGCTAAGTCAGATTTGTGAAAGTTTGTAATCTCATTATAGCCTAGAAAAGATTCTCTCAATAAGAGATTGAATGTATTGAATCTATGTGTATAAGAAAGGGACCAAGTGTTAACCAAAATGATAACCTTCTTTATATTTTTTCTTATCATTGTTATAGTTAGTTTAAACATGATACACCAACAATTGAGTAGGAAGAACACTAGTTACTATTGTGATAATGAAGGAAGATGAGCTTCTGAACTTAAGGAATGGTGTGGCCATATGTGACCCCAGATCAAAATTAAGACCCCTCACTCATCCTTTATTTGAAGAATTTTATGTGAGATTTAGATAATTTAGGTTTCTCAGAGAATGTTACAATTGGGTAGTTTCAGGTTGAGAATGTAACAACTGGGCCTTAGGTGTTGGAGGACTGAGTCCAGCATTGCTCTTAGGCTTACATTTTTCATTTTTTTTTCTATGCAAACGTAACTGAAGTCTTAGCATGGTGATTCATGATTCAATATTTCAGTTCTTGAAGAAATATTTTTAGATATGGGCCAGGCAAATTGATTGTGCTTTAATGGAAACATTATTTCATTTAACACTTTCTCTGTATAATAAAAATGAAAAAGCATGAACTGCTAAATAATCAGCTCTTATCCTGATAGAAGGAGGGTTTTGTCAGATAGAAAATCCTAGCAAATAACCTCCAGTAAGTCCTGTACACTTACAGCCTGAACCTGGAATAGGAAAGGGCAATTAACAAATTATGATTACATTACACAACCTCTATGAGGAAAAATTATGTAGCTGATGCAACCGTGTGAAGTATGGGTCGTTATTCAGTTTAATAAATCTGAAATACATCTGGGCCTTCTGCTGGTTAGAGTGCTCTTACTTCATTTATCACTGAATGTAGGAATGGGAATTTATGATGCGATGAAGTTATGCAAGGCGGATGTGTCAACTGTTTGCCTAGGGCTTGCTGCATCCATGGGTGCATTTATCCTTGCTTCTGGTACAAAAGGGAAGAGGTTTTGTATGCCGAATGCAAGAGTTATGATCCATCAGCCACTTGGAACTGCTGGTGGAAAAGTAAGACTGTCTGCTTATATTCTCTGACTTTAATTATTTTAAATTAAAATAGGACTAAAGTTTGTCATTATTATTTTTGTTTGCATTCATATGATCTAATTGAAGCTTAAGCTAATTTTAAATCTCAAGCATATGTTAGAGAAGTATGGGGTGTGGGAGGCTTGAATATTGTGATTCCCTTCAACTGCAAGTGTCCAGAATACATAGACCTTTGTTATCTCAATTCCAACATGAAATGAGTTACAGAACCTCTTCTCCAAAAATAATAACTCCCAGCATGATTGCTTTAAATTCGTTGCTTAAATGTTACTAGTAAGCTGATTAAGTGACATTGAGTTGATTTGTATTTATGCTCATAACCAAACTACTTTTTTGCTTATTCTATCTACTAAATGAGATTTCTGTGGTTTGTAACCAAAAAGTTTATAAACCAAACTTGCTAATAAGCCATGTTGGCATTCTGAACTAACAACTGATTTCTGTTCTTCTGTTGTTGTTCATTAATTGTATTCCTATGGCCACCTTTAAATTAGGTACTTGTGGACCATTAATAGAAGCAACATTAAATGCAAGTGATCACTGCATTAGAGTTAAAGTTAAACCTTTAATTTGTGGCATGAACATTTCAGAAAATTCATCATTTGATTGAAAGCTAACAATAACATCATGTAGAGTTTACTCATTAAATTTCATGGTAATTAAAAGTTAATTTGTGATCTGTCAATGCATTGTAAATGAACATAGAATATGATTTCTCAAATATAAGAAGTTATTGACTCAACAATCACTTTAAATAAAACTTGGTTTGCATGATTGATATGATAATCTCTCATGACACAACAGTTGGAAAATTACATTTTATAATAAGTTATCAAATGGTGAAAAAGCAAAAAAAGTGTAATACAAGGTAGATGGGAAAGAAGAAACAAATTGTTGATTGCTATTTTTCATTGTCATGTTAATAACAAGCTTGCTTTGTCATTCGGAATCTGACCTCGTGAGCACAATTCCAATCCTTGTTGTTTGTTCATTTCCCCAATTCTTACTCCGTCAGGGATAAGAGAGTGCAGTGTCACTTTCCAAAAGTATTATCCTTTTGTTTGTGAATTCACTTTGGCAAGCAGAAAAGTTCTTACTTTAACTAATGGATATATAGTATGACAAAAATTTAGTTGGCCTTGAAGACCCTATTTTTTATTGTTTTGGATAGAAAAAGAAATTTTGATAGAGAGAAAAGAAGGGAAGTACAAGTCAGAGGACAAGAGAAGAGATCCTCCAAAACAAGAAAGTCTATATACAAAGGAGAACAGGGAAAAACTAAGAATGCAGCATGGCTGCTCAGTCTCTCTACATTTCCAAGACAGCAACTTCCCTGAAGCGGCCATGCATAGAACACCAAAGAGAAGCCACAAACAACTCTATCCTATATCAAGTTTTGGGGCATAGACACACCCTTAAAAGATACTAGCATGGTGGTCCAACTACACACACCAATGATTGCAAAAGCTGCACACTGCCATAAAATTCTAGTCTTTTTTTTTTTTCCCAAAACCTTGATAACGAATCATCTAAAAGCACTCTAGTGTATAGGGTCACACCCCATGCTCCTGGATCACCCCAAAATTATTGTACCAAAAGAAAGTAGCTACCTTATGGAGCAAAAATAAAACATTACTCAATCTTGGATTAGGTTTTCAAAACAATCTAGGATTAATGTGAAATATTATGAGCATTATATGTGTGTGTACCTCTGGTACCATTCTGTATGTAACATGTTGCTTGGATTTTAGATCATTTGTTTTATGAGAATGTGAAACTGGTTTACTTGTTCTGGAATAGTCGAAATCTTGGATTGCATGCCTTTCTTCATGGTAGATGCAGTAGACCGGTGCAAATTTGATATAATTGGTTTAGAAAGTAACTTCTAATCTTCTACTAAAAATGATAATTTTGTAGAAACAAGCCCGTGAAGATTGCAAAAAGTAGGTTTTAATAAATACTTTCTTACTTAATAAAAGTGTTTTACCTGGAGTTGTTTTGGCCATCTATTATGAATTCATAATATCTGGTGTGTTTACTGTGCAATATTTAGGGAGAGTTCTTTCGGAAATTGGCTTGTGTGGTGGTTCTTCTCCTAGTGGCTCTGAGCTAAAACTTTCTATTGTATATTGCTATGTAATTACAGGCTACCGAAATGAGCATTCGTATAAGAGAAATGGCATATCACAAGATTAAGATAAACAAGATACTATCAAGAATTACAGGGAAGCCTGAAGAGCAGGTTAGATATCAGATGGAACCTCCTTATCTAATTAGTTTGTTGTCCAATATGATACATATTTCTCACCCCTTTTTTATTTAATCTGCAGATTGAAGTGGACACTGATCGTGATAATTTTATGAATCCTTGGGAAGCCAAGGAGTATGGTTTAGTTGATGGGGTTATTGATGATGGCAAACCAGGATTAGTTGCACCAATTGCAGATTCATCACCACCACCAAAAACTCGGGTATGGGATCTATGGAAAGTTGAAGGAAGCCGGAAAGCCAAGAAAAATTTGCCCTCAGAGCATAAGTTTTTACAAAAGGCATATAATGGAGGTCTGAGAAGCGATGACGATAAAGGGGCTGGACAGGAAGAGGAAAAACCTGCTGCTGTGAGTTAGGAGACTAGGATTGGATTGCTTCTATACCCAATAGCTCTACTTATTTTAATTCATTCATCACCTCCGCCAGAAGATAAAAGGGATTTCACTTTGTTATGGCGGTCATATGCCATGTAAGATCCAGATTGTATACTAGTTACCAAAAACTTCTTGTATGCTTCAGGTGTTAGATGCCTTGATGAATAAATCTTTTCTCCTCTATGCTGGAATTTTATGAATCTATTTTGCTTCCTCTGTTTTCCTGAAACTTTGTACTGAACAAAACACTTGGATATTTAGCTGCTTTGAGTTTCCTTTATGTCTATTCATGGTTTTGAAAATTGGACCAGATTGGTCAAACTTCTAAAACCGTAAGTGTCAAACTAGGAGAAGTTCTTATATGTTCCAGGAGCACTAAAATTAATAATATTTGAATAGCATAATTATTCAAGGGGTTGGATTGAATATAAAAAATTAAATAATAAAATTTAAGATAAATATGAGCCTTTAATTATAGTATTTTAAGAGTACATTGAATGTTTTGGTGAACTGGTAGACTTGTTTGAACTTAGTCATGATTGAATCAGTTCAATTTATTTTTAATTTTTTATTATGTTTTGACTCCTTTTTTGTTTTTTCCTTTTCCTGATTGATAAATGTTGTTTATCATTATTCTTGACACTCAAGTTTTTAATATTGTTGGATGTTTTATCATTTCATAGTTGTAGTGTTGTATGCATCTATAATGTAATGACTTATTATATGTCATGAAGTAATTTGATCATATTAAAGATATATTTCAATGTTTTTCTTCTTGATTTTGTTCATATATACTACACATATGTATATTATATTATCTGTGTGTGAACAAAATCTCAGTTCAACCCTAAAACCTTGAATGTTTTCTTTACCAGTTCAAGGATTGGTTGTTTTCAAGACGTTGTATTTAGTCTACTCTCTCTCCCTTTATGTGTTTAGTTGTTTGGTCTGATATATCAAATTTACTTTGGACTCACCAAATTTGCAATCAAGAACTCATGATGTTTAACAGCTATTTGTTGAAAGTTACTCCATTCCAACCGTGCCACTGAATACAACTAAATGGGGTAGTAGAAAAAAGTGAGGTTATAGGCAATCTCATCGAAGGGTTTGATTTCATATGCCAAGCGAGCCGCTTTAGAGGAGCAAGGGACACGACACGCTGGTGTGTAGGCATTAGGTCCTAAGAGGGAGGTAGCGCCTGGCTTGGCAGATTGGCACCTTTGGACTTCAATGGTGGGGTGTTTGGTTGCACACGAAGATGCAAAAGTTTATGTATAGGCACATTAAGTATATGTTTAGTATGGGGATAATATAAAAAAATTAATTTTTATGGATGAATTTTTTTATACAAAATTATATAAGAAAACTCATCCATAAAAATTTACCTCTTATTTTACTCATACCAAACTAACCCTAAGGAAAAAGTTCAGTGTGACATAACTTAGCTTAGTCTATCTCAACATGCAATTTGTGTAGGTATCTAGAAATGGAATATTTTTATGTAACTTGAGAGTAGTGCACCAATTCAGTGAAAGCATAACACGGAAAATGCATAGGTATAGGAAATGCTAAGTTAGATGATCTACCCTGGCCAACAAAACTGCTAAGTTGCATTAAACGGAGAAAGAGTATCTTGAGTAGGTTTTCTTCTCTTTGTATTTCTTTTCTTGAACTTTTTATAGCAAACAAAAGGAAAACAGGAAGGCCACAAGTTTATACAAAGCTTCAATGGTTCGAAAGAATTAAGATTTATTACAAAAAAATTTAGGGACTGTCACTTACACCCTTTGGCACCTACATTCCTCATTTTCATCTCTACCAACTACCATGCATAGCACAAATCCAAACATCCCTTAAACACACACTGAGACACATGCATGGATCTGTAAAGTAAACAATCCACAAGTTTCCATCTGTTCAGCTAGCCATGGCTAACTGCTATGTAGTGTATATATTCACTATGCGGAAATTAAATGAAACATCTGTCTATAGCGTCATTCAGTTGCCGTAGAGGGAGGTAAAACATCTGTACGTTAACAAAATTGAGAACAACAAACACAGCAAAGCTGTGTAATGTTAACCACATTAAAGCTCATCTTATGACAACTTTTAATTTGTTCTCCACCTGTTCTCTTACTTTCCACTGCATTGACAGGAAAAAAAATGTTAGTGGCCTCCAAAACAAAATATGGAAAACATAAAACCAAGACTGGTTATAATTGCAATGAAATTTCTAATTTATATTTAATACCTGCAGATCGTTAATTTCATCATCGGTAAGAGAACGTTCCATAGACCTATATGCAATCCTATAGCAGTGGCTAGTCATTCCTTTCTTGTTGGTGAAATTGTCTATTAATTGCACCTAGAATTTCAAGAAGCAAAAAAGATTGTGGCATTTACACCAAAAAAATTAGAGAAAAAAGGGATATAGCAGTAATTCAGTACAGGAAGATATCTAGCAATAGCAGTAACAAGTATAATGAGTCCCCTAATGTACGACAACACGTACTCTGGTATAAATTCTTTCTGGGTACCATATTGAATAATAAGTTCACTGCCCAATCTGATGATTGAACTCGGGTAGAACAATTTTATATTCCTTTATGAGAACTAGCAATTAAAGAACTATTTCTCCGGTAGTAAGTTATTTGGCACTATGAACTATGGCAGGATGAACTCAACCCTAGGAACATCAAAGTTGTTGAAATCAGGGGCTCTTCAAAGTATCTGAGACCTATGACCTTTTATTATGTTTATGTGTACTTGTGAGCTTTTGTTAGTTGTACGCATACCCCAATTTCCTGTGCATATGTAAATACTTAAACAGGAGCATTGTGCGTTAGTGCTTCCGGTAAAATTCTTTTCCCTCTTTATCTCTTCCCTTCTCTTTCTTTACATTGCCCAACATGGTATCATAGCCTCTTCAGACCCTAGTCTTAAAACAATATATCAAAAAATTGCCGATCACCAAGTCATAAAGTACTGACTGGTGCTGTCAAGTCTCCCTCTGTGTTGCTAGCTTCATTGAAGACCATACAAGTCTATTTTCCAAATCACACGAATCAAGCAAACCAATTCAAAATTCATCAAGATTGTGTTACGGCCTTTGTCCAGCAAGGCAGAGTTCTGAATCCTCTTCTTGTCTTTTAGTTGGTTTAACAAGTTATTCCCTTAATCTAAAACAAGGTTTGTTTTTCACATTAACTTCAACTGATAGGAATGTCGTGGCAAGTGATGATTTAAGCTTCTGGTGGAATGATTGTAGTAGCTTTTATAATTTAGGTGTGGTGCTTTGGGGATTTATTGTGAAGCCAAAGCTGCAGTTTCTGAGGTTATTGCCACCCATCCATACTCCCAGATCAGCTCATCTCAAATGTATTTTGTTGCCATTAAACATCAAGATGAAAGTATGAAAGCAGCTAAGGTGAAAATCCAAATAAATGTAAAATGCCAGAAATTTGCTCGAACTATTCAAAGATGTACCTCTTCTACAAGATCCCCAGCTATTCCTCTAACAACTTCACATAGATTGTTTTCAGTAAATGATTCATTGATCCAGAAACTGATGTCCTTGAAACAAGGAGGATACTGTAAAACGAAAAAAGAAAGGAGAATTATTATGTTCTCACTTAAGATTTTACTATTTTATCCAGTAAAAAATAAAATTCATATAGAGTCCTCATGGTCAATAACAAGACAGTCAAACATAGAGAGAACATAAAACCACAAGGTTCCCGGAATGAGTAACATTTGAAAAGAATGGAAATCAAAAAGCAAAACATACTCTAAATTTCAAATAACTATGTATAAGTGAATTAGATCATGACAATACCTTCAACATAGTGAAGCATCAAATTCATGGACTTATGCATAGCTAACCATAAGAATCTTGCTAGTTAGGCCAACAAAGCTCACCAAACTTTCTCACCGAACAATCACATGAGCAATATTAACAGAGTTTTGCATAACAAACAATGTGGGCCATCCTAACTTTTGATCACATGGCTCATTCATAATCAGCTTTCAATTGCAGTACTATATTGTCAGGAATAATAGAATTTTCATGACCATAAACATACACAACAAAATGACAACAAATGTAGACACGCAAGGACAGACACACACATGCTCGTGCAGAAGTTACCTTTGAAAATGGCTTAAATTTGACTCCCAACTGGCCCTTGGAGAACTGTATACGAAACATTGTTAAAGAAAACAAGCAAGTGTAACACGTTAGAGATCCCAAAAGAATGCAAATTTGTAGCAGAGTATTATGATTCTCAAGATGGCTACATCATATATCCTTGAAATCACATCTGGCAACCAGGAAATAGAAGAACCAACATTGAAGGATGTTTGTTAAACATATAAAAGAAATACCTGGGAGGTAAACCGCTCATCATTTGACCAAAAGAGACGAATATCTGGTATGTCAAATAGAACCATAGCTAATCTCTCCAACCCTAGGCCAAAAGCCCAAGCAACATTATTTGGTTTCCCATTTTGTTTTAGAATCTCTTGCTCTGTCACTCCACAACCCAGAACCTCCAACCACTTTTCCTGGAATAAAATAAATATAAAAGATCACCTAATTTTTATACAAAATTGGATTCAAAAGAATAGAGAGGAAGGGGGAGGGATAACGAGAAAGGACAGACAAGCCTAGGAATGAAAACTAATGGTAAGCTGCTCATAAAATCAGTACAGCTTCGTGAATTCAAGTTGGTTGAACAGTGCAAGCACCGACAAACAAAAAGATAGATAGTCGGGTAATGTAATTACAAAATGTTTAACTTCTAATCATCTCCTTGAGAGTGATTTTTTCCCCCAATAGTTATAGCCCCACTCTCATTCACTCATAAAGCACTTGCAAATCTAAACACTTTGGAGGCTCATGCTAGATTTTAAGGAATATATATCAACCTGATTTGTTTATTTATAAAAAGAATTAATTATTGACAAAACTGAAAAACAGAACAGGAGGATTGGGAATCCTTCTAACACAAACAAAACAAACTAGAAAAGAAAGACAAGAAAAGAACAATTCTATTCCATAAGAACCAAGGACATCGTTTGAAAAGTTCTAGATCTCGTGCCCCAACCAATTGCACAATATAGATGCAAAGAAAGTGCAATACCACATAATCCTTTTATCATTCTCCCTCCCAAAACTCTAAATAATACACAGGAAGAAATTGCTACAATTTTATCATTTTTCATTTGATTCATTAACTTTAAGTACAAGATGCTTTTTGTGTCATTTCTCCCTATTTGTTGAGCCAAATTGAGCCTACTTTCCAATTTGTTTTTATTGACAATGAAATATATTACAATGTAAGAAGAGAAAGTACAACTAGGGGAGGATGAAATTGTTAGAAAGTAATAAGATTAGGATGTATTTAGGGATGGGGTTGTACTAGCTGTGCTACACTTGTATTTTCCCTAATTCATTAGTATAAATACATACACAGGGAGCCTAACTTGAATAATGTTAGTGCATTCCATTATACAATATTTCCTTTGTGTTTCTCTCTCTCTATCTTAGCTCTCTGTGTTCCTAAATGGTATGGTATCAAGAGCTGGGTTCTAACCTGGGTTAGAAACCCAGGGTCTGCCGTAGTTTTTTTTTTTTTTTAAATTAAAAAAAAAGAAATCCGAAAATTCAGATTCTTGCCAGACTTATTCGACCTGCTCTCATTGGAAACCCAATTTTTTTTAACCCAAAAGTGGCACTACCCCAATTGGACCATGGTTAAGGGTTATAACCGAAAACAGCTCAATGGGTCCAGCTGCAAAAGGACAAGGACAATCAACCTTTAGAAGTCTACAAATTCTAACAAGTCAAAATAGTCAAATATTTCGTTTTGGGATTTAGTTGTCCAGAAAATCTCTAAGCACCTTGACAATTGGAAAGGGGTTTATTTTTCTCTCGGGGGACAAATTACCCTTATTTAGGCTTGTCTCTCTAGCATCCCTGTCTACTACTTATCTTTGTTCCATATCCCTGTTGGCCCATACTATTGAGAAGATTATGAGAGATTTTCTTTGATAAGGTGTAGCAGAGATGAGATGTGATCATCTAGTGAGTTGGGAGGTAGTTTATCGTCATAAGTAGCTATGGAGTTTGGGTCTTGGTAGTTTGGTGTCTTAGAACATTGCTTTGGAAGGTAAATGGCATGGGTGTTTTCCATTGGAACGTCACTTTCCTTGGCATCAGGTTATCCAAAGTATGGCACAGATCAAAATGGGTGAGATGTCAATATTGCAATCCGAGCTTCTCATTTTAGTCCTTGGGAGTTTATTTCTCAGGGTTATGACACCTTTAGATCTTTGCTTTTCTTGAAAGTGGGTAATGGTTCTCATGTCGTTTTCTTGGAAGACCATTGGGTAGGACTTAGGATACCTCTCATTTAAAGATGCTTTTCCACATCTTTATCACTCTCTTCCTTACATAACTCTCATATCCACAACTTATATAACGTTCAAGTTACAATTTTTTCTTGGAATTTCCACTTTTTTTCGTAATTTAAACGATAGAGAATTTTTGAATTGTAGTCTCTTTTGGGCATTATTAACTCTGTTCATTTGTCTTCTAATTCAGATAAAAGGATTTAGTCTCTTGACCCTTCTAAGGATGTTTTCTTGCAAATTTTTATTTTTCAATTTCTTACTCGTTCATTGAATAGAGCTATTTTCTCTCTTGATAAACACCATTGGAAGTTCAAAGCTCCCTCCAAGGTCAAGTCTTTTATTTGGACAGCAGTGCTTAATGGAATTAATACTAGTGACATGTTGCAAGTTTGCAGGCCTCATAAGGCTCTTTCCCTTTATATGTGTGTTATGTGTAGTGCTTGTTCTGAATCGGTTTCTCATCTGTTCTTATAATGCTGCTGTTTCATTATAGAATACTTTATTTGGCCTTTTTGGTGAATGCTGGGTGTGTCTTGGGTCCTTAGATAAAATTTTGGTGATTGGCTTCAGTGATTTTGGTTGAAGTAAAGAGGCTAAATCTTTTTGGTAATTTGCTACTATTTAGTGCATTTGGTTGGAGCATAACGCTAGTTTTTTATGGAGGTCTCTTTGGCTTAGCAGTTGATTTGGAATAAGATTAGGTGTTTAGCTTCTATCTATTATAAAGCATACAGTTTTTCTTCAAGGAGTTTCCCTAACAGATATGTATAGGGATTGGCTAGTTTTACTCCATTGATATTTTGTATCTTCTTTGCTAGCTTACTTTTTCTATTTTGGTAATGGAGGATTCCTTTTCCTCAAAAGTCCTTGTAATTTTCTTCTCTTTTTAATGAATTTCTTCTTTTGAAAAAACATAATTTGAGATTAAAAGGGTCAAAATTAATTTAGGATGAATTTAGTTTATTTTAATATATAAATATAAGGACTTTTTTTTGTCCAAAATAGTCAAATATCATCCAATCCAATCTTATATATCAACAAACACAATAGGATGACGTTATCCAATTCAGAATGTTATACGTTGACACAAGAAGCACAAAATAGTACAAAAGCTTATCAGGTAAATAGCCTATTGTATACCAATCAGTAACCCTTATCCTACCGCACTATTTTATAGAGTGCACCAAAACAGTTCTAAGGTAATAAACTAATAAACCCCATATTCAGGTAGTGATTTTGAAAACATAATAACATTTATTGACACCATGGTTTCAGAGACAAAAGCCAGTAACAAAGAAATTATAAAAACATGGTGCGTCAAAGAAATAATCATGATTATAGCATACCTTGAAATATATTTCAAGTTCAAATGATGGATTAGTAAATGGGAAATAGGTATCCACCCAGCGCATTTCCACAGCACCTGAAATTAATAATAGATTTAACCCCGTGAGACAGAGAACCAGTACACGGGAAAACATTATAAATCAGCAATTTGCAAGTTATACTTAGCTTCAAGGGAATATCACAAATTCACGACTAGATGCCTAGTTTAAATATAATTTTCTTGCAGAAACCACTTTAGCATAGTACTACAATGAGATTGTCATCATAAATATTTTCTTTCCACTTGTCTGTTGAAATGGATTTCTTTTTTGCTCAGAAATTATGCAACAATAATATCCATTTATTTTATAATTACTTGTAGTTGATATGTTTTTTTCTTTTAACCTGTAAATATTGCTTGAAGCTGAAGGAGGTTATAAATTTTTTTTTTGGTTTAATTTAAGGAAGAAGACTGTATAAATTAAGCACTTGTATGTATGTGTTGGTATTATCTTACACAAACATTTTTTTTTTTTACTTTTGTAGCAATCTTGTTATAATATAAAGGGTGGCCCAGTGCACAAGACATCCACCTGGGGTGTGGGGAGGGTCAGATGTATGCCAGCTTTACCTCCATAAGAGAGGCTATTTCCGCAACTAAAACCCATGATTACCAAGTCACAAGGCATAAAGAAAATTTCTCCAACAAAGTAAAGTTCTACATAATCTTTTCGAAAGTATTTTTAACTTTTCATGAATAATGGCATATGCACTGTATGCTTGTATATGTGATAAAGATGAAGTTTCTATCAAGCTTACATAAATTCTTTTGTTTCCTTTAACTAATTCATCCTACAAATCCTCATTGACTATACAATTGCAGCAACTGATAATGTAATGTGTGTATTGGCCATTTGTAAATACCAAATAAATGGCGTGCTAAACCCTCAAGGCATTTCTTTAAGTCTGCTGCTGAAAATGATGTGGCATCCATTCCAGATGCCTCCCATTCATCCGAACCAAAAACCCGAAAACCTTCCATCTACATAATCAGAAAACATGAGGAAATTTTTTAAAGTTAATCAATATTAAAAACCACTTACATCATAAGAAAACATACCTGATGGAAGACAGGATAATGAGTTGAATCAATCGAATCCCTGCGGTACACATCTCCTGTAACAAGGAAATGAGTGTATCCTCTTCTTAATAATTCTGCCTGATGAGCACTTGTATGGCACCTTAAAACAGTTTGAGGGTCTATGTAGTATGTATCATTATAACTCCTGCTCACATGATCTTCAGGAACCAAGACATCATCAAAATTCTGCAACAAGAAGAAGATTGTCAACAATAAGCACTATCACAAAGTTCAAACCACCTCATCAACCACAAAGAAGCAATCTTTTTTCCTTTAGGATCTATTAATGTAAGATAACAAATCAAAATGAATGGGTAACAACAACAGTTAGAAGTATTATACTAGCAGAGTCACATGAACTCTTCTCTTATTATGTTGCACATGTCTGAAATTGTAATAACAAGTTAAAATAAAATTTAAAAAAAATAACAACACATAGCTGTCTTAACTGAAGTTTCAATCATCAATTATATATTAGTTTATATGATTTTGAAACTCAGACTGCAACCTGCCAATACAGTTAACGCACCAGAAATTTTTTTTGTTAAAATAATACTTTATTAATCATATCATGTTTTTTTTTTTTGTATATCAGGAATAAACTATAATATTATTCTGAGATGCTAGCATTAACAAAATTCTGATATGTAGTCATGTACGAACTATAATCATCCCTGTTGAAAGCCTACATACATAAATTATTGATGTTGTCATTTCTTTTTTTTTTCTTTCTTTTTCCCTCCTTTTCCTCTGTTTTACTCAACTTTTCAAAAGGAAAGGGCAAAAGAATCCGCAGCCACCAGTTGATTAGCATCACAAACTGAAGAATGAAGTCATTTGATCAAAAGCAGCAGGACGAGAAAAGACTGAATAATGAAGCCATTTGGTCAAAAGCCACCAAGCATGTTATATGGCAGACACCCTAAAAGAAATTGCAATAAGCTGTCACAAGCCTTGGGCACAAAGCAGGCAAAAGCAGACAAAAATATAAGGTCCATCATCTGTACATACGCCATCCAATAAATCCCACAAATCCCAAAGTAAAAGCACTGTTTCCATTATTTGTCAACTTTATGTGTTCAAATCAAAGAAATAAATATATAAAATCACTGGGATGAATGAATGTTTGAAATAAATAAAATAAATTCATAAAAAAATTAATATCAAATACTTTCGGATTTTTTTCCCCCCTTTTTGTGGCTTTATAAGGCTTTATACTCAAAAGTTTATCCTGAGTCCTTTTTTTTTAAAAAAAAAAAAAAAGAGATCTGTCCTCTGATATTGTGCAAATACCTTTTACCTGCAGAAAAAAAAATTAACATTTAACAGGTGGGAACTCTAATGGCATGCAACACTCATTGTAACAATCAGCACAAATCTAGAAGGAAATAAATCCACAAGTAGCATGTAGTGTAGAAAGATGTTTCTGATGAGCACCCCATCAGAGACATGTGAAACAACAGCTAATAATAGTAATGCATCATATAGGAGCAAAGTGCCACTAATTCTTCAATGTATTTTACCATACCTCCTTCACTGAAACAATTGGACAAAGATCATCAAACTTATTGAACTTATTTGAATAATTTGTGTCAAAATACTCATAGATTGCATTCTTCAGTATCCCAAGTGGGTGCTGATCCCTCCTGTGAAGCTGCAATCCAAGTTTTGAAAATATCGTGTCTGGCACATTATTTGTAGGATCATCCCTCACCACATCTAGAAGATCACAAAGCATAAATGATATGAATGTTATGCACTACAAAACATGTCAATTAAAATAACAACATAAAGCAACAATGCAAACTTAAAAGCATATACAAAGTAAGAAAGTATAACATATATAGCAAGTCTCACACCACCCAAAGCATCCCAGTCACTTCTATGATAACAAATGCATCCAAAGATGAAACTTCAATAGAATGACTTCGATGTCGTTCAGACTTGCAAAAAGAGTGCAAATTGGTCATGGACATTCTACTGTAGAATTATTATGCAATGTGTGGTTTTCTAGCAGATATGATGTTCAAATGAGAATTCTAAAGTGAATACCTACCTATTTTTCAAACCTCTCTCTGTAGATCACAATATATGATTTCAGCTCAAATAGCATGCATAAGACAGTAAATATTCAGATGTAATAAATAATACCAACTAACAAAACCACAAGCAATATCCAAAGTACCTTCTCTGCAAATCTTGACTCCACCAAGCTCCAACACTGAGAAAACCGGTTGCCTCCATTTCTTCCGTGAAAGGTTGTCAGTAGAAACAGAAGCAGTAAAAGATGAGAAAGGCAAACAATATGTTAAGCTTCTTAGGCCAGTACTTTGACTAAAGAGAGAGGCCCTGGCAAAAAGTGTGGCTTGTACAGAAGAGAGCACCATTGCCATGCAACTGGGTAGAGATTTCAAACAGGCTATGTTGGTTGCACCGGACAGTAGAAAAAACAGTCTTTAAAGGGCAATCTAACCACTTGATAAGCTCATATCCTATACTGTGTCTGGTGCACGACTGGATGGGATGCTAAGTGGAAATAACACAATTCTGCCAAACATTTGATGATGAAACAGATTACATCAGGTAACATGAACAGTTTGATCACTTGGATAAACTGAGTCTAAGGAAAAATATATATTACGCAAAAGTACATATTGCTTAAATATTTCTTACAAGGATTTTCTCTTTGGGAACAAATATTTTTCATATGTCATATATAAGTCTTCTGTGTGTTTCTTTACTGAATTAGCAAGAGAGCCAACATTATTAAAAAAAAAAAATTATATCCACCATAACATAGAAGATAGAACTGCCAAAAAGAGAAGATAAAAAAAAAGCAGAAAAGAAATATAAAAAACCCAAGTAGGAGAAACTCCAGGATTGTTCCCTTGAATGCTCAATCGAATACAGATTTCAAATGTTGACTAAAATATAATATGTAAAAATTCACAATTGCCAAACTACCCAACTTCATGGAAAATGCTAGATAGAGAAGAAGAACGAGCACCCCAATTCCTATTCAGGCATCTATCGAACCTGATCAAAGGCCAAGTGCTTGTTTGCTGAAAAGGGGTGGCCAGAAAATGGAGACATGACCCAACCCCAACATACTCATTCTGGTTTGCTAAAGCAGCGGAAAACTCACCGGCGGGAAGGCCCGGCGACGCCGTCCTTTGGTCGCCGGTGTTGGGCGGCAGTTGAACTGCTCGGTGGAGCAGTAGAGGCGGAGCAGAGGAGCGAAAATGGAGAACGGTGACCGTTGCCAAGGTAGCGTTAAGGACTGCTGAGCCCGTTTCTTATCGGGTCGTCTCTGCAGTGCCCCACCCATTTTTGAGTTGTTGGATAAAAGAGTTATTGCTTATTTTTTATCCAACCAAATTATTTTTAAAGTGCTCTTTTTCTAATCATTGATAATTTGATATTACTTGTATTATTATAAACTCGAATTATACCATTAACCTTATATACGTGATATCATGTTATTTTATTTTTAATAATTTAAAAGTATTTATTTGTACATATTATAAAATTTAATTTATAAATATTTTGTTATGAAAAAATTTTAAGTAGTTATTGTCTACTTTAAATACTCTATTCAATAAGTAACATATGTAAAACTTGATGGATCATATTATACATATACATCACTATTTAAAAAATTAATAACACATATTAACTGTATCTAAAATAAACAATACTTACTTAAAAAAATCTCTTTGAGTTTCATCATTCTTCACATTAAATCTTTATCATACCATTAAAATTTGGAATTGAACAAGATTTTCATCCCTCTAATTTCAATGGGTTATTATTTTAGTCTCTTTTTTCTTTTTGTTTTTCTCTTCGTTCTTTTGCACTTAAATTGACAATTCATTATTAATTAAACGAATTCCTCTTATGTGTGCAAATTTAAAATCTGTTGATATTATTTACTATTTTATTAAACAAACATAGATGAAAAGATTTTTTTTTAAAAAAATTCTCGTTGTTAATAATAAAGACAAGAATTAACAATATTATCTTTACTTTTAAATTGGGAGTGATGCAAATATCATAGTGATGCCTTGAATTCAAAGGATTGGAATTGGCCTCTAACTCGTTTAGGCCTGAAGACCTTAATGCACATAGTTGGCTTCTAATTAATGATCACAAGAAGACGAGTCCATGTCAAAATGACATAGCACATATATGCAAGTTTGAGGGAGACAAGTGTCATTATGTGACTATCACATGACCCCAGTTCCCCCTCATTTTTTTCCCATTCTCTTCTTCATTTTGCCTTAATGCTTCACTAACTCTCCCCTATTAGCTGTAAAAACCTTTGATCAACAGCTAGCTAGTATAACAAAGCGAACGATCTCATAAGCTCTTCTTGTGCTTCTATTAAATCAACAACTAGCAAGATGCATTAAAGAAGGTATTGTCATTGTAGGGATATGCTGCTGCTTCTAGCCTCAAATTCTACCAAAAATCCAAGTAGGCTATTCTGGAGGTGCTCAAATTGGAAGATGGGTGGATGCTGTTATTTTGAATGGCTACATGAATCAGAAATGGAGTTTGATGTAATTAAGGAAATTTAGATCAATGAACCACGTATGCCTATTAATACCACACATGTTAGTGAACTATTAACTTTGTAGGGTTTGGATTTTCATTAGTCTCCCTTTTCCTTAGTTTCTTGAGTCTCATGAGAAGAGTTTTGTATTTAGGAGGAGAAATGATAAAGTACTTTGAGAATACTATGTGGTTGATGCGACTACTATTACAATCACGTTGAAAAAACTCTCGCAACAATAATATTATGGTCGTAATTACAGTTATGGATTACAATTTAAAATCATGATTACACAAAATGGTACAGATTATGTATAAATTATAAATTTGATCCAATGACCTATACTATGACAAGTGTTATATTTTTACTGGTTAAGTATAGTACTCTAAAAGTATATAAGAATTTCTTATTTCGGAAAGATAGTCTCTGCATCCGACATAATCTTTCCATTAATAGGGCTCACTATAATGTCCATAGCACTGTTCATATATGCCTCCCTCCTATAACACTTACGGACATAATCCTCAGGCTCATCTTCTATGTAGAACATTGCACTCACAACATGGCAACAAGGGATGCCAATCAATTCCCAGAATTTGCAGCTGGATGTATATGCCTGCAAGTCCACAATATACTTGTCTTGCCCCACCACACGTAACTATAGTTGTCCCACCTAGGTTCGAAGCCAGTTCCCACTTTTCTCTACTTATTTATCCAATCTTCTTCTCACCTTAGGCATGATATCGGCTTGTTTTCTGCACACTTTTCTCGCAATGCAGCACAGCTTCCCATGAGATTAGTCCTAATCCACTCATATATAATTATAATGGGCTTGTCTCGATCCGATTGTGATGACTATGCTGCTGGAAAACCTCAACTAAATTATTGTTCAAAATATCATATCATACTCGCAATAAAAACTGAATGCAGTCTTACATCATGGTCTCCTTGGTTTTTCCGTAAGCAAATCAAAAGCATCTGGGTAGATTTCTTTGATCATCGGTTCTACCCCATGATATATTCCCAAGCAGCTTCTGTTGTGGCCTTTTTAGCAGCAGTATCAAGTCCCTGAGCCTAGTCCCTCCTCTGTACTCGAAATTTTTTGTACAAGTTCCTCGAGCAAAACTATGTTGAACACCTTCCAGGACTTCATCAAGTTTTGGTAAGAAGCTCTACAAGTCAAGTGAATACATTATTATTCAGTTGATATTGATTTATAAAAAAGTGTGTATAGCTAACCATTTACCTTTTGTTGATCTAATACAAGAAGATTCATCTATTCCTACTGATGTCACCTATATCTTGCAAAAGATGTTCCAAGAACCACAACCATGAGTCTTGAGTCTCTGACTTTGTTACAGAAAAAGCCAATGTGAGAAGCTGCTTGCTAGAGGGTCTTTGGGTGAAAACCATGCATCCACGCCTATAAAGGGTCCACAACCACAAGCAAATCAATACCCCTTCTTGCCACCCGTAAAGAACATTTAGAGATCAAATCTAGATAGCTCTTAAGAGTTCCATGCTCAGGAAATGCAGCCCAAACATCATTCTCTTTCTTTCATCTACAATGTTTTTTTCTTCCTGTTCTTTAAATAGTTAGTCCTGTAAACGGTAGCAAACATCCCAGGAACCAACATCATTTGTTATTCTGAGTTTTTTTAAAAAAAGTGTACTATCTAGTTCCTCTCTTTTACAGTTTCTCGTGATCTAGATTCTAGAGAGAACAGAAAAAATGGCACTTGCTCTAGCTCTAATAGATAATATGACAATGCTAAATCACACCATTTGCTGATTCCTCCTTTGCGTAGGCTTTGCTTTAAGAAAAAAAACGGAACTGCTGCTGATATATGTTTTGGCTTGCTAGAATGTAAAATTGTAAATTTATGAATTGTTTACAAGAATTTGGATGTCTTAAAGTGGATAGTGCAGTTTACAGAGTAAAGTGCAACTAGAATCACTGTTGAAGAAAAAGTTTACAACTTGAAAAGTTTATGATTATATATCTGGTGACCTATACTTTATTAAAAAGTTCAGTTACTGTTGATTTATTCTTCAACAGTTATCTATGCACGCTTTACTCTCAGAGTGCACTTGGTACTTTGAAAAAGCAGAATATCTCTATAATTTTGTAAATATGTGGAAATTTTCTGAAAGATTCAAGCAGGTTATTGATAATTAACTTTCTTTCACAAATATATATATCTCGTTGTTCTTAAAATAATTTGTTTATTTTCTGAGTAACAAGCATTGAAGTAGCACCACTGTTATTTTTTATCTGAAAAAAAGCACTTGATGTACAAATTTAGCATGTTGTGAGGCCAGTGTTCCTGCAAATCAATATGCCTTCTGATTTCACTGTTTTAACAGTACTATCAGGTATTGGAAGTTTCGCAGACAATGATTCTTATTTTAATTGATTCAAAGTTTTTATTTTTTTCATTGATTTTGTATGGGCTTCTCAAACAAGCTTAGTTGTCTTTTGTATCGTTTACACCATGTAAGAGATTCCCATGATAGTTACTTGCCCTAGTGAGTGCAAGTTTAGTTACTGAAATTTCTCACTGATGTTAAAATGCTCAATGCATGCCTAATCTGTCAATTCTTACTATCATCATTAATTCTTCTTTTCCTTCCATTTTTACACCTACCAAGTACCAAGTGCATGTCAACCAATGCGTGGAACCCAGATATACCCTTCTCCAACATCATCTTCAAAGAACACAATTGCATTGTTTCCCCACAACAGTTAAGCCAATCCATCAATGCAAGAAAAAGAACAGCGATGTGTGCTATACCCACCATAAGAAAGCGTTTCTCAGATCAAAGTTTTAAAGTTTTTGTAGGAATAATATTAACAAGAATGTTTCTCGCATCCTTATTAACATTTGACAGTCATCACTATAGTATAGTAGTGTATTCATTAACTATCAAAGTTTTGCTATTGAGGCTTATAATCTATTAATATTTCACGCTAGCTGTGATAACTTTCTTGTAAATATATCAACAAAATGTTTATCAATTCTATATATATGATACCATAAAAACTTTTTTTTTTGGGTTTACTCTGATACTCGTTTTTTGTTTTACTGTCTACCAATGCCCTTGCTTAATTGTTAAACATTTATTGATTGTTAGTTTTACTTTTTAAACTTTAAATATTTAACGTAATTAAGAATTAATAAATATTTCACAAATCATATAAAATATTAATACCCTAGAAAAAATCGATGGCTCCATAGCAATATCCTTTTTCATGACTAATGAAAAACAATTAATGATACAAATTAAAGGCATCAAGATAATTTTTATGGTCTGCATAAGTTCACAAACAAGTACATATACGCATGCATAATTCTCCTAATATTTCTTTTAATACATAATATAAAATATAAAATATGTTAAAAGCATTTAATACCCTAAATTAATTTTTAAAATATATTTAATACTTTAATTTTTATTTAATAATTAAAAGAATATTATTAATACCAGCATCGAGCAGTACTCTTATACCTTTCAATTTGCATTTTTTTTATTATGTAATTATTGTATAAATTAATTAATTATAATTATATTATAGCTATAAATTAATTATTTGAATAAAATATTTTTATAAATAAGTAAAAAAATAACACCTCTGTATTTGAAAGCAATTAGAACTGTATAATGTAATTATAAAAAATATTTGTATTTACAATTTTACTCATTTTTCTATTTATGTTCAATTAGTTATTAATAATTTTTAAAAAAATTAAATATTTGAAACTAAATAAGAGAATTTCCTTTATATATATATATATATATATATATTATTTGAAAGGATATAGATAAAATTATTCGTTCATAAAATAAATGCCTGCATGCACATTTTATCATTTTGTTGTGGCCTAGTATATATGGTTAATATTTGTTTAGCTGTCCCGGTTAATCCTTCTAATTGTTAATAAATTATTCCCCCCATTTAATTTTTTTACTTATATTAAATGTACGATTTAATATTTTAATTATATATTGAAACTTGTTTCATCTTATTATTTTTCTATCAATTTTAAAGATTAACAAAAAAATTTGATTTGAATAAGAATATTTTAAAGATCGAATGATAGAAATGTACAAAACTTGAAAGGAATGAATATCTACCTGCTGAAATGGCAAGGAAGAAAAACCAATGAGGGCCACAAAACGTTCAATTCCAAACAAGAAGTCATCAAAGAATTCTGATCGTTGGGCGGTGGTTCTGTGGAGTGGAGTTGCATAATGCTCTTTTCCTTTTCCATCTTTTTGAGGGTTCAAAAGATAGAGGCAACTTTACTTTACACTTTAGGTAGGTCACAGAACATAACAAATTGGGTTCAATTATTCCCCTCCCCGATTGCATCAATAATCATACATGCTTAAGGAAAGTATCATACTTGCTTCAACAAATTAACGCCTCTCCTGCCAAGGGTTGATTTTTTATTTTTTTTTGTATAAAAAGTTAAGAGAGGTAAAGCTATTAGTTATGAGAGAAGTGTTTTGATTCTTACAAAAAAAAAAAAAGCAAGAAGAAATTATTACTGTTTTGGGTTGAAAGTATAACAATTAAAGTTCTTTATGAAACCGCGGTGTACTAATCACTGTGATTAAAAACTTGTGGGTCTCATCACATCATCTATATCACATAAGAAAAGTGATTAATGTCATGTGAATTAAAATCAACTCATTGATACTTAATTCATATCTGATTATATGCATTTGTGTCTCTGTCCGAATATGTATTTGTGTCTAGTTATATGCATAAGTGACTTTATGTAATTTAATTAAATAAGTGATATAGTTATCTGAATTTGAATGGATCACTTGTGTAGTCATTCACCAAAACAAATACAAAAATTTCGTAAGTAGCATTAGTGTATGTATTAAACGCAAAAATGTTCACAAATTAATCTGTCATAAACTTATACGACTGCCCAACTTGTTTTAATTTTCATCATGGTGTTAGCATTTTACTTTCAAGAATAATATAATATCAATTACACACTTATTAAAGGAAATAGTCAAGGGGAGTCACATAAACTTAAATAAAACTACTTTTACAGTCGTGGAAGTTTTTTCTTTTTTGCTTTTGTTTTTATGATGTGTAACGTTATTCAAGTTATTAAAACCATCTCTCCGCACAAAGTGTACTAACAAATACGCTAGAGATGATAAAAATCAATTATAGATAAGCTTTTAAGAGAGTTGATTTCTTAAAATGTAATTAGAGCATCTTCAACCAATCAATTGAAAGTTTGCTTCTCCGTTCTTGTGGCTGTACTCTGATAAGCAATTTTTTTTAAAAAGAAGCTGTTTAATATTATAGCAATCAATCATTAACCAAAAGTTGTTTTTTTTTTTTTAAAAAAAACCTATTATCCTATATTTTTTTATATGAAATACATCATGCTATGGCCTTGCATTATTAGTTTGATTGCATCTAGTTAACTCCATATAGTGAAAATTTTATTTGAATTTCATGTTCGTATATGCAAATACTATCAATTATTATTAATTGTTTTCTTGGTTTTCATTTTTGATGCTTGTGCATGTAATTTTTATTATTATTATAAAGGGGGTCTAACATTTAATGTGAAGAGGAGAGGGAGTGTTGAACTTCAAGCAAAGTAGTCAGAGTGGAATTTGGTTCCAAAATCAAATTTTGTTTACCACTTAAGTTACATTTCTTAAATATATGTATTTTTATTTAGAGATCTCAGTTGAAATTGTAGTATATAATATACTGAAGCTATATAATGTATTGTCTTAATTCGTTGAATGATATATCAAAGACCATTATAAATATGCTTCACATTACACTCTTATTTAGACATTATCTGGATACGCTTACAGTTTTCTAAGTTGAAAAACTTGTATATTTTCAAGTTTTTGTATATGTAACTAATTTATATGAAAAATTCAAACGCAAATATCTATCACTACTCGGTGCACCCATCTATTTGCAATCTTAGTTAATTTTTTTCTTCGCAAGTCTTGTACGAATTATTTTGAGATAAGATTCTATCCCCTTTTGTCAAAGTTTAAGAAAATACCATTTAGAAATAAAGAGCTGCACCGCTAAAAAAATTAGTCAAAATTTTTGGCATAATTAACTTAAAATTAAGTATGATTGTTTAATGGAATAAAATAATAAATACGACTCACCTATTCAAAAGTTAACAAGTAAAGTTCATTTGAAGTTACAATTCACTGTTATTGTAATCAACCATTTTTAGGTAACTACGTGTTATAATTAAATATTAGGAATAAATGATATTAAAAAATATAAAAACTCAAAGAAAAAAATTTATTAAATGTATATCAACAAAGTGAGACATATGTTATAATATATATTAACCAAAACGGTAATCTCATAAAAAAAAAAAGTACCGATGAAACCCCTATCATTATCAATACTAGGTAAATATATATTCTAAAAGTGTATAGGAAGGAATTTTTCACTTAAACTCTTTAATCATAAATGATACACTTTTAACCAAACTAGGCCTACTCACGTAGAGTAAACTAGCTAGTTCGGATACTAGCTAACTGTAAAACTAAAACTTTAAACATTTTCATTTTATTTTTTTATCAAGGGGATATGTTGGACCGTTCATTCTAATATTTCAAATAGTAGATAGAATCAGATAATGGAAGCCATTATTGAGGTATTTTATCAGTGAATTGTTGGAAAGCGAAGCATACTCATTGAACAAAAATGAAAGGCAACAAATAAAATCATCACTTTTCAAAATTTCATATCTAGATTAGTCTTAAATAATTTTCTCAACAAAACACAGCATCAATAGACCCAAGTTTAAAGCAGTGTTACCCATCTCTCAGTATCTGGAACCACCTAGCTTTATGGCCACATTATATATCTCCCCTTTAATTTTTTCTGCTTTATAATATGAACTTAATTCTCTAGACACCGCTTTTGCACCTTCACATCCTCTCTATGAATCTGTGAGTTTCCTATATAAACACCGCGCCCTGGTGTCCCATGTGTGTCTGTCTTCTCTCTCACTCTCTCTTCGCTTTCTGGAAAAAAGAAATGGGTGCACTTGATTGCCTCTCTAACTTTTGCCCTTCAACCAGCACAAAGACCAAGCGCAAAGCAATGCAGGTACTCATTTAGCACAGCCAATACTAACCCTTTAATTTCCTTTTGCACTCTCTTCTTTCCTTCACTTTTTTAACACTTTGCTACACTTTCTTTAATCACTCTAGTCTTATTGTATTTTCATATTCCTGTAGCTAGCTATATCATTCATTCCTCACATGGATTGGTCTTCGATTTTTTATAGACAGTTGAGATCAAAATCAAAATGGACTGCGATGGATGCGAACGAATAGTCAGAAATGCAGTCACGTCGATGAAAGGTTCCATTCCTGGAGCTGATCAAGAGCTAACTCTACCTCTCTTGTTTTGAGTGTGATCCCACGCAGCTTGTTGATTTTCTTCTCAACTTGTTCTCTTGGACTGAGTTCTATGACAAGTCATAGAACTTTCTATTTCTTTCATTTTGGTTATAGTAGGAGGTTTAATTTCCTACCTAGGATGAGAAAGAAGAATTGGGATCTTTACATGAGATAAAAGAGAAAAGAAAAAGGACATTATTCAGTTACGAGAGGAGGAAAAATGAAAAACAAAAAGAAAGGAAGAAAAATTCAAGCTTTCATGCATGGCAAATTGCGATTGTCGTGGAAGACTGATTAAAGTTAAAGTGACCAACTTCAAGTTCACAACATTATTGTGTCTTTTCCCTTTCTCTATCTTTTCTATCCGAATGTTGATCAGTTAACATTCCTATATATGCTTCGGTCTATTATTTTATTTAATTCTACTTCTTTTGGAAGCTACAAGTTCTTTTTTTTTTTTGGAACAAAGAAGCTACAAGTTCACAATATTCAGATCCTGTATTTGACCAAAGATACATTGTATATCCACTAAATGTATAATCTGCAACGGCTATATGACATAACAATAGTTTATACTTTAGATAAGAAAATTTAGCAAGAGCAAACAATTAAAGGACATATACCAAAACCACTTATATATCTTCATTAAATGTGCATTAATATCATGAAATATAAACTTTTGTTTCAAGGTTAATACATTCCTTGTGCATGTTTTGCAGGAGTGAAATCAGTGGAGGTGAACCGAAAGCAAAGCAGGGTGACAGTGAATGGTTTTGTGGATGCAAACAAGGTTTTGAAGAGGGTAAGGAGACGAACTGGGAAGAAGAGAGCTGAATTTTGGCCCTATGTTCCACAGCATGTGGTGTGCTACCCTCATGCCTCTGGTGTTTATGACAAGAGGGCACCAGCGGGCTATGTTCGAAACGTGCAGGCATTCCCAGCATCAAACGAGCCAGAAGAGAAATTCATGTCCCTCTTCAGTGAAGACAATGTGAATGCATGCTCCATCATGTAAGAGAAGAGACTCCTCTTGTTGAAAATCAATATTCAAGAGCAGCTTTTGCTTTAGCCCTTTACGCTTGATGCTTACGTCAAGTGTGATGGAGAAGAGTCTATGAATGTACTCGTGTCATTGGGCTCTTGGTGTTCAACTATAACTTTTTATCTTTCTACCTCAAAATGAAAAAAGTATATAATATTTTTTTTGTGGCAAAAAGTATTCAACATTAAATATATTTTAAAATAAGATTTTGTTAACGTGTACTTTTAATACGTTGAGGAATAAAAATAATATTTATTATTTTTTATTAAATAATTCTAATTATTTAAAAAAAATATTAAATATGTAATTTTAAATTTTTAAGATATTAAATTAATATTTTTTCTTTTCTTTTTATTTTTGATTCATTAATATGTGACTTTAGAGCATACATTAATAAAACTCTTTAAATTTTTAATATAATACTTCTTTTTATTAAATATTAAGAGATTATTAAGAGAATGAATTAAAGAAGATATAGCATTCCTGGAAACTTTTTTAGGAAATTAAAACCATGAAGTGCCATGCTGTGGTCAATTATTTTGCCTTTTTTGAGGAAAATGAAAAACGCTGGAGTGCATTGAAACTTTAGAAAGTATATTAAAATAGCAGACATCATTTTTGAAGGTTGCAGAAAGAATTTGATTCTTGCTGCCTACCACAGACAAATCGAATATCTCAATGCTAAACGACCACTGTTACTCCTAACTCCTTAATGAGGCCAATGTGTCAATACTTCACTTCTGTTACGTATCTTTCATTTTTTTTTCCCTGTTTGATTAGGTAGTTAATTATCGTACCCAGAGATGACATGATTGATTAATCAGGCTAAAGATAAACTTAAAAGGGATTTTTATTTGGATTAAATTTAACTGTGGTTGGAGGTGAAATCATTTTGTTATAATGCGGTTTCAACTTTGTTACTTTGCTCTCACATAGTTAATTACCTTATATGACTTCATTCCAATAATTAAGAGTATAAATTCATCAATTTTAATAAATGTAAGCCTTTAACTTCATGAAAACTCATATGGTAACTTAAGTATATATTATCAAAGAGACAAGCAGACAGATCAGATATAAAAAAGATTTGAAAATTTAGTATTGTGGTAGTAAATAAGTTTTATTGAGTAAAATAAAATTTTAAACTACTCCAATTAGACATATATTTATGTGCAAATTTACTAGTTTAATAGATTAAAATATAAAATAAACACTTTCTTAGTAAGTAAAATTTTAAAAAGACAAAAAGAGCTTTCAAATATGTTGGGTAATAAAACCACAATGTAAAGTGCTAACAAATTCTGATCATTCCATTTTGGTAAGGTGGAAGCCACCACCTCTTGCTTGGTTTTGTCTGAACTCTGATGGAGCTGTGAACAATGGTGAAGGTAGAGCAGGCAGTGGCGGTATTTTAAGAGATCACTTGGGTCAGTGGGTGCGCGATTACTCTCATTTTCTCGGAGATGCCACTGCTTATGTTGCTGAACTTTGGGGTGTGCTAGATGGATTATCCTTAGCTTGGACATTGGGAATGAGAAAGCCGGAACTTCATTGTGATTCTACCTCTGTGGTGACTGCTATTACTAGAAAACCAGAAGATGGTAATGGAACTAATTCCCTTTTGAAGCAAATTCACTCTTTTCTTGGCCGGGATTGGGTGGTGGATATTAAACACATCTACAGAGAAGAAAACAAATGTGCAGATTTCTTAGCTAACGTGGAATGTACTTTATCTCAAGGAATGCAGATCTGGAACGACACACCAAAGGAGCTTTGTAACCTTTTACTTGCTGATGCCATGGGAGTTAGTACTTCCAGAGAAGTAGCTATGTAGTTTTTCGTTCTTTTTTGGGCCTTGGCCCCATATATTTATCCAAAAAAAAAAAACTAAACATAGGAGGTAAAGTGATAAAATTAAAATTATAGGATAACAAAATGACATTACCCCAAATCATAAGAGAGAAACTGAATTTAATTTTTTTTATTTTCTTTTTTATATAGTGACTGAATTCGTCAATCACTATAATATTAATGTTGTTTAATATTTTTTTCACATAAATGAACACACACTAGCACGAAAAAATAGAAATAAATTAACATAGATACAAAAATATTACATCATTATTTCTATCATTAAATACAAAAAATACAATTTTGTATCTGCTTCATTTTACTTGTCTCTAAATTTGTCTCTATTAACAGTTTTTCTAATAGTATGAGCTGTATATTCTTTTTCTTTTTTTTGGAAAGGTCTTTTACACCTAGATATATAAATTTTAGAGTAATTAATTAGTAATTGGGAGTAGAAAATTGAAGAAAAAGACCTACTCAAGGAGATCAAGTTTCTATTGGTTATTAAGTGTTACACCTCTTTATTTAAGTTTATTAGTAAGTAATACTTACTATCTTGTGGTGATGATAAGTTTCAAGTTGTTATTATCTGGTAATATACCTTTGCAAAAGTGTTTGCAAATGGATTTATTCTACTGTCGGTGCTAACTTTTATCCGTTGAATCGGATCGGGAGAGTTCTATCTCTATTTATTTATTTCTTTATTTTTAAATGGACCTTATTCTCCTTTATGTCTAAAAGTACTTGCTCCAAAGTGGTGCACATAGAATCCAATTTAAATGAGTTTATTTAACTCACTTTCAACATAAATGCATATTAAAAAGATATTATGCTTAGAGAAGCTTGCAAAAGAACTTACTGATTCAAAATTGGTTGAATTTGATTTTTTGTTTTTTTGGCTTATAGAGTAAAGCTTACAAAAGTAAGTGAAAGTTTGCTTTTGTAATAAGCTATAAAAGACTTTTATAAACCTCAATGATTGAATTTATTTTATAAAAAAAAATACTATATGAAATTAATTAGACTGTCGTTTTCTTTTAGTTACATCAAAAAAGTGAATTCATGATTTCTATCAAATTTTCTTATTTACTTCAAATTTTCAACCATCCAACCATCTGAGCTAAATCCAAAGGGTAACTAGCATATTTCCAATAAGGTATGCAAATTTGTTTTGTTTTGTTTGTAAATTAGTTTTTAATAAAACAAAAAGACAAAATTTGCTTACTTTTCATAGAAAATTTACAAAAATTCTTACAAAGCATCAAAAGCTTGCAACTTACTTGATGAATGTTGTAAATAACTTCCTTGGTCGCCTACAATAATGAAAGTGATTAAGCATCTTCTTAAAAATTTGTAAAAACTAAAAACTCAAGTAAGTACATAACATAAAATCGAAGGAGTTATTTTTTTTTATTACTTTGTTTTAATGTTTTTCATGAAGACACCACTTAATATGCATAGCTTAGAGGTAGCAATTACAAGAGAAAAACAGGGGTTGCAAACTAAAGTAGGTAACTTAAAGGAGAGATAGACTTGATCTTGAAAAAAACGTACAAGGCTGAATATGATTTTAATTTCTTTTCAAAAAATATGTTTCCGAAAAAGACTTATACTATTAGAGAATCGTTAGATACTAAAGCAAAAGACATTAAAGTGTTTCTTTTCTTTTCTCAAACCAAAAAGTTCAAAAATATTGTTAAAAGAGGTTATGTATTAATGTATTATTTACTAGATTACCAATTCGGTGCCTACGAGTACATTGATGCAGTTTGATTTAGTGCCTCAAAAGTCAACAATTTTATTTTTTTTCAATTTTAGTTTAATGTTTCTGTCAACTCTGGTTGCCATGTGCACGTTCAATTATGTTGACCTTTACATGAAACATGGGATCATGTGTGTGTGGCTCATAATATAATAAGGATTAAGAGTTTTAACATGTTAATTGAGGTACGTAAATAATGATTGTTTTACATATGGAATGTGAGAAGTATGAACAATTTGAGTTATTTAAAAAATCTAAATAAAATTTAGTTACTATTTAATGACTCAAAAAATATGCATAACAGCATAAGAAGTAAATAAATTTTTTTAACAAAAATAGTGTTACAGATACATCAAGATCTCATGTAAAATCTACAGGAATGAGGAAACTTAATGTGCCAAGTAAGTTGTTCTATTTCCATTAGATAACCGGGACTAAGAAAAATAAAAATTGAATAAAAAAACAAGTTGTTAATTCAGTGCATTCATTTAATTTTTCTTTTAACAGAACATGTTTTAAATTATGAGAAATTTTTAAGTAGACATTTCTTACTTTAAGCACTTCATTCAATAATTAAAATATGTAAACTTGATTAGCCATGTTATATATAAATGTACATTATTTTTTAAAAAATTGATAACATGTTATCTGTTAAATGAAATGTTTATAATAAATAATGTTTACTTAAGAATTTCTCTCAAATTATTATAGAAAGTAATACGACACTAGAATTTATAAATAATACTACTGTATTGTTAAAGATTAGAACTTAAGTGATATTAAATCTTTTTAAATACCGTTTGATCCTGAATCGCTTTACTTAAACTTGAAATCTTTTTTCTATTTTCACAACAACAAAAAAAAGACTACTGTATGTAATCTAATCTGATCAGACCATTTATTTGATGAGGTCCAGCTAATTACAAAAGACAAAGGCAAAGAAATCTTTAATTGTTGCTTTGTTTTGATAGTAAGCAAATATATTCCAGCTTTACGTAGCCTTTGCATAATCAACCAACGCCGCTGAGCATGACCATAAACATATATTCCCAGTTAATCAGTGTCCCTTTCGGATTTTTGACCATATTTGCTCCCTCTGTAGCGTGTGTCCAGTTGCATTATTGCATAATAATAAAGAAGGGATCAACGCATGATTACTTTATCGATAGCCATCGCCAAAAGGTGGGGAATGATGATGGGGAGAAGCACCCCTTTGGTTTAAAATGGAAGCTTTTTTGTAAAAGAAGCTTCTGCTAAAGGAACCAGTGAGCTTTTACGAGCTTTTGGACAATATTTTTTGCTTTGATTGACATATAAAACGAATCCACTTATCAACCATCCTAGTTAAATTTGTTTTCCTATTGCATGTAAAGAAATATATTTATGTCTTGTCATTCTAACCAATAGAGACATATGTATAATATATATATATATATATATATATGTTTGTCACAAAACTAAAGGGTGGGCTTTAGGGGACAGTAGCAAATTTTCATGAGAAAAGATAGCTATAAAAGAGGATGCATAAGCATAAGCACACAGAAAACTAGTTTATGAGTGAACAAGTTAATTCTGAAGAGACGCATATATATATAATCATGATGGTCAAAGTATTGAGCTTTCTCAAAACTTTAGGTACTTAATTAGTGGAATATGCAACTGTGTTCAAATGCTACTTTTATAATTTTGGCTCCTGAATTTTGTCCCTTCAGGTATACTACAAAATCCAGAAGATCCATGCCACTTGTTACCGTAGCTAGGCATTTTATTCTTCTTCAAGAGAATTTCCCGTGGCTGATCGATTTGCATTGTATTTTTCAGGCTCTTCCCATAGATTTTATAAACTCTCGTTCGCACAAAAACCAAAAGATCCAACACTAGCTGGGTAAGAGTTTCCCATGGCTGAGAGCCTGAGACTTACCCACAGATAAAGTAATCGTATTCTTTCAGGTCTTTTCCATTGCCAAAATAAAGACCAGAGCATAAAATTATCTGATAAACCCTTGTGACTGTAAAACTACCATGTCATGAGGAGTAGCCACTGTAGCCTGCCAATATGCATGCTTCCTCTTCTCCAGCATTTCATAGCCTTTTAGTGTATTCGGAGTATTTTGAGGGAGATTATATATATTGATACCAACTTCAGCATCCAATTATATCTTCAGATAATTAACAACAATACGACACTGGCTTTTTTAAGTCAGTTTCATTAACTGGCAACATCTTCCGGCATACAATTCGTTTACCCTTGCATGAAGCATCACTCCATAAAAACTCAATGCCAACGCTCCATATCTCTCATCAGCTACAAGAATTGGTCGAAGGCTCTAATTAACCCACTAGTCTTCAAGCTGTATTACTTATTTTGCACTTAAAAAATTTTCAGTGAAAAACTCTCTTTAGAGTATTTTTATTATTAGTTTTTCTCAAAACAAATAAATAAATTCAAACACACTGACACACCAAATAAACTGGTGGCATTCCTTTTTATTTTTTACATTTTTTCTAATAATATTTTGGTTAAATTATAAGAAACCCTCTCCAATATGTACAGAAAACTTTTAAACTCACTTTTTAAACTTACCAAATTATGCGTATTAATTCCTTAAGAGGTTATATACACATGCATAGGGAGTTAATATGCATTAGTATGCATGTTTTGGTGAGTTTGGGCTCATGTTGATGAGTTTTAAAATACAAAGAAATTTTTTACCCATAACATATAATTAGAAAGAATTTCTCGTAATTTAATCTAATTTCTTTAAGGAAACCATATTGCTTATACAACATTACAACTTAAGGACTTTTGACTAGATTCTGAAGCTCCATCTCATCTAACACTCTAAAATTTGGCAAAATTTGCATAAATTGTTCTCATAAATTTCCAAAACATTTACTATCACAATGGGCAAAAGTAAAATATTCAATTTAATTTCTTTCCAACTAAAGCAATTTTACAACTAGGACTTGTATATATATATATATATATTTCAAAAAAAAAATAGTTGCATCTATTTAGTTTATTATTACATGAATCTCAATGTAAAATTTAATTATCGAAAATATAAAAATACCAAAGATTGAGATATCCTAAATCCTAATTTATTTCTTAAAGATATAATTCCTTACAGCGAGGCTCAGTATTTTGTATATATTTATTTTTAATAAATTTCTATTTTAAAATTAATTTTATTTATAAAAATCAGATAATTTATTTTTTATAAGTAATTCTTACGATTTTTCTCTTTAAAATAAAATCATTTTTAGACTAAGCAAAAATTCCAAGCATTTAATACAGGTGCAAAAGTGGGCCAGAAATAATCCACATAGGCTTGGGCTATATGTGTCAATGGCGAAAGTCCACATGTTAAATGGTCAAAATCTTGGCCCAGCGGCCCATCCCTTCATGGACTAGGGCTTGTTCATGATCCAGCTTGCCCAACATTGAAAATTAAATTTATTTAAAAAATTTCAACATTGGTAGACCAAAAAACCAAATTTTTTTGCATTGACAAATATAACCCTAGCCCATGTGTTGATAAAAAAAAAATCAATTTAATTAAAAAAGCTCTAGTACAAGGATTAAACATTCCATTTAACAAGCATATAAAGAGTCAAGAACCAAGCATCCTAAAACTTCAGCTGTAAGTAGAAATCCCAACAATGGTTTTGATTTATAAATCTCTTAACAACTTGCATTGCATATGTTGATGTAAGGAGTGGAATGAAATTTTGATGGTAAAATGGATAGAGTTTAAGCTTATTGCAGATTACTTGGATCTGATCTATACTGGAAGGTATGTGGTCATTCTGTGTGTCTAAAATTGGACCAACAAGTTACTACGTTTAAGTTACTATCCTCCACTACTAGAAAAGGTGAAAATAGGAACTAAGGAACTTTATCTTGGAATAGTCTTAGAAGCCATTGCATAACTAAAGCAAACAAATAAGTTAACTGGAGTTTGAAAATTGATGTTCATTAAAAATTCTGCTGTACATCCTCACCAGTACTCACAAGTAATGCGTCCTTCATAACATCTCTAACTAAGTTGATACTTATGGCGGGACTACTAACTATGGCACTTCCCCATGGAACTCATTGTAAGCTTCCTCCAATAACAGCCAACAGGGTTCCTTCTTTCTCTCTGCACCCTTTCAGTCTTCACGAGTCTCCTTAATGGCATGGCTTCCATGTTAGATAATCTCCTTGTAACTTTTCTAGTTTCAACCTATGTCAAATAACTCTTCTCCAGGGATCAGAGCTTCAATTTATGTTGCTCTTGCTCCCCAATGCCCATAATTTGGTTAAAGGAGCTTTGGAGGCTCTGTCAGTTGAAGCAGCTGTTTCCATTTTTTTATTTTCTCATAGCCACCTCGTCTTTATTCCTGTACCCTCCACCTATTGTTCTTTTGTATCTACCATCTACATAACTTCCTTGTGTAGCTTCTAGCTTGTCAAAGTCTTATTCCCCTGCTATTTGATTTCCTTAACTAAAACTTTGTAGACGTTATCTTTGATATTTTATATTTTCATCTGCGAAGTGTGCAGTGTGCACTGCATCAGGGCAACAATTATAATTTTGATAATAGATTGGCATTAAGTAATTTGTGTTTTCTTTTTGGCCCACATTGAACCTGTGGATTGTATAATTGGAGGTCATCTTCTATACAATTTTTCAACCCCTCATCCAGTTAAAGTCATAATTGGATTGAGCAGGAGACTGTATCATTAAACAAGTAGCTTTCATTTTTTCACACATTATAATGGTTATCATTGATAATAATAAGTGGTTGTTAACATAAATTGTCATCAGATTTGGATCACCTCCTGTACCAGAGGGGTCCTGTTGGAGAAAGAGCCCTCCATTTTACATTTATGCTATCAAGTTCAGTCTAATAAATCTACATCTAACTGGAGATTGCCCTTTTGTTCAATATATTTCATATGGACTCTCAAGTCCTTGTGAATGAACATTAGGAAAAGAAAATCATGATATAAAACCTAGATTTTATTATAGGTCAAGGCAATATACATGAAATTTAGTATTGATACTATGTGATAAAATTGGAACAGTAGAAAGAAATGCCCTTCCTCTTTGTTTCTCTTTTATTCTTAATTTCACTTTGATCAGCTACAGTCCAGTGAAATCACTTTAAAGTAGTTCAACCTTCAGGAAACTCCTTAATTTCTTTCTAACTCAGCCATTAGTATCCATGACAGAATTGCTTCAGCAGACTTTCCACTGTTTTCATACTTTAGTCTAGATGCTCATAGGGGAGAGTATCTGATGCATTTGTTTTTGGTTCATTGTCTTCTTAATTCTCTCATAAAAAGATAAATCATCCCTTCCTTCTGTGAGACTTATTTCTCTAGTGAATCACTAATGGAAAATTCAAAAAAAAAAAAAATTCCAAAGTGAAAGCAGGGTAATCCTTTAAATATGACAATGATGCACTGCATGCTGAGTTGTATGTGATAATGTTATATAGGATTGTATTGTCATCAGCTGGTATACTCTTAGCTAGCTAACCCTTAATTAAACCTAGTTTCTTTCTAAGAATTATGGGGGCTAACTCTGATGCTATCATCTTAATTTATTAGGTTTGCTTGGAGGCTTGCGGTATGAGTTCTTATTGAATGTTGGAGCTTGAAACCTTCAGAGGAAGTGGTCCTATAAGCTTATTCTCTCTCCTGTTAGTTCCCTGCCAAATGTCCATCTTGAGGTCCAGAGGCAGAAAACATCCAAAAGAATCTGCCGTGTCTATGAAGGCTAGTAGGCCCTCTTACGAATTTCCTGAAAGAGCCAGTTAGCTAGGATTCAAAAAGATGCCTTGTGTCTTCATCCAAAATGAAAGGACAGTTTCCATTTCTCTCTCTCTTGTCATTGAATGATAGGGTGATGAAGAAGGTGTTGTCTATGCACATGTAGTGTATCATTTAAGAAATTTTTTTATTAGTATTTTGACTGTTTCCTATAGAACTGGAAAAAAAAAATTAACGCATACGTCTGTACATAAAAAAATGAATTAGAAATTATTTAAAAAAATGATAGAGAAAAGGTTGGAGAAGAAATAGAAGAAAAATAAAGAAAGTGAAACCTAACTTTTGTGGATTTTTACTTAAAAATATTAAGAGTTATTTTATAATTTTTTGAGCCAAAGATTGAAAATTGAATAGAAAATTATCTGAGAATTATCTTTATGTAGTGATAGAGAATTATCGTTTGTACATAAGCAGATGTTGCAAAATTTTCTGATGTCATTGTTAAATTTTGAGTTTAATGTTTTGTCTTTTGCTGGTTTTGAGTTTGAATTGATTGGGATTTTTAGTTTAAATTTATTGGGAGATTGTGAAAATTTTAAATTTGCATCCATTTATGAAACTTACCAATGCCAAAACTCTGTTTGAACTTTGAACCAACCTAGAGTAGGATTTATACAAGATAATTTATTTATTTATATGTTTTATTTTTAACTTCACATACACATGAATGATAGCCAACTAATCATCCAATGATGCGCAGGTTTTAGGATTTGTCATTCTTGCATGACAGCTCTACACTGTGCTTATAAAAATGCATTCCACGTAAAAGGTTTACTCTCAAGCCAATCATTTGATGCCACTTTAATTTATAAATTAAAGGTCTCTCTCCCTCTCTCTATTATTAGAGAGGGTGCAAATTTTTTATTGTGAACTAGGAACATAGAATTCGATTTATTTAAACTGTTTTATTAGGGCTTAGTCTCTTTAAATAAGGAATAATAATAGTACAGTTTAAAATGTGACTCTTAAAAATTAAATCATAGTTCTTTTATTTTTTCATAAAATGTGATTCTCAAAAATCGAATCACAATTCTTCTATTTAAAGACGTAACTCACTTCAACTATATTAATTCTTCTTGAGAAGGAGGATGTGAATTTGAACACAGAATAAACAATAATTGTAAGGGTTACAAGTTGGATGTTAAGTCAATAAGAGATAAAGAGTTGAGAAAATAAATTCAAACACACAACTAATGCCAGTTGCCTAGATAATAATTAATAATTACAGCATACTCATTTAGCCCTTATTGAACGTAATAAAGTATTAGTTAAGATTTGCAAACTAGTTTGAAATTCGCTGCCACTCCAGTCTTTAAGATCAATATGTGATGATCACGATGTGATAATGATATCGAGATTCAATTCTTCACCAAGTCATATATTTTTCTTTCTTTGACCTCCAATGTAAAAAAAAAAAAAAATTACTAAAACTTTGTTTTTTGGTAGGTACTATGACTTAATTCCTTGCAAGACACTGCTTCTCCTTTGGACTGATTGAAAAAACTTCATCTTTAGTTCCTCTTCTTTTGAACACCCGTTTCTGTAGCATATATTCCTTCTCTTTGGTGTATATGATATAACATTAGAGCTGTGCTTTAGACGAATGGATGGTTTCTAGAGATGATTAAAGCAACTTTTAAAATAAAAGAAGCATATATCAAATACATATAAATTAAATTTTCCAATATTCCTCATATATGATTCTTTTCTTATCTATATTTTTAATTAATTATTAAATATTTTTCCGTCACTGATTTTCATAATAAATATCTTGAGTTTATCATGTATAATTAATAAAAATTTAACTTGGTGATATCCAAAAAAGAGTAAAATTCATTTTGCATCCCTCATATATATTCTATTTATTAATTTTATCCATCAAAAATTAATTTCATCTATTTAGTGTGTGTTTGAATTAGAGTTTATAAAGTTAATTTTAAATGAACTTAATTTTACAAAATTAATTTTGATAGAAGTGGATTTGAGTGAAATCATTTATGTTTAGTAACAAATCACATTTAACTCAAAAGTAAGAAATAATTACTTCAAATCAAACGAATTTTAAAGTCATAATCACGTTTGAGAAATGAAGTAAATACAAAAATAAATAAAATAGAAAATGAATAAAAGTTTATTTGAATATCAAAAAGTCAGTTTGTATAACACACCCTTAATCCTTCAAACAAATACTGACAAATCTTGTTCTCTCATGTATAAAATTGAGAGAAATTCAAATGAATAGAGTGATGATATATATTTGTTGGTGATTTAAAATTTAAAAAATTAAATTAATATAATTAATTTTAAAAAGATAAAATTGATAAAATAAATAAAAAATAAATTTTAATCAAAATATAAATATATGAGTGATCATGTATTAATTGATTTCAGTTCTCATTTTTAAATGATCAATAAATTAATGATAATTTGTTTTTTTTTTAATTTTTAGAAGATAAGCCTATCCTTTTTAAATATGAGATTAATTCTCATTCAGTTCTTTCTTCTTTTTCAATTAATATTCAGTAAATATTGAATAATTAATTAAAATACAGATTAAAAGAAAAAGTCCAACCAATACACAGTTCTTTTGGAAATTGGCCGACCACCCAACTTAAAGCGCTCCAATGGTGAGGGTGAGGTCCACTTTTGGCCATCTACTACCGATGTGACATTTGTCTCACAGTATTCTCCTAAAAGATGGAGAAATTTTTGTATATTCTGCATGGTGCCTTATCCATTCAACATTTAATTTTTAAAGAAATATATATTTTTTAAAATTTATTGGTAAGTACTTTTTTAAAATATTTTTTAAAAATTAATAAATATTAAAATATAAATCAATATAACATAATCTACGTATAAAATATTAATATAATAAAAATAAATTATATTCTTTATATGATAATTATAGTTTAATTTTTTAAAAAAATTATACTATTATTTTTTTTAATTTAAAAAAAATTAAATTTATAAATAAAATTAAATAAATTAAATTTTATAAAAATATTTTTAATTCACATTAAAAAATATTGTATAATCTCATGTAATGTTTCAAAAGCATTTAATATCGCCTTTGCAACGAGAAATGTAAAACATCTCTATATTAAAAACAACATACTTATAAAAATAGTTAATTTTTATTTTAAAAAATAACTTTTTAATCTTTTATATAAAATCATAAACTAATATAACAAAATTTTATATATACTATAAGAACACGTAATAATTTTTCATTTTCCGCCGCGTGGACGGTGGACCTACCAACCGGGCTTCTTGGGTCCTTCAACTTACCAACTCTGTCTTTGGCGCTTTCTGTTTGTCTTTTCTAACAAAAATCAATGTGAAATGTGATATTACGACCAATTTAAAAGTAATCAATTATATTCAAACAAATATTAACTAAATGATTTTTCACGTGAATTAACCGAATGAGTTTCATTTTAGTCTATGTAAAACGTTTTGCAAAATTATTGTTTGGGGATGACATTTAAAAACACCTTTTTTTTTCTTTTTTGCATTTGCTAGTTAAGGAGAAAGAACTTAAATCTAATTGTCAAATTTCTTATGTTATAAAAGGCACTCCCATGAACATAAATAACAAAATAAAACTTTATTTATATAATTAAAGGACATTCTTTTAATATGTAAATTGTGAATCTAATGAAATAAATTATAATAAATATATACATATATATATAACTAAGATATGTTTGACATTGATGTAAATCAAAATCATTTTATATAAATGAATAATTTTTTATAGGATGAATGTTTCACAAAATTCACTATTAAATTGAAAGTATGTATTATGCATATTATACTAAAAAAATCCACATCAATTCAAGAGTGTTTAAACTTCATCCATTTATATTATTAATATATAGTATGTTTTTCAAACAAATAAAGATATATCAACTACTCAATCATATATACTTACAATTGTCTAAATTTTTTGAAATTTGATGTATAAGATCAATTTTTTAGTTGAAATTGAACAACAATAATTATAAGTGTAAATATTGACTTATTCACACTAGTGGCGTTCATGTTCTGATTTATTTGAATTTGAGGTTGAAAAATTTATTATATAGTTGCTTATTAATTAGAGAGTTATTGATTATATAAGAGTCCAAAATATACTCTCACACACATTAAAGAAAAAAAAACTCTTTCATATTTTTTATAACCAAATATATGGATTTACAATGTAATATATTTTGAATTTACTTTTGACTAAGTGCAATGAATTTTTTACTATATACTGTTATCTTATCATAGTTATCACATCATTAAAATAATTTAATTATAAAAATAATTAGTTAAAATGTAAAATTTTTTAAATATTGTAACCTTACATAATTAGAATATAACGTAAAAGGATTTTATGCTGAAAACACATCATAGTTAAAGAAATTACTTTAATATTTATTTTTTTAGAGATCAATGTATTAATAAAATTGTTAAATATTTATTAATTATTGTGTGAAGATTTATAATAACAGAGATTATTTCAATAGCTATATTTCTTTTCAAGTGATGATATTCTTGATAAATTAAGTATTTGTTTGTTATTAAAATTTTATAAATTTTAAGCATTTAGTATAAAAATGAACCACCAATAAATATTTAATCGCTCATAAAAAATATTGTTAGAAGAATTAAGATACCACAATAAAACCTTGTAATAATAAAAAATGGCAAGTAATGAAAACAAAAAATGGTTTCGATGGTTACATTTGGTTGTCATTCAACTCATATATCATATTGCATGTATTTAAATTAATGGCAATGACTTGAAATTTGGAATGAAACAAAATCCAATGGAGTGGTCAATTATTTGATAATAAATATGTGACCTAAAAGTGGGGGCTCCGTGTAATTCACGTTATCTTGTATGTTCCATCATTCTCACCCAAACTTTCAATTTGCTTCCTCTCATTTTCAGTTTGTTTCCACAACCTTTCTTATTTGGTTTTGCCCAGGTGACTTGGTCCCCACGAAAAACATCTTATCTCCTTGTGAAATTACTACAATACCCATATCTTTTTCTTTCTTAGTTTGTCCCGAAATGATATTTTTAGATTAACTTATAATTTTTCTTAAACATTTTAAAGATACACTTTCAATACGATATGCTACATTTAGGATAAAATTATGAATCCAAAATGTGATTTATATTATATATAATGAGAATTTTCTCATTTAGTCTCTAATTTTATAACTTTCTAAAATGTCATCATTATTTAATTTTTTATGAATTAAAATAAAGATAAAAATATAAACTAAAATTATAAAAGAAGTTATGAGAAGTTATTTTTATAATTTAAACACATTTTAAAGTTATTTGAAGTTATTTTTATTTTCATTTAAATAATTAATTTATAAATAGAACAAATTAATAATTAATTTAAAAATTAATTATATAAGTTACCAAAAAATGATTATACAAATTAAAAGAGAAAGTGTAAATTGTTAAGTATTTTTAGTGAAATTTAAAAAATTTATCTTCTAAGTTGTCTAAAACCAATTTCCAAACAATTATTTATTTCTCAATGAAATTTAAAAAAATTATCTACATATTATTTTCCTGATTTAATTTAATTTAGAATCATAATATATAAATCAGAATTATATTTTTTACAAATTAACCGGTACAATACACGGCTAACACACAAATTAATAAATAATAGTGGCACTCTTTACAGAATATAGGAGATATTTAGAACCACCATATAATGCCTTTGAATTATATTTATTGGGAATTCAATTCTTTATAGAAGCTTTTGTCAACAAATTCATTCACTAGTCATAATAATTGAATTAAATTTCCCTTATAAAAAATTAAATTAAGTGAAGCTGATTATTTTTTCAAAAAAATTAATCACATGCGCAACAATGTAACTTAATTGGCATTAAATTCTTTTTAGAGATTTTCCAAAAAAAAAAAGAAAACCAAACTATAAACTAAAACAATACAAATGAAATTAAGTAATATTATTTATTTTAAAAGATTTTATACAACTTTATTGAATAAATTAATTACAAAAATAGGGTCATAATTTAAAAGCTTATATATCTTATATTCTCTATTAGTGAAATTCAGTTTATATTTTTTTTTTGCGGTCCCAATTTATAGTATTTAACTTTATTGAATAATATTAGATCAAGAATTTTTTCTATTCTTCATATAATAAGAGATTGTCATGTTAAAAAGAAAAAATATAAAATATTTTGAATATAAAAAATAAATTTTATAATCCTTCATAGTGACTACTAACAGAATATAATTTATACCTATCTCTTTTTAATAGTCATGTTAGAAGAAAATATCCAAATTCAATAAAATTATATCATTTTTTTGTATATAATAAAATTATACCATTGAATATAGAGTGGGCTATTAGCACTCCTATTGTCTATTGGCACTCCTCTCTAACAACTTTTAGTTTTTATTTCTCAAAGTATCCTTAATTATGTAATTTTTTTATTTAAAATCAAATCTTAATTAATTAAATTTATATTTATCCATTAATACTCCCAATTTCTCTTAACCATCACTTTTTTTAGAAACATAGAAACAAAATTAACAAGATGCAACTCAATCAATATTAAACTATAAAAGGTTTTATTGGTTCAGTTTTTCAAGCACCAGCTCTTTTTCGAAAGAAATTCCATCAACGGTTAGGCCATGGGTCACAAAAGTGTTCATCAAGAAAATTTTTGTAAGCATTACAATGCTCTCAAGAAAAAAACAAAAAAGAGACATTCAAATCAAGGAAGGTTCTCACATTATAATCAGTGATAATATTTCAAGGATATTATACATATCACGACAATTATGAAAAAATTAAAAAAAATGATTACAAATTTTGTTGCAAATATCGCAATAAAATTTTTAATTTTTAATGTGCTTCAAGGATAAAGAAAAAAAATACTTAGAGAAGAAAAAATAATTAAAAGATGAGAGTAATTATAATTAATTAAGAGTGTGAATAGGTAAATATAAATGTAATTAATGAAGATTTTATTTTAAATAAAAAAAATTAAAATAAATAATTAGTCGTTATAATTTTACTCGATTTAAATTTTATTTTTTATAGTTATTTTTTAAGATATTGGTCCTTATAATTTTACTCATTTAGATTTTAATCTCTACCATTAAAGTATTAGTTCTTATATTTTTTATTCATTTAATTTTTAGTCTCTATAATTTTTATTTATTAAAGTATTAATTCTTATTTTTCATAAAAGATTAGTCTCTATAATTTTTAATTATTAACGTATTAATTTTTGAGAAATTAAAATTTAAATAAATAAAATTATTAGGATAAATATTTAAAAAAAATTATATGAACTAAATTTAAATTAAATAAAATTATATAAATTAATTATTTATTTTAATTATAAAAAAATTAATTTTAAGTGAGAATATTTTAAAAAATAATAATAAAATATTATTAATAGAGAGTAGTAATACACATTTAAGAATGTTAATAGCCCACGCTTGAATATACGCTTATCTTCTTCCCCATTTTACTTTATTTTTATTTTTTATTCATTTATTTATACCCATCTTAATTTAGTTTAATCCTTAACCTCCCCAACTCACTTTTATCCGATTCTTCAATCTCTGAGGATAAATTCGTCATTTCAGTCAACCTGCACCTTTATATTGTCTTCCTCCCCCTAGTTACTCGCCTTCCATCTTTTTCGCAGGGGAACCATTTTTTCCATTTCCCATTCGACCTTCTTCTATCCTTCCCTCTGGATCGAAAGGCCGCGTTCATCAGCTTCTCATCAATTTTCTTTTTGCTGAAACCTCGCAAAGAAAAACAGATTAAATTCAGAAAAAAATTTGTAATTTTCATTTTTTTTCCAATTAAAAGTTGTGCGGAAACTAAAACAAAAGATTCGAAAATTTTGATTCATTTGATGCGAGTTGGGTGTTTGGTCAATTGAGTCGTTGAATTTGAGGCAGAGGAATCTTGGGTTTCGGTGGGTTTTGGGTTCTGTTTTGTGTTGTTGTTGTACCTCCGTGAAGAAGGTGATGATGGCGGCTTTTGTCACGTGCCATGGGAGCGAATTGTCTTCGTGATTGTCACGGGACGGTGCTGTTTGGTTGTGGCAAGTGGAGGGAAGCTGGGGAGTTGGGGTGGTCGAAAGGTCGCCGGCTGCGGTGGAGGGATGGACTGCAGGGTATGCGTGCCCGCCGGGGATTTGTGGGTCAGTGTCCGCGGCGGCGGTGTGGGTCAGATCGGTGGCGGGTTCAGCCACGAGAGCGAACACGATTTGGCGCTAATGGTTAGCGATTTCTTAGAAAATGGTAGCAGTGGCGCTGAGTCTTGGTGTAGCAGTGACAGCGATTCTGGTCTCTCTGATTTTGCTCACCTTGCTGAAAAGATTCAGGTAATTAAGACCCATAACCTTCTTTTTTTAATTTATTTAATTAATTGTGAAGAAAATGTGTTGTTTGTTCGTGTTGTTGGCAGAAACAGAAATGGAAATTAGTTTTGTTATTTCCTACACAAACTAATGGGCTTGAAATTTACCAAAAAGAAATTTGAGTGTGAACTTTGAGAAGTTGCTATAGGTGGTAGGCGCAGCTGCTTAGATACTGTTGTAATCTTGTTTACACCTTGTAATTATTACCTTCCATTTAGTGTGGATTTTCTGACCGCCTATTATAGCTTAATCGGGAAGCATCATCTGCTCTAATTTATAAGCCATATAGGCTCTGTTTACTTTCCCCATTCTCTTCTGCCTTGAATAAAGGAATTGATTATAAAATCCAACAATTATTGTATTGTTAAAAAATTCGGTTTACTGATGTATAAGTATTTATATGATTTTGGTGGTTCTCCTTTATGTTACTTGTTATTTAGTGTGTTTGCTTTGGTTTTTGAGACCCCAAAACCATGGTTTGGGCAAAAACTCCCGGAGAATTTAGTGTTAGTTAAGAATTTTTTTTTTCTTTTTTGTTTTCTTTGTGTAGCTGAAATGATATATCTTCTGCCATCTGTTTCATGCTAATGTGGCTGCACTCTACTTTGTCTGTATTCTTCCATGTTTGGTAACATAAGTTGAATTTATTTGATTTGCATTTCTAGAGCTTAGTGATAAAAATAATATTGGATTTGAATATTTCTTTAACTTCAGAGGATTCAAACTGATCTGTTCTTTTTCTTTCCCCTGCATGTTTGAAACTCTGTGCTGTGTTTGCTATCAAAGATGTAACCTATTTGGAATGCCTGACATAATGCCGACCAATGTTGTTTAAATTTAAGAATCTGATTCTAAATTTACGTGTATTGTCTGTTATTTTTTTTTCTGGTTGTACGTTGGCTATTGTTTATCAGATGTTTTGTTTACTGTACATTGAAGGTATCTAATATATATGGTACATGGATATGCTGTTTGTGTTGTCTGCAACACAGTGTAGCATATATATGTATATATGTTCTTTTCAGTATCATGTTCTTATTTGTAGGTTGTTTCAGTTGCCCTTTCAGTTGAGCAGGGATTGTATGTGAAGTCTACAGTAGAACATAAACCAAATTCTTGGTCTTTTGATTTATGTCTTGGGCTCTTAGCTTGTATGAAACGTTGATGGTTGGGCCTTTCTTAATATAAAAGTAGTAGTTGACTATACAGAATATATGTTAATGGTTAACCCATATTTTTTGTTATTCCAAGTTCCAGCCTGTTCTTGGTTCCTTGATAATCATCTCCTCTATGGATTTTCTTTTGCTAGTTGCTGATACTAACCATTTCCACCGTGAATTTGGTTACGCTGTTTATTGAGATCTGTGATATCATGTATCTATGATTTCATTTACATGGTTTTAGGATTAGCTGTGTGGGGGTTCAAATACCTATATTGTAGCTTTATGTTAAGTGACTTACTGCCTTCTAAACCTCTAGGGTCTTGACACATGCATGTCAATTCCATTCCCTTGTTTTCTTTTGAGTATTGGATTTGACTGAGATACTGCAACATGTAATCTCCTATTTTGTAGGAGTACGGGTGCAAGCAGTTTCTGCTCCTTTCTCAATTATTTTATACACAGGATATTGGGTTTTTAAGAGAGGGGAGGGGGGACAGTAAATAGAAACCAAAGAAGAGAATCGCCTTCCTCTAGTATCACTGTATAATAGAATGATTTTCTACTAATATTTAATTTTGATAAACAATTTTTTAACAACTTCCCTGACTATCTGTCATGTCTCATGACACAGATCTGTAAGCTCTCAGTGGATAAACATGAGAGTGACTTGCTATCAGTTGTTCATTCTCTCATACGATCAATGAATGAGACCAACCTGCAAATTATGAATTCTGGTCCATGTTATGCCAGCTGTATCAGGTTTTATCTGGTGAAGTTGATGAGACTTTCTGGCTATGATGCTGGTGTTTGTGCATCTAAATGGCAGGCTAGTGGCAAGGTCCCTGGAGGTATGCCACTGAATATTTGTCTGATTTCACCAAAATTATGATTCGACTTTTGCTTCATGTACCACACATCCATCATTAAGCTGCCCACATTGATTTGCTAGCAGTGCTAAATATGCAATTTTATGTGTTGTCCGCATCAAGTGCTTTTAAGTTTTAACCATGTTAAGTAATATTATGACTTGAGAGAGTAGAATAACATACTTTTGGATATGATAAGTTCCAATTGTTCCAGGTTTCCATTGGATCAATATGCACATGTTTTTGTTTATATTTCCAGTTGATTTTTACTCGTTTCAATTTGTGGCACAGGTGATCATGAATATATTGATGTGGTCAACTATAATTCTGGAAGCTCTGAGCGTTTGATTATTGATATTGATTTCCGAAGCCACTTTGAAATAGCTAGAGCTGTTGATTCATATGATAGGATACTGAATTCGCTTCCAGTTGTTTACGTGGGTTCCTTTACCAGGCTAAAACAACTTCTTGGGATAATGGTGGAAGCTACCAGATCTTCTTTGAAACAGAATTCTATGCCTCTTCCCTCCATGGAGATCTTTAGCATATTTGCAAGCTAAGTGGCAATCACCCTACGAAAGATCTATACACATTTAGAAGGCAACAATATTAACAATGGCTATTGCTTCGACCACAAGCAATGCAGTGGACATTTGAAGAGGCTGCAGTCTTGTCTTCAATCAGGAATGGAAGCAGAGCGAATGTTGAAGCCTAGAAGCAGCGAAAATAACTGGAGGATGAAGCCTGACAGATGCTGGCACTCCTTGTTGAGGCCTCTTTGACATGTACAGATTTTGGCTTTGAATTTCTCAAGAGACTGAGTGAGAAAGATACAGAATTTTGCGGCGTTTTCCCTCCGTGATTTTTCCCCCCAGTTACCTAGTAAGTGTGATCAACAAACGACAGGTTCATATAGGCAGCCTTAGCAGCAATAAGGCATGTTATAATGCAGCAGGTCTTTGTTTCTCATCTGTCTTTGAGGTGTCACACTTGCAGATTCTATGTTTTGGTGCCCATTGACATGCCATGGTATTGGGTGCATCTACCTTTGAATTTGTAATTGGTATCCTGCTATATCCTATTAAATATTCCTTGCCTGAGATTTTTTGTGTTTGGGTCTAGGAAATTTTGGTACCATATGTTCTCTTCATAATTTTCAATATATTTCTGTGATTAAAATTGAGTGGTGGAGAGAAGTAGTCCTTCAAATTTTGTGATGGTATCATATCTCTAGACTGTAACTGCTGCTGATTACTACTGTTTTGGACTTGGCGCGCGGAAAAAAACAAATCTTGGAACTTGCTCTGTTTTCTGTTTCAAGTGTTGGTTGTAGTTTTTGTTTTCTTCTCTTGTACACCCACAAAAAAAGAAAAAAGAAAAAAAAAGATATTTCGGTTTCAAGTGGTGTGCTAGCCTTTGAACTTCCCCTACTCAGTTATTGATTTAAAGCTGGCTCCTTTCAATTGCTTTTACTTCTGGCTCCTTTATGGTTTTTGTTCTAACTTGGCTGCATCTTGTGTGACTAATTTGTAGCCTTTGGAAACCTCTTTGGTTGAACCAAAGGAGGAAACTTGGTCTCTTAAAATTTTATCTTTTGCTTAATTTTAAACTGAATTTTTAAATTTCAAGTGTAAGAGAATTTGTGGTCAACACAATTTGACCCCCTTTTGTGTTGATTATACTTTTAAACAAACAGCGAATTTTGGAATATATTCTTTGTGTGCGAATATAAAGGAGCACTATTACCCACCTAAGGTTGATTAAAACTTGATAATAATTTAATAAAAAAAAGAGTTCGAGGATAAATATAACATCGTTAATTAGCTATTTAAATAGTATCTTATCTAATCACTTTTTGTAGGTAAATAAGTTTTTTAAAAAAGATTTTAAATGTATGATATCCTAATATATCGTACACATCTTTAATTTGTTGTGTTATCTTAGAGTGTATATCTTAAAAGCACTTGGAATAAACGTTAATATTATCAAACTTCTTCTTATAAATTATCAACTTGTATTTGATGTCTTTTTTTTTTTTAATGTATCTAATATGTCTTTGAGTATTCATCAATCATAAGAGGTTTCTGCGCAGTGAAAATTGCTGAAATGTACCGGCTTATGATTGTATATATGCACGCATATACTTCTTACTGGAGTGGGAGAATTTCTTATAAATTCTTTCAGAATATTATACTGAATATTTTAGATCTTATTAAATTTTATTATATAATAATATAGGGTATCGCCAACTAGTAATGCCATAAGGGGTGGTTAAGTATTTAATATTCTTCTTGAAAGAAGCATTTAATAACATTCATTAAATCATTTTAATTATTTAAAGAAAAAAATATTAAATAATTTTAAATTCTTAAAACATTAAATATTTTTATTTTTTATTTAATACTTTTTTATTTTTAATTTCTTAACTAGCAACCTATGAGTACATGTTAACAAATTCTATTAATTTTTTTTTACTTAAATAAAAGTTTAAAGAAAGAAAAGACTATATTATTCCAAGGCAGAGCATGTCATGATTTCTCTGTCATAAATTTTAGCAAAAACTTATAATAGTATTTACATATCGCATACCAATAAATAACATAAATTCTAATAATATATTTAATCAAAAAGTATACATCCGTTTTCAGTGACATGAGTTATATATATTTTTATTGAATTAGTATATTAATCTAAGATTACCTAAGAATTTCTTAGGAAGCGGAAAGTTCCATAAAGTTGCTGGAGTTGAGATGGAAAGCAATTAATAGAGGGAGAGATCAGAGATAAACAACATTCAAGCCATTCACACCAAAGCATTAAAGATATATTACAATTCCTCGTGAAAGTCATATCCACAAGGATATCATTTCACTGAACTTCGAAAGCAAACAGAACAGGAAATGAAAACACAAGAGGTGCGCCCAAGGCATCCATGAAGAAAGTCCTAGTTACACATAGATAGATAGATAGATAGTTCTATGCTTAAGCTTTACTCTCAAAAGAACTTAAAACCTATAAAGAAAACATCCAAGGCCACTTGAACTTCAAAGGAATTGAAGCTTCCCTGCTTGTCTCCAAATAGGCTCAAATTCTGATCAGATCAGCTTAGCATAACGAGCACTCCTGCAGCAAGCATAGCACAAAGAATAAGATTCCCATAAACATAGACAATGAAAGAAAACCCGAGTTAATTACATGCAGATATTATAAAATCTAATTTCAGTTATATTACCTTCTTAGTTACTTGTCAAGGACAATGAGCCCGCATTTCTCCCACGCAGCTACAACCTCGTGCTGGGTTTTGTAGAGACGCCCTTCTGGGTCATAGTAGTGCTGCACAAAGAATGTTCATAGCACTAGCATATTCTACCTAGGATGCTCCACAATAGTTTATTCAATTCTTTATATTCTCAACTCTTACACGAGTGTATTTTTTTTTTTTTATGTGCAAAAGTTTAGAAGAGGGGAGGCTACACATTTTAAAGTGATGACATGTTACATGTTTTAGAGTGAACTTACAATGATATTTACAAATCGTACTAGAGATTTCAACAAAATTCGAATCTAATACCTTAGAATTAATTATAGTTGGATCCAGGGGAAGAAAATGATCGAAGGAGCTTTCAAAAAAAGACTATCAACCTCAAGGGTAGGGTGGGCTAGATTTGGAAACACAAGATAGATGAAGCAAAGGAGAAGATCAAGGATGGTTACCCTGTAGATTCTGCCACTCATCATGTGGCGTTCTTGTGCCACCCAGCCCGGAAGCAGCCACCCGTACCCGGTGGACATCATATCATGCATGGTGCACTTGGTGCCTCGGTGCACGCGGTTCGGGTTGCGTGCCTTGATCTTGTTTATGGTTTGCCTTGTGAGTGCAGCGACAGTTTGAGTAGTTACATTCTTCATCTTCCCTTGTGCACTGCTTTGCTTCCCCGGCTTCATGGTTGAGACATGCTGAGAGTGCAAAATGAGACCACAGTTATGCTCAGTGCACTGTGTGCCTGTACGCAAGAGCTATCATATATATATATATATCATTTGAAGTCTTCTAAAGTTTGATATACTATTTGAGGCCACACCATAAAAGTTATTTTCTCTTGTGCCCTTGAAGAGTGTTACATTATAGTTGGCCAAAGTATATATTTTGATGCTTATTTCTCAGAATTATATATATTTAGATCTCATTGTCCTTTTTAGTACTAGGTTTGTTCAAGTTTATTTATATTTATTAGGGTACATGGGTGCATTGATTGTTGATCAATATTTGATTATCATTTTTGTTTTTGTCGAGGTGATAAAACAAATGATAACTAAGGTATTAGGGTAATCAAGTGTACATTAACTTTGGATCTAAATTAGATTTTTGCTTACTTATTTATTTACACATATTCTTTTACATTAGAGAGAATTAGAGCGAGGGATTTTCGTGAATGTATTAATTAAACACGTGTTTATGACATTTACGCAAGCGCAAGCCACGCAACTGAGTACAAGCTGGCTAGGAATGAAGCCGTTAATATAAGCGAAGAAGTTAAATAAGTTTAGAAAATGATTAACTAAAGAGAGTCATGTCAAAGTCAACAAAAAATGATTAATGATAATTAAGTTATGTATAAAAATAGTTAATTTTTTAAACAGTTGAATGACTTTATTAATGACTTATTATTAAGTTTTTTTTAAAAGTGTCGAACATGTTGGTCTGGCTTGCCTTTTTTTTAATAATTTTTCCGTAAACGACAAATTATACTGTTAAGAATTTATTACTTTTATTTGTAATTCAGTTTTATTTTTGTGCAAAAATCAGGTATATTTTTTTTTTTGGAACGATTAACCAATGTCTTAAGAACAGTGTTTAAGAAATATTTAATATTCTTTATTTTAATGAATAATTATTTAAAGAAAAAATATTAAAAATGCATTATGAATTTTTAAAATATTAAATGTTATTTTGATTCCTTAACCAGCACAATTAAGGAACTTGTTAACAAATGCCTATTTATTTTTCACTTAGGTATCTAAAAAAACTTTTTTTTTGTTTTTTATTTGATATATATTTTCTCCACATATAGCTTATGATTGTTTGAATTTCTTTGATTTGTTAGTTATGTCCAAATTTTCTTTTACCTAGATTTTCAAATAGTTCCCTTCAATTAGTGTACAAATCCATTGTGCTTAGTTGTTAATTTGCATCTTCAAAAAAGAAAGGAAAAAGAAAATCAAAACCTAACTAAAATATTAAAATTAGAGAAAAAATAATTGATATACAGGCAGTCAAAATCAAACATAAGTAATTGAATGAAAAGGACTGAATATTAAAGCTGTTATAATTTGAAAACGTATTGAGAACACATAAAAGTACATATATCCTTAATTGAAACAAAAGAAATGCAAGCAAGGGATAAGAGTGAAATCATCTGAATAACAATAGATCCTTTGTAAATATGCAAAATATAACAATAGATCCTTTGTAAATATGCAAAATCTGAAGAGGGGATAGTAAAAAGTGAACAGTATGAGTCCTAGTCTCAAAGTGAAATTGCAAAATTTTTTATTACCATAGCAAGTTTTGGAGAGAAAAATAATTATTATAGGCAGACACAGCCAAAAATACAACTAGGACGTAACGTTTAATGATGATCACTATTCATGCACGTAACGTTTCTGTAACCAAAAGCCTTCATAACGTGTTTCATAATAAATTTGTTTTTTTTTAACGTTACTTTCAAGTTTTAAATTTAAAATATATTATTCAAAATATCTCTATAATTAAGTAAGCAATTATTTCTTTATAGTTAATAGTTTATTTTTTAAGCAATTATATTTCTAAAATAATATTATAGTGAATACGCCTACGAGAGTTTTAACTGAAATGACATTAATTTTTTAAAAAAAATTGGTTGATTTTATGGTCAGATTTTCCTCAAACTGCTTAATTTGCTTATATTTTAGCTTATTTATTCTTTTTTCACACTAGGTTCTTTAAAAAAATTTATTATAATGAATTTTAAGAACAAAGTTTTAATTATTTTTTATCCTAAATCAATCTTTTTTTTTATTGAGTTTACTCTCAAATTTTGGTGTTTATACACAATCTTTTACAATGCTTTTAATGCAAACAGGTGTTGCACACATTCTCCAAGACACTTTTACTTGAAATAATAATTTTTTATTTTCTATCAACGCCTATTTACGTTGTGAAAAATCTAAATAATAATTTTTAATTTTCTACCAACGCCTATTTACGTTGTGGATACTTCACTAAATAGACATGCTTTAATTTTGAATGTTAAACCTTATTTGTATCCTTGTAATTGAAAGCGTGAGGCATTATAGGTAATAAAATATTCACTCAAGTATATAAAACAAAAAAATCTATGCTTTTTATTTTTTATATTTGATATATTTTCTCCATAGCTAATAATTGTTTGAATTTCTTATTTATAATTAGTTATATAATTCCAAAATTTCTTCCCACCGCTTGATTTTCAATTAGATCCCTTCAATTTGTTAAAATTCCATTATACTAGAAGTTTACACCTTAAAAAAAATAAAAATGAAGTTAGAACTTAACAGAAATATTAAAATTAGAGGGAAAAATATTTGATCTACATGCAATCAAAATCAAACATAAGTAACTGAATGAAAAAGACTGAATATCAAAGCTATGTTATAATTTGAAAATATGGATTGAGAACACATTAAATTAAAAGACATATATCCTTATTAACAAAAGAAAAGCAAGCAAAGGATAGAATGGAAAAAGAAATGTTACATGGATAGAAAATTTTTTGTCAAAATTTGTTATAGAATGATTTAATATACTTTTGACTTTTGGATAGGTAAGTAGTTTCTATTATTTTATTTTATTTAACAATTATTTTTAAATTTAATTAAATTTTATCAAATATTATAATAATTTTTTTTAATTATATAGAATTACTCGAATAAAAATCATCTGAATAACAATAGATCCTTTGTAAATATGCAAAATCTGAAGGGGGGCTTGTAAAAAATAGAGTGAGTCCTAGTCTTAAAGAGAAAATTGTTAATTTTATTACCATAGCAAATTTATAAAGATAATTAATTATTATTATAGGCAGACACAGCCAAAATCCAACTAAGATTTTGGTGGAAAGCTGACGCTAGATTCCCAAGCAGTCTAGTGAAGGTCCACAATTCATGCAAATGACGTTTCTGGAACCGAAACCTTCAAAACGCTATTTTGATAATAAATTTATTTTTAAACGTTACTTTCAAGTTTTAATTCTTAGAATATTATATTATAAATTTTTTTCTTTTCAAAATTTCTATAATTAGTTAAGCAATTATTTATTGTAGAATTATACTTTTTTTATTTTTAAGCAAATATATTTTTAGCGTTATTACTATAGTGAATTCGTCTAAGAATCTAAATTCAAGTAATACTAAATTTTGTTGGGATTGCATAATTTTAAGGTTGAATCCGACTGCTTTACTTATACTTTAGCTTGCATTTTCCTTTTCTACATTAAATTGTAGGCTTTCTTTATGAAAAAAAAATATTATAGTGAATTCAAAGAAAAAGTTTTGGTTTTTTTTAGCATAAAACTTATTTTTAATATTTAAAAGATACCTTATTTATCAATTTATTTTTCAAGAATTAATTTTATCAATTTAATCTTTTAAACTTTAAATAATTAACAAATCTTGTTTTTTATCCCTCTTAATTTTATGTACAAATAATGAAATTTGTTAACAAAGTTTAAGAGATCAAATTAATAAAATTAATTTTTGAGACTAAATTGATAAAGAAGTATTTTTTTATAGGGACTAAAAAAAGAGTTTATTCATTTTTTCAATATCTTAAATCACTCTTTTTTATTGAGTTTCTTCTCAATTTATTGTTTGTATACAATTTTTTTGACACACAATCTTCCGCTACCACAATGTAAATTTGCTCTTGACAAATTAGATTACGGTCTAGAAGTCGATCACTTGAGTAATAGTATAGTTTGGTAATATATTCCATATATAAAAAGAACTAAGTAATTTAACTTTGTTATGTGTTATTTTGAGCATGTCATTTGACATTCTTGTTTTGACATTTGGCTCTAATAAATAGTGCTTATGTAAGATGTGGATTTTGAATGCTGTAATGTGTTTACTGTGATAATTGATATGTCATGATTTTAAATTTCAAAAAGAAAAAATTCATAAGTCAAATCTTTTAAAATTCTTCCTTCCTTTTTTTTTATTATTTTATTTATTTATTTTATTTGATAATATTTTTCTCACTTTTAAATTTTTTATGAATTAAATTTAAAATTTTGATTCATTTTTTATCAGTTTGAATTAATCAATCATTATTATTAAACTTTTTTGAATAAAAAATATTAAATATTAAAAATATTAACAAATATTAAAATAAGCTTAAAATAAAAAATAAATATATATTTTTAAATTATGTAAAATTAAAAAGGATAACAATTTATTAAACGTCTCTTTTAAAATTTTTATAAGTGATTTTTTTGTTTTTAATTAAATATTATATTATAATTTTTAAATGATATATTATTATTATTTTTAATTTTATTTTTTCTTTTAAAGTTTTTTATGTATCGCACGAGCGTTATGCTAGTTAATCTAATTCTCCATTAAATGTAAGGAACTAGGTAAATTCTCCTAATTAACAAATGTTAACTCCTTACTTACAATATGTTGATGTACAGAAAGTGAGTTATGTCCTATGAGAATTATTGTTTGATTACTAGTTGCTGCATCTCATCAAGAAAATAATATCATTATTACTCTCAATTTAAAAAAATTAGTCCTATAGAGTGGTTCAAATAGGTTGAACATTATAAGAATACTCTTGATTAAAAAAGAGAACAAATGTTAATTCCTTAAAGACCAAAAAAAAAATATTGAGTCTATAGAATCTTCATAATTTTATGAGGGAGGAATACTTTTACTAAATTGAAATGCTTTTTAATGATAAATCTTATTTGTGTCCTTGTCTATGGCAATGAAATTTCATTTCGTTCCCTTACTCTTAACAAAGGAATAGGTAATAAAATATGATTTTTTATATTATTTAATTTTCCTTAATATTTTTATAACTTAAAAGGTTGTACACTGAGCCCGTACATGGGAAGTTGGTGGAAAACCCTTACCATGAGAAGATTAAGGTAATTGGCATCTTATAGTATAAAAATCATATCAAAAGGAAAACAAATAACAAATTCGGTAACCAAAATAATTATATATAAAAAAGGTAATAGCCATCTTTAGGGAAAAACTAAAATCAAGAAAAAAAGATAGATATGAATATTATAAACTTTTAAATTTGTGAAAATGATTTGGCATTTGCAAGGTTGAGAACAACTTCTCAAAGGAAATAAAGGAAGGGGAGGGGATGATCAAAAGAAGAAGAAAAAGGTTTGATTTTGTGTAGTCAAAATAATTCTGAATAAACTTGTTACGAGGACCTCCTAATTACAACAGTGTCTGACAGGTTAGTTATCATAGTCAAGGATCACAAAATTCAAATTAAATTAATTAATAGACATAAAATTTAAGTACCGGTATATAGATACGTATGATAAAGGTATGAACTTCTAAACTTCTTTCAAAGAATTTGGTAAGGCAACCGAAAATATGTAAAATAAGTAGAAAAAACAAGTTTTCAAATAAAATAAATTAAGGAATTTAGAATCATGTGGATGATGCTGTCCATTTGATATTGAAGGATTTCATCATGAGGTGAGGGTATCATCAAAATGCAAGTTAATAAGAAAGAAAAAACACCAAAGGTAGGCAGAACATCTCACATGTACAAGAAACAAGAAAGACAAAAGTAGACCTAAACAAGATCAGAATAAATTAACAACAAAAAAAACGCTTCTCAAATTAATGTATGAATAAATTACAAAACAGAAAATCTAAAAAAGTCATAGACAAATTAAGCTATAGAACATTCATGGAGATTAAAAGTGAAAGAATTTATACATAGGTTAATATCAACTGGTAAATTCGTTTAAATGAACGTACTAGGATATCAAAGATGAAATTAAAAAAAAAAAGAACTTCTCAAATTATATAAAGTGGGAATTTAATCAAATAGATACCCACATCTTTCATGAATTGGTAATATCCAACAGCAGGCTGGTTCTAAAATTCCAATCATATGACTTAAGAGGTTTAGTTTAAGTTACATCAAGTTCTTTTGAGATTTTTGATCTTGAAATTGAATTCCAACAAAACTGTTTTGCCAGCATTTTAGTCTATCCTCCTTTTCCCACACAAGGCCTAAATCTCTTTTGTAATAAAAAAAATCCTAAAATATATGATCCATGCTTTATTTTCATTCCTTTTCCATATAAATGGAATTAAAGATCAACCACGCTGCAATTGGATTACCAATTCATGAAATAAAAGAGTATCTCCAAAATGTAACATAAGAAATTTATTTTATAAAAAAAAAAAAGAGAGAGATAGAGAGTATCTAATATGTAAGAAAGAAAGAGGAAAAGAAAACACTTTGAAACCAATTACTGCTTTATCTAACATGTCAGAGCAAATTCTCCATAAGGCCATCTATCCCCCTCACCTACCCAGATGATTGCACCCTATGTAACCAAAGAAAAAAAAATTCAGAGCAAAAATCAGCCATCAAAGGAGGAAAAAAAAATTGAAGAGAACAATTTTTAGATTAAATAAACCAAGAGTAACTGAACCTTATGATCTGTAATAGAAGAGTTTCAAACAGTTATTTTTCTCTGCAGACTAGCCGAATTCAAAAGCAGAAAGTAAAAGGCAATCCATCATTGATTGCTCCAACTTGAACAACAAAGTTTCAATAGTACTGTTTTCATTGAGCTTCAAAAGAATCAAGAGGGTGGAATCACTTCATCAACATAAGCACGGTATTCTGGGTCACTGTACCAAAGCTTCGCAAGATGAATGGGGGAAGTGCAGAGCCTGTGGATCTCTTCAACATTCCATATGGTGGCTTCGGCGCTGCTCCCCTTGAATATGGTGTCCAATGGCTTCCCTTCATCTTCACTGCCAAACCTTGACTGATCCCATTGCTTGCAAAGCATGTAAGTAAGGTAATGCAATGGCTGCCCATACAAGTTCTTCAGGGTTTTGGCCAAACCTTGCCAGTTGACAACCACTGCTTCTGCCATACGAGCTCTTGGAATAGGAATCTTCTTCATGTGCTTTTGGTACTCCTTTGCAAGATTCACTAAAGCATCTGCATTGCAAAATAATTATTTTCTTTCACATAATAAAAAGTTGATATGGTCCTATATATATATATATATATATATATTATATACATATATATATATATAACAAAGTAGGTTTTTATTGTGGTACCTTCTCTATCATTGATTATTGAATTTTCCATCAAAATTCATTCAATAATCATCTTATAGTGTCAATAAAATTTAGGCCTGTTTGATACACTGTATAAAAGATAAATAATATAATATAATTAATACTATTTACATTTAGGCAAGATATTGAAGAGTGTTAGAGTTATAAAATTATTTATGTACTTTTACCTAACAGATTAAATTTATGTGATAATTGGTTCATGAAATATAATATTAGAGTCTCTATGACCAAATAGTCAGGAGTTTAATTCTTGTCACCCTTATTTTTGATAATTAAGTTGAATTTAATATAAAGTAAAATAAGTCTATATAATATTATATAAAGATAAATAATATAATATACAATATACCAAACAAAACTTAGTTACATATTTGAAAATTCATAACGAAGAGTACTACACAATTCATCTACCAAATTATAGTGTGGATACGTAGCAAAATGAATATAAACAATTATCACTGCTATACATGTACATAATTCTTCCTCCAATTTGACCCCAATAAGAATTGTGGTTCCACTATAAAGTGATATATACTTGTTTTACCCCTTTTACTATAATGGTTTAGTTTATGGTTAGGATACAGAATGAAGAGTTTGCACTAGCCTCTAACCATCTAATCAAAGGAGACTAATTAATGATTTCAAAACAACCATTTTAGTAATAAAAAATGCATCTATACATTGCACACTGTAATTTAAAAATTAATTAGTCCAGTGACATGAAGAATGTACGTTTGTTTCTGTCATGTTATTACTGTCTCCCTATCATTATTCATTGCTCATCTTATAAAAAGCTTCGCAGCAAAAAAGGTGATGATACTATCTATGAAGCTTTCAAATTATGGGTGTTATAATTCATGTGCAATATTGGTGATCTATATTCTTAAAGCAGATGTGTGCTTCGCATTATGTGAATCTTAAATCACTTTTTTTTTTTTTAACTTTCTGAAATCTTAGAGTTTTTCTAATGAATCATATATTTATAATTGCAACTTGATCATAGAGATTTGTGATGGGACACTCAAGCGTCTCGATGCTCACATCCCACAGCTAGTCGATCGTGAGTGTTACGTTAAAAAATATCTCAATGCGACACCCATTTGATTGGTTGGCAATGGGACGCAAGCACTCATTCACTCGAGTGCGTGCCCTAAAGCAAATTTGTGATCCAATAAAAAATTATTTTTATATATTTTAATTAAAAAATTTAGTCATCATGCCAAAAGTAAAATCAAATACATATATATTAAAGTAAATACACACACATTCAATTAATTCACAAGCTATTGAGTCGAATATGTGAAAGTTCAATATCGTCTCATTCCACAAACTATCAAATTTTCAACTCAGTAACTCGTGAGCGTAACTCATAGAAATTTTAATAAACCGAGCTGTGAATAGTTTACGAACTAACTCGGCTCATTTTCAGCATTATTTAGACATTATATATATATATATATATATATATATAATTTTCAACTCAGTAACTCGTGAGCGTAACTCATTGAAATTTTAATAAACCGAGCTGTGAATAGTTTACGAACTAACTCGGCTCATTTTCAGCATTATTTAGACATTATATATATATATATATATATATATATATATATATAAAAATAAAATTTGATGTGTATAGATGCATTTTGAAATAATAATATTATATCTTTTAAAATATCATTCAAATATTTAATAAAATAAGTATTAAATAAAAATATAAAAGTATTTTTTGGTTCTTATGAAGTAGTCTAACTTAGGATATTGAAGTTATTTCTCTCTATAAAATATTTTCTCGCGTGATTGAACTCCTGACATTACAAGTAACACTTGTTTATCATTAAATTATACTCTTATAAATAGAAACATTTAATATCTTATAAATTAAACCTAAAATATATTAATATTTTCTTCACTTAATAATTTGAATGACTATTAAATTAATAGTTTAAGAAAATATAAAATTATTCATTTTAAAATATTTAGTCATGTCTGATACGATGCGAAGTTTTTAATACGACGTTTCGGATATAGGAATTTGGATCATAAAAGCTCTTAATGTTTTATACTTTTTAAATTTTATATTTAGTGTTTTGTCCAATGAATCATATTGAGAATTACATCATATTTTATATATACTACTATAACGGTACAACTTTTAGTCTTCCTATCAATATAGTTGTTAACAAACTTGGTGGTGATTAATTCGTGATATTTGAATACTCTAACACACGTGAAACCTCGATTGTAGAGATTAATATGGTTTATTTTTTAAAAAAGTTTATGAGTATGGGCCTTACAACACGAGGTAAAACCCTCTGTTCCTTGCACCCATTGCAAAAATTTTATCATTTTAACATGCTAACACTTAATTAAATGGCAATTGTACTTATTGTAATAAACAAAATTATTTAACATTATATTTTAAATTTTATGAACAATTGCTTATGAAAATTGAGAATAAATATTGAATTGTATAGCAAAATAGAGACTTTAATTCATGATAAAAATTGGAAGAAATGGAATAGTCAATCTGTATTAGATTATTTTCATTTCTACCAATAGAATCTGGTTCAGCTAATAAGAATTGAATCACTCTACTTGTAAGTCTTAAGTTCGATTCTCATTGTCAACAATTTCATATACTAAACAGTCTGTAAATACTATTGTAAACTAAGTTTATACATATCGTAGTTTTCAAATGGAACAACCTCTCATTCCTTTTAACTTTTATCTACCAAACCAAAAATAACAAATAAAAATACTACTTTCACTTCTAAGTAGCACCAATTAATAATCTATTGATGATTAGAGCATATATTTATACAAATGAATTCTGAATTCAACTCATCACAAATCAAAATCTTGGATGATATAATTAAAAAACTGAATATAGCAGATGGAGGGTTTGAATTAGGCCTTGCAAACCTGGATCAACACTTGGTCTGGCCTTGAATGGATTTGCAACTTGGTTAGGTTGGTCAGAAACCAGCTTCTCCTTCCCAGTACTCTTCTTGCTCCTGAAATTCCCCCTATCGATTCTTGACCCTTTTGCTTCATTTCTGTTCTTTGCCCGAGCCAAAGCAATTCTGCTAAGGCTGTCATCAGATTCTGTGTCAGAATCTGACACCATTAGATGTTTGTAGCTCACAGGACGATGGCGTCTCAGCATTTTGTTCTTGTTCACTACAGAATGAGATTTTTTTTTTTTGATACAGAGTTTTTGTGGTGATGAGATTTGGATTATATTCCCAAGGGGATTCAAATCCATTGTATGCTACACATATGGCAATTCATTGCAAGGGGTTTCACTTTCCTTAGGTGGATTCATTATGACTCTCATCACTCTAATTTGACTCTCACAAAATTTATTAATTATGTAATTAATTACTATTTCGCATACATAATAATTTATATTTAATTTTGATTTACTTTTAATACAAAATTTTTTTACGCTATCATTCAATCACATATTACTAAATATTTAACTTTTTAAGTAATTATTATTTTAGTTAAATTTTTTCATAATTCGACAACCTGTAATTACATGATAGTATAAAACATTTACAGTAAATTAAAAATTAAATTGTAAAAATTTTAAAATTCATTTATAATTTCCTCCCTTAAAAATTTATTTAAATTGCACTGACTTCTCCTTTATATATATATATATATATATATATATATATATATATACATAATAAAAATATAATAACATGGATTTTGTACAAAAACAAAATGAGAAAAATAAAATTATGCATTAATTATTTTATATAATTAGACACTATCACATTAATTTTTTTTATAAAAGTTAATTCAGATAAAACTTAATAATTTTTCTTGTTAATTAATTAATTAATTGCATATATGGGAATCAAGGGCATTTAAGACAATACCATGTTAACGTAAAATTATTTTACAAATATAAATTAATTATTTATTAACCTATTTTTTTTCTCATATCTTTAATTAATATCTCTTCTTCTCTGTTTTTTTTATCATCTCTTCTTTATTTTTTCTCGACTCATTTTTTTTCTTCAACTCATTAATTTTTTTTAATATCTTTCTTTAATAAAATGTCTTTAAATATCTCTGATTTTTTATTTTATTAAAAGAGAAAAATATGACATTTTGTTTGAATGGAATTCTAAAGTTGTAGTGAAAGGTTTTAATAATTTGTAGGAAGTTATTAGTTCAAACTTTCACACACACATACAAAAAGATATCAAACATTTTTCCAATACAATAACTACTCTAGTTATCATGTTTTATAATTAGGCTTAAATTTAACATTAATTCTAACATGTGGTTTGACTTGATTTTAATGTGTCATCCCGTGATTTAAATTTTATCACTTTGTTCTCATAAATTTTGTTCATTTATTACATGACAACATTTCTCTTTTCGGCCGTTTCTCATGTACATTTAAATTAAAAACTGCAGAAAAAAAAAAGAAGTATAGGATAATTACATGATAATTAAATAAAATTATAAGAGAAAAAGTGACAAAATTCGTCCAAGAATTTCAATGTGAATGGTACTAAGTCTCTTTGAGAATTACTTGATATTGGAATCGATTTCAGTTAGGCCACTTTGTTTGCAATTTAGCTTACCTTCTTCATTTTTACACCATGTGTGAGGCCTCATTTTTAAACCACAAAACAAATGATGACAAAGTTCAAATCATGTCACAACACATTGACATGGGACCAAACTATAGGATAAAAAACTGAATTTATCTCTTATAATTATTATATATCTATTAAGGTCTCCCTAATAAATTTATGTCATGTTATCATATATGGTATTTGCTTATGAGTTCTCTTTATTAGTAATAAAATTATTTAAAACAAAAATTCAAGTGTATTGATCCGGGTATTTGTTTCGGGGTAATATTTTAGGATTTTAGGAATGTTTTTGGATTCTCATGTATCTTAAAATATTATCATAATAGTTTGTTTACCAAAAAAAAAAAATACTCGGGTTCAAGGATTACTTGTAAACCATATCTGTTTCTTTATCTCCATGGTTGGTTACTTGATAGAATCATTTATTAGAATTGGAAGCTCTATTTACTACCCGAAAACAAGATAGACCCATTCTTCCATTTCCATAGGAAGTAGATCAGAAGCGACGGGACGGGGTTTTTCTTGAAGAAAGATATTTTCAACAAAATATTTAATATTTTTTAGAATATTGTATGTGAAGCAAACATGGAAATATACATTATTGGGAATTTTATGACATATTTGAATAAAATTTTTAAGTGAACCAAATATTTTTGGTCATATTCTTGAGAATTATATTTATGGGAAGGGAATTACAACATCTTCTTATTGATTTTTATGTTGGTAGATGTTAGTAAGCTCTTCCTTTTTAATTTGGATAACAATGTCTTATTTTTTATTTTTTAAAATAAAAAATTTAGGGATATTTAAAATATTTTATTTATTTTCTTTCTTTTTTAATAATATTTCTCTCTTACTCTTTTTTTTGAATTTATTATTTTTTTCAACTCACTCTCTCTTTTTTAATAAGTTGAGAAAAAAGAAGATGAGAGAAATAATGATTAAGAAAAAAAAATTAATAAAATGTCTTAAATATTTTTAAAATTTTTATTTTTAAAAATTAAAAATAAAATATTATTATTTAAATAAAAAAGTAAAACTTACTATTATTAATGTAAAAATCAGTGGGAAAATGATAACAATCCCGCGAAGGGAATCACATTGTAAAAAATGTTAATTCTTAAAAATAATTTTTATTACATGAAGCAAATGTTCCCGGAAAGTTTGTCCTAGACCTAAAAAAGAAAAATTCATAAATCTCCATTACATAATAGTTTGAAAACCTTGCCAATAAAATGGTATTTTATTTAATATTATAAGGCGAATGACGTGAGTTAAAAAGTCAACGTAATGAACCCAGAACAACGATTAATGACAGTTGGATATAAATTAATAATCACATAATTGACGAATCTTGATTAAGTGCATATTTAGTTTTAATTAATTTTTAATAAAATTAATTTTTAAATTAATTTTTTTCCTTTGTTATGTATTAGATAAAAAAAGATCTTTTAATTTTTTTGTTATGTATTATATAGAAAAATATTTTTTTTGTTATATATGTTTGGCTGATTAGACAAAAAGCTATTACATAAATTTTGAAGCACACTAACGACTTGTTTTTTTTTGTGAATTTTTAGTATAAATCAAGAATATTCTTATAAAGTTTGATCCATTTGAACCGTTTTATAAGCTTAATCTCTCATTATCAAAAGTGATAATAGTATAACATTTTTTATGAAATGTAATTTTTAAAAATTAAACTGTAATTTTTATGTCTAAGAGTGAATAACTTATTTTTTCAAGCTCGAAGTTGAGCACTTTTTTTTATTATATGATGAGATTATTTTTAAGTTAATTTTTATATTAATTGAGACTAAATCACATTTTAAACGGTTTTAAGTACACACTCCCCTAATTAACCTAATATATTTATGTTAATTAATGTCTCTAAATGTTTATCTAACATTTAGATGGAACATTTTGATTGTCACTTTCATATTATTTCCTATCCTTGTGATCACAAAGTAATGGTAAAATCTAAACAAAACCCATTATCATAAATTTAACCCAACACTTAACCTTTTAAATAATTCTATAAATAATTTACTACATAAAACAAATTCTTTTATATAATCCAAACAAACCACTTTCTTGAAATTGCATATGAATTAACATATCCGAACATAAATAGATTTTTTTAAAATGTTTCTTCATCGTTAATTCAAACACATATTAATTATATTACTTAATTATCCAATTATCGTTTATCATTTCACTCCAAGTTAAACATTTCAGCTTTATTTTACTTTTTAAAAATTCTCTTTGTGCTTGACCACCACCTACATCTCCACAAAATCTAACATATTATAATATTCTCTCTTTTTTTATTATTCCTTGTTTTATGTTAAGTGTTAGAGTAGTACTAGCTAGTAATTCACTTCTTATTCTTACAGTCACCTAAAAAATTCACAATTCTACATTTTTATCATCGATTTAGAAGTAAATTTTAATAAATAATATTATATATTTCCATTTAAATTTTTTCTGAACCTTAGACTCTCAATGAGAAACAATGATTATCCATTTCAACCGATGCTTAAAATAACACATACTTGTATTCTTTTATTTTTTTTTAAAGAAAATATCTAGAAAAATTATAATCATGATTAAAGGAACAGTTATACACAATCTTTAAAAGGCTCCAATATTTTGCTTCTTTTATTATTATTATTATTATTATTATTGGTCCAAATACATGTATTCTACTATTAGAGTATTAGATAATTAGTTCAATAATTCTCTTAGTTTTTAATAAATTAAAAATAAAAACATTTAATGTTTTAATAATTTAAAAATTATTTAATATTTTTATTTAATAGTTAAAAAATTACTAAACTGATAATTTTATATAAAATGAGATGGATCTGTGTGCCATTGGTTACCGTCGCCCAAACCAGAATAGAGCCCAAAACCTACACGGGTATGACCAGATGAGATCCACCGAAGCAACACCTTGGAAAACGCGTAGATTCTCTCAATTTCGAACAGTGCAAACAAATCGCAATAATCGCACGTGAAAACGCGTGCGCTTTCTCAGGCAGGCAGATCTCCAACCAGAACTTTCTCTTCGCTGGCTCCCACCACTTTTTCTTTTATCTCTCGTCTTGTGTTGTTCTGTCAGCTCCGTTCCCAAACAAATCAGCACAAAAGATGCGTCTGCCTCACACCTTCTGACTTGCAAATGCCAATCGAAATAAATAAATAAATAATAATAATAAATTACTGAATTAAGTTTTAAGAAATTTTTTATTAATTTTATATTAATATTTAAAATATTAATTTACTCATGATTCTTTGATAAATTATTTTATTATTTAGATTAATTTTTAAATAATTTACTCATGATTCTTTGATAAATTATTTTATTATTTAAATTAATTTTTAATAATAATAAATTACTGAATTAATTTTTAAGAATTTTATTAATTTTATATTAATATTTAAAATAATTAATTTACTCATGATTCTTTGATAAATTATTTTATTATTTAGATTAATTTTTAAATAATTTACTCATGATTCTTTGATAAATTATTTTATTATTTAAATTAATTTTTAAAAATTAATTTAAATAATAAAATAATTTATCAAAGATCACGATAAGATTAAAATATTTTAAAAATTAATATAAAATAAATAAAAATTTTTAAAAATTAAATTATCATATTAATCTCTAAAATATTTTATTAATTATATATTAATCCTAGAAAAATTTTATTTTTATTTATAATTTTTGATAAATTATTTTGTCATTTACGTTAGTCTTTAAAAAATTTAAAAATTAATCATATTAATTTTTAAATAAAAATTAATTTAAATGATAAAATTATCTGTTAAAGACCACAATAAAATTTATATATCTCAAAAACTAATGTGAAATTAGTAAAATTTTTTAAAAATTAAATTGGTGATTTAATAAAAAAAATATTATTTTTATACTTAAATTTTACATTTTTTCTAAACATTTATCTTAATGATAATAAAAAAAGAAATAAATTCAATTTTTTTATTTTTTTTAATTTTTTTATCATAAAGAATAGGCACACGGAAAAAAAAGTGATATTGAATTTGAATTGTAGAAATATCAAACTTAAATTGAAATTAGGAATACAAGAAAGAAAATCTAAAGGGCTACGCGAGGTGCTTTTGTTTGACCCTCCGAGAGACGACACCCTCTTCGCCTTGGGATGCGGATGCCAACCCTTTACGTTGAATTTGAATCTGATTCCCAAGCCCATCATGGCGTGCCCCTTTCCTGTAGGCTTCCCTTTTGTTCGTTTCTTTCTTATTAGTTACCCCCAGCCCTTCACGGAACAACACAACCCAAATCTCTGCTCCTTGTTTTTTTTGTTTTACTTTTCTACCCTGCCTATCACATTAGAATAAATTGGACCAATAATTGAACGCGTATCTTTATTACCAATTTATAATTTCTTTATTTGGTTTTAAGTACTACTTCTGAGTACAACCATGACCCATTATTACATACAATCTCTCAAATTTTAATTTTCACTTTTTCAAAAAACAAAAAACCAGAAAGCAAAAATCTTAATAACCCCATATAGTTTTTAGTTGTTCCATGATTAGCCAAACTTAAGTAGAGAATGGTAGTGGCACTATTTCTATTTATGTTATTTGGCTATTTGACCACGGCTTAAAACATCCCCTTCCTATCTCTCTTCTTCCCTGCTCTATATATATAAGTATAATTACCGTTGGCTGTGAGACAATACCTCTTAGCAAACCATGGCCACGCCTACCACCTCGCCGCTCTTCCTCGTCCTCCTCCTCCTCCTCCTCCTCGCCACCTCCGCACACTCCATCGGCGTCAACTACGGCACCCTCGGCGACAACCTCCCGCCGCCCGCGGCCGTGGCGAACTTCCTCAAGACCAGGACCATCATCGACAGCGTCAAGATCTTCGACGTGAGCCCGCAAATCCTGCAGGCCTTCGCCAACACCGGCGTCTCCGTCACCGTCACCGCCCCCAACGGCGACATCCCCAACCTCACCAACATAGCGTTCGCCCGCCAGTGGGTCGTCGACCACATCAAACCCTTCCACCCTCAGACCAAAATCAAGTACATCCTGGTCGGCAGCGAGGTCCTCCACTGGGGCGATGCCAACATGATCAAAAGCCTTGTTCCGGCCATGAGGACCCTCTACTCTGCTCTCCTCGCCGAGGGAATCAGAGACATTAAGGTAATCAAACTCAACTCTTGCAGCTAATGTTGCATTTCAAACTCTTGCAATAGTTACTGCTATTAAAACCAGTTCCATTACATTCTCAATAATTCGTCAAAATCAAAGTTTTGAAAACTGAAATCGATGTAAAATTCAGGTTACCAGTGCGCACTCTTTGGCGATAATGTACTCGTCTGTGCCCCCAAGTGCTGGTCGATTCAGGCCAGGGTTTGCGCGACACGTGTTGGGGCCAATGCTGAAGTTTCTGAAGGAGACAAGAACGCCATTTATGGTGAACCCCTACCCATACTTCGGGTACAACCCAAAAAATTTGAACTTTCTTCTGTTCAGGCCCAACCGTGGCCAGTTCGACAGGTACACGAAGCTCACCTACACCAACCAGTTCGATTCCCTGATGGACGCGGTGTACTCCGCGATGAAGGCGCTCGGGTTCGGCGACGTGGACATAGCGGTGGGGGAGACCGGGTGGCCCACCGTGTGCGACGGCTGGGACGCGTGCAGCGTGGCGAACGCGCAGTCGTACAACGGGCAGCTGGTGCGGCACTTGGCCGAAGGGAAGGGAACGCCGCTGATGCCGAACCGGCGGTTCGAGGTCTACATCTTCGCGCTGTTTAACGAGAACCAGAAACCCGGCCCGATCGCTGAGAGGAACTGGGGCCTCTTCCAACCCGATTTCACTCCGGTCTACGAGTCTGGAATCTTGCGCAACGGACAGGTTTCGTTTTCCCACTGACCCTTCGTTTTTTTTAATGTTTCGTGTCTTTTACTTTATTTTGCTCTTGCCGTCAAGCAAATCTGGTCTCCTTCCCCCAATAAAGTTGCCGGATTAACAATGCTCCTTACTAAATATAATATATATAACTGTCTATCCTATATATATATATATCTTATTAGTATATAAAGATATACGCAAAATTACATTTTAATAATAATTAATATAATTAGTTGTATTCTTTTTAAGATTAATTTATTATTATTTTAAAAATTAATTTAGTAACATAAATTAACATTAAAAAACTCATTTAATATATTTATAAATAAAAAATCAATATAATATCACGCAAATATTTAAATGATCAAATCTGGTTATTATTTTTTGTTTTACAAAATGATGGTTAATTATATTCACGGGTGCCGTAGTTCAATGCACCATTTTTTATATGATCACACTACAATCAAATGGCTTCAATTTAAAGAATCATTATTCTTTAACCTTAATACCTTTTTTGATAATAAAATAATTTTACAGTTATTTTTATTTTATTTTTTTTATTTATACAAGTAGTTATTATTAATTAATTATATTAACTAATATAATTATATACTAATTATTACAATTTCTATCAATATTTATTCTGTCAAAACAACTTTGTCCTCGTAGTTGATATAAAATCAAAGCATCATTCTATGGGGTCCCTCTAATTGAAAACATACTATATGCTAACTAATTTTATTATTTTTTTTCAGTTATTACATGAAAGAATTGAAAATAGTAGTGATCAATACATCAATACAGCACCAAACTTAATGACTTCCTTGTTTTTGTCCTTCTGCGCACAATTCCTTCAATGAAACATTGGGAAGTACTTCTTCTATAAGCTTGTGAAGTTATCAACAGAGAATAGGTCCAAAGCTTCTTCTCTCCAAATTTCCTCACCTGGAAGAGAGCCAATTCCTCTGCATATCTCTTCCCTTTTGCGTGGAATGAACCTTAAAGGAAAAGCCTTTTGTAGCTTCTGTAGCCTTTTTCAAAGGGCCAAGCAACAAAATCACAAAGCAACAAGGTAGTTCCTTCTCCCCCATTGATTCAAAAATAGTGATATTTGAAGTTGGTCCAACAAGATCAGAATGAAGCTCCTCCTGAAAGCCCAGTTGCGACCTGCTCATCACTCACGACATCCTATTCTCTCCACCCCGAGTTGCTTTCTTCCCCCCTCACCAGGAGCAGATTGTTCTTGATTCTCCAAGAATTCTTGTTTCAGATCTCATGGACCTTATCTCCTGCGTAAATTCTACTATATTCTTCAATGAATTCTCCACTCTTGTTAATCGATCGTTCATGGAGTCTACTAACTTTTCCATTCGATCTACTTATCTTCTATTGATATGACTTATCTTCTATTGAGAAAGAAAATAAAAATATCAATTGATTTGATCACACTGGAATCATGGCCTCAATCTAGAGAATCTTTATTCTCTAGCCTTCACACTTCCGTCAGAAATCACAATGAACTAACCGTATAATTATTTGATCCTATTCTTACTAACTAGCTAGCTGCATTAACTAATACATGTATATTAACTATTACAATTTCTATCAATTTCTTTTTTAGAAGATTAGTTTCATTCATTGTTAATTTTTTTTGAGTCAGTTTGGTATGAGACTAAAAATAGAGATAAAATTTTTTTATGTTTGTATACAAAATTCATCCATGAAAATTTCATTCTCATTTTTATTTTCATTCTAAACATACACTTAAATCATAAAATGCAAAGCAAGGTTCTCTTAAATGATTGGAACTTTACAAGTATGCATCCTCATTCTCTCCACCCGGACTATGTTTTCATTCTGGTGTAGTGACTTGTATGTCAGTTGTAGTAATTTCAGCTTGTTAATGATTTCTCCAATTCTCCATATACCAGAAAGAAGAGAGGCTCACAATTTACAATCACATCCCAAAATTTTGTGAAATTATGCTAAAACACAGTTTGGATTTGGATGAATGCAGCAAGGAACACCAGCAACCCCATCACCGGGTGGTAACAGAGGTCAGAAATGGTGCGTGCCCAAGGCAGATGCCAGCAACCAAGCCATGCAAGCCAACATAGACTATGTGTGCAGCCAAGGTGTTGACTGCAGACCCATCCAACCAGGAGGAGCCTGCTATGCCCCCAACAACGTCAGAGCCCTCGCCACCTACGCCATGAACGCCTACTACCAGGCCAAGGGTCGCAATGATTTCAACTGTGACTTCTCTCACTCTGGTGTTCTCACCTCCGTTAATCCTAGTAAGTCTCGCTGTACCAAAACCCAAACAAAAATGGAATCTGGTAACGAGAAATTCTTATATAGGTAGTATTCAATTCAATAATTTGATATATGTTATTAATTTTTTAAAGAATGATGTATATTTATAACATGCTCATCAATTTTTGCACATGTTAATTATTGAATTAAGTATATAAGATAGGCAATGCTTACTGAAAAATTTTTCTCTGGTAATTTCTTTTCATGTAATGTTGTCTATTAACCGTGTAGATAGTAATGTTCTTTCATTTCATATCATATGTCTTACGATGTGTTTATTTTTTTTTTGTTACAGGCCATGATGATTGTAGAATCTAAATAGGTCTCTTGAAGATTGGCTATATATGTATTAGATTGGCTATGTATGTATTAAGTATCGGTGACTTTGTGATTTATGTAATCATGTTACTTCATTATTTGGTTTGTATATTTTTTCGGGAAAATACAGCAAGAATGGTAGCATTGGCATGATGTTTCAATGCATAATTTAGATTAATTTATTTTGTGATTAAAACAGTTTATAATTAAAAAATTATTGATAGAGTTTTAAATAAAAATAATTTTTTTTAAAATTAATTTATTATCAAATGTGAATGTTTAAATTAATTTATTTTATATTTAAAATAATTTATAATCAAAATTTTATTAAAAATTTTTTGAAAACAAAATTTTTTTAAAAAAAATTAAACTTTATCTACTATAGCTTAAAGCTATGATGCTAAATAAATTGCACTAGTTTATCTTTGATTAAATAATAATAATAATAATAATAATAATAATAATAATTTCAATGTCTCGTACAAAAAGAATAATATAAATCAGGCTAGTCAGCTTAATGATGGGCTTTTAATAAATGCAAATGATCCAGAATGTCCAAATTCATATCACACAGTGTTTCTTGCATAAAATCAAATGAGTTGCTCTTTTCCTTTTTTTTTTCGTTCTTTTACTGGAAAATGAGAGCGAGAAATTCAGAAGGTGCTCGTGAAGTTAATAATTGTCTATTGGTGAGGCACCTAATTTCTCGGCCCATCATAGACTTCACGCCCCCAGCCTAATTTTGGTGAATCAGCCCATCTTTCACTACAATTAACACAGGGTCATGAGGGGTGTTTTTAAAAATAAAAAAAATCCTAAATAAACAATTTTTGCAAACTATTTATCAAAGCACAAAACTATTTATTTATATAGCAATTTTGACATGTCAACCTTTTTTTTACGTGGATGGCATTTTTAATATTTTCTTTTCCCATGTGAATCGCACCATGTCAGCTCGTGCAGTTCAAAAATAATTCAATAATATTAGAGGCTTAATGTCAAACTTTAATATAAAATTTTTAATTTATTTAATAAAATTTAAATTTGTTTATAAAGTTTATTTTTTTAATTTTTTGAAATGCAAAATTACTAATTAAACTTTTATAATTAATTTCTTCTGACATTGATTTTTCGTATAGTTATTCCATTTATTCTTTTTTAAGATATTATTGATTTTAGGTAAAATTTTATTAATTTTAATTTTAAAAAACTTTTTTTTTAAAACAACAATTATAGGAACTGTTAACATTATCTTATAACCAATGTTAGGTACCTAATTATTTTTGACACCTCTAAATATAATTTTGACCTTCATTTTTTATAAAGCTACCCATTTCTTTATTTCCATTGTTTGTGACGACTTCAATGACCACAGTTAAAGAGTTTTATTTTTTTGGCCTCATCTAACTAATTTAGACTCTAGCAGCTAGGGTTTGTGATGGGGTTTATAGGGAAGGAAGAAGAGGAAGAGCAGGATATATATAAAGATAGATTGCCCCATGTGTGCTAGCGTAATTTGCGTGGGATTGCGCTAGCACCAAGTGGTAGAAAAAATGTTGAAAAATGCCATGCGGGCAAGAAAAAATGAGTGGCAAAATTTACTGTATATATCTTGAAAAGTATTGTATTTTGATATAGTTTGAAGCAATATTTACTGTATTATTTGAGTCAAAAACTCCAAATAAGGAATATAATTGTCAAAGCCTTTTATGAATGAAATTCTTTTGGTGTTATAAAGATAATGGGAAGGGGAGACTAAACTTATTCCAAAGTCAAGGGATGCATTACTTCAGTGAGGGCTTATATATTTGCAGATGATTGAAAACTTATAGTTTATTGTTATCAATTTTTTTTTGGTTAATTAGTTTATTTATTATCAATTTATTTTACCTTTATGTGTTATTAACTTTCATAAGAGGAAGATTGTGAATATTTAACATACTTTTAATATCGTGATATTATTTGGTTGAAAAGAAGAGATAACGCACAAAATTGATATGAAATAAATAGGAAATCTAATTGAGTGTCAAATAAAAAGAAAAGAAGAAATGATTATGTTGTGGAATTGAGATACACAAATGATGAAGATATCTTATTAATAATTAAGAATTCAAATGCAAAAAAAATTGTCTTAATATATTTTTGTTGTTATGTTCTAATAGATTCTTATTATGAAATAGTTGTCCTGAAATAAAGAGTCATAGCGTAAAATCAAACTATTAATGTGTGTAACACAATTGGATTAGAAAGTAACGGATAATTATATATGGAACACATCTAAACAACAAAACCGCGTGTCATATTGTAAAGGAATATAAGTGCATTACAAATAAATTGATCTTCCACTTTCTTCTATATATCTTTTGGATCATAATTTATTTTTTCTTTAAGGAAAAGAGAGACTACCTCCTCTTAAGATCAGGATATAGTACAAAACTTAACAAGAGCTTATAATAGTACTTACAGATTACTTATAAATGATAGATGAAATCAAAATTTAAAGTTTTTAAAAATACGCAATACAATCTTATTAATTGAGCTAATCTCATTGCTAATAATAATTTATTTTTGTACATAACATGGATATTTAAGCATATATATGACCCTGCAAACAATTGGCCTTTTCCTTTCCTATATATTTTGGGATAATTAACATCATAAATTTCTCATATTTCAATAAGAACTAAACATCTTTAACAACACCTTCTGCCTTTCTCTGTACTCGATCCTTCTCTTACAGTAATCTTTTTTTTTTTTGTCTGTTTGGTAAATCACTGATATTGATTCTATCATTCGCTTAACGACAACCTTGACAAAGAAGTCCATATCTTGAATTTTGTCCAAAAGAATTGAAAAGATATCATGTGCAATCACCAAAAGAAAGATTAAATATAAATCCTTCACAATGAAGTCAGACACTTTTGAAAGCTTCGGTCTCCCATCTTTTCAGGGGATTGATTTTTCTTCTTTCTTGATTAAATTTGAATCTCAAAATCTAAACCTATTGCAAGATACTTATCAATTCAATCAAATTAGCTTTTTTTTTTTTTACTTATAGTTAATAACCGTGTAACCTAATGGCATTTAATTTAGAGTAAAATATATTTTAAATTTTTAAAAAATATATTATTTATCAATTTAATCTTTTAAAAATTAATTTTATCGATTTAATTTTTTAAATTTCAAGTCACTTCTAAATTTTATTATTTTTGTTTCTTTTAATATTATCAACTTAATCTTTCAAAAAGGATGAAATTATTATGAATTTTGAAGTTTGAGAGATTAAATCAATAAAATTAATTTTTAAAAGATAAAATTGATAAATGATGTATCTTTTATATATTAAAAATATATTTTATTCTTTAATTTATTTAAAAAGCATTTATTAACTGCACATTTATTCAATCTCCAATAAATGACAACACATACCCTTAGTCTATTTTTCTTTATTCCCTTACCAAGTCTTCCAACGTTTATGATAAATAAATTTAAAAAAAAGGCCTTTTTTGAAACGCCAAACATTGCAAGCATCTATGATTGTTTAATTTGTTTAAGCTAAATTTTGTCGCATTTTAAAGTAGAAGTCACCATCAGCTGTTTGTTTTGTGTTAGATGTACCCGAAATTCTGCCTGTTAGATCATTATTATGATCATAATTGGTAGTTTTGGTGCCAATGAAGAGGACGTAGACATAAATCCCAAGACATCCCAAGCTTCATGAATTAGGCTATCGATGAAAAAGAGCTAACTTTTTGTTGAAACCTTGTGTCAAAGTACCTATCAATTCTGGTGTTTGAAATTGATAGAACCTTCAACAAAAATTTATATGATCTAAAAAAATTTCGTAACAAACTATAGAATGAAAAAGCATAAAGAAATGACACAGAAATTTCTTTCTTTAATTTGAATGTCCCTTGTATTAGATAGAATTGCCTAGTTTCAAATTTTGATATACGTGCAAGTGATCTATGAGTGATGGAAAATATTCAATTCGTGTCTTTAATTTATTACTACTGATAACAAATTTCCCCAAACCTTATTGATCTAAGATGAATAAATGAAAGGCTTAGCATATCTAATTGGCATTTGCTATAATTTTTTTAGAGAAAAATCACTTTTAAAAAACAAAAAAACTCTCTCAAATAAATTTTAATTATAAGTTATTTTAATTACAAAATAAACTAATATAAACACCTAAAAATTTGATTATTTGCTATGAAGATAAAGTAATTGCTTAGGGTTGTCTCTCTTTATGTCTTCTGTAATTTAGACTTATTTTAAATATTTTAATTTTAAAATTTTAAAATAAACGTTACCTTTTTTTTTTTCCTTCTTATCCGTTTTCTTAAAAATCTAAACATACCATTAATGATTAAATGCAATTATGCCTTTGGAAGAAGGAAACAACTTTTTTTCAGAAGGAAATAAAGAACTTTAGTGAGAGGACTTTCGGGTTGTCAAATGATGTAAGCCAACCTTCAAGCTCAAATGCAACTATCAACCACTCTCTTGTAGTGATGCATAAATAAGAACACTAGTATTTATACAATTTTTTATATCAGATTATAGACTGCAAACATATATGTCATAGTTGCATATCCTGTAGTTGAATAATGTATTTTAATTCAAGTAGTTTCATTTCAAATTTGAGTAAATGATGTTGACTTTTTTTTTTTAAAGCTTTGCAGAAAGACACCTCATTCAATTTTAAAAATTATAATAATATCTTATACTTTAAATTTTCACTAAATAAATATTTTTTATATTTTTATTTTTTAAATATATCCATATAGTCTTTATCATACATAGATTAATTGTTAACAGAAATTAGTTCAATTGATAGGCATTCACTAATTATTGTACACTTGTCTTAATTTTGAAATAACTTATCTGTTTCTTAAATTTTTTTATTCACAAAAAAGAGTAGTGTATTTAGATAATAATTTACAAATATGGTTTAAAACTCAACATGTACGAAAATAAATTTTTTTTATTTTTACTTAAATTATGGTTTGGCACTGAAATTATGTTAAAATACATCTCAACTAGAATTTTGACAAACAAATTTTTTGAAACTAAAATCACAATTTTTTTTTTTTGACGTGAGACTAAAACCATAGTTTATACCTTCTAAATTGTGATTTGAGCTGCATAAATGACAAACCAAACATACTTTAATTGTCTATGAATTATTATTTTTTTATAAAATTCAATACAAAAATATTTATGATTGTAACTTTAGCAATTATCCGAGTTAATTGTAGTGTTACATAATTATAACTTTCCAATTTTTTTAAAATTAATTTTTGTTGTTTGTTGAATAATTTCAACAGCCAAGCTTGTCATGAATGAGGTAAGATTTCAATAAATGCCAGATTTATTCTTCAAATTTATGTTCCTGATATTGTAGTAAATGCTTGCCTGTAATCAGATTGATTCCCTCACACCATTAACAAATAAAATATTTATGGCAATGCTACATATTCAAAATAAAGGACTTGAAACAAATGGGTGCTATTATGGCTGCTGGAAGCAGCTGAACTTGCTTTCTCTGTACAAGAGACCATCATTATGTGTGGTCCCAGCCTGTATTAGGGAAGTCATTTGCAGGGTAATTATGATTGTTCATGAGCATAATCCCATGGCTGCACATGCTATTCTTCCAAATTAAAACTTGTTAAATTGGGTTACTAATAGCACATTTATATTAACTTTTAAAACTTTAATATTATAGTTTAAAGAAAAGTAACAAAAAATATATTTTTATCTAAATTATAATTTAAAGTTTCAAAAATAAACCAAACATGTCATAAAATAGTTTAGATGGGTCGGTGCTTGAGGTAATGACTCCGCAGCAGGTTGCCTAGCAGAAGCAGGTTTCCACTTCTACTAGGCAAAATATATATATATATATATATATATATATATATATATATATATATATATTTTATTTATTTATTTATTTATTTATTGCATCCACATACTAATTGATGTACGAAAATGATCTTTTATTTTTTAATTTTTGCACTAATAAAGTACATACACCTAGGGATTCCAATGCCCTTCACTGAGTTGTTTAACTACCTGTGATAGTACCAAGTTCTATTTATTTATTTATTGCGACGTATATTAGTTATTAAATTTCTTTTAAATGGTGTACAGGTTAAGTTTCACGATAAGATCATCTTATAACTTTTTGACATCTGAGTGATCATTATGTTAATTACAATTTAAGTATCGACCATAACTCATTATAAATAAGTAGCTATTATTTTCGTACAATACACAAATTTATATTCTTTTTATTTATTTTTATTTATCATTTAAAATAATTATATAAAGTTTAAAAAAGTTATTAAATAATGGATCATGATTTTTTTTAAGTAGCGAAATAATACGAGGATGTCTTTTTAAAAAGAAAAAGTGACAAAAAATTTTAAATATAAAAAATAAAATTTATAACTTATCATGATGAATTTATCTTTCTCTAACAGGATGATCTTATTAAAGGAGAGAATCTAAATTTTTAAATAATATCAATTGTAGAGAAATATATTTTAATATGATTAAATTATCTTTTCTCTTATTTCATTAATTTTTTTTTCTAATTTTATTTACTCTACATTTCTTTCTTTATTAAAAGATAAGATAAAGTTAAAAAAATAATTAATATTTTTTTAATATTCTCAAATAACAAATATTTCAAAAGTAAAAAAGAAAATTCTTAAACGATAGATAAAAGTAAGTGGAAGAAATATGGATTTAGATTCTTCTTCTATCACGTAATCATCATTTGAGAGAGAGATAGACACATTTTGTTATGTAATAACCTACTATGATAAGTTATAAAGTCTATTAATTATATTTAAATTTTTTTTATATTTTTATCTTTATAATAGGATAATCTTTTATTATTTTAGTAATAGAAAAGGATCTTAATTCAATTTATGAATTTAGACATATATATTTTAGATTAAATACTATTAACCAATGTCTTAAGGACACTATTTAAGAAGTATTTAGTACTTTTTATTTAATGAATAATTACTTAAAAAAAACATAATACATATTTTTTCGATTCTTAAAATATTAAATGTATATTAAATATTTCAGCTTTTTATTTAATATTTTTATTTTTAATTTCTTAATCAACTGAGGATATTTGTTAACCAATGTTTGTAGATTATTTAAGTAATTATTTAAAGTAATTTTGATTTTTTTACTAAAAGAATTTGAAGAAATGAGATATATATAATATAATAGTGGTGGTTTCATTTGGATTCTTTTAGTATTTAATGTAATTTATTTTAAAATTATAAAAAAATTTATTAGAGTGAAATATGATAATGATAATTTTATTTAAATTGAGTTAGTATTCAATGTATCTTATTTAATAATATTTATTATATTAATTTTATTTAAATTGAATTAATACTCAATATACCTTATTTAATAGTAATTATGATATTCAAATCAAATTTTTTATATGTATAGATTATACTTACATCAATAGAATAGATTAATAGACTAATGGGGCCTAATTTAAATTTAGAAAGCTTTTTAATTTTTTGTAGTGCATTATTAAGTCATAATGATAACAAATTTTTAATTTATTACTATCTAAATTTTCATTCATCCTAATTATCTCAGTTAAATCCGGTTAGAAATAAATTAAAATTAATCGGTTTTAATTTTTTACTAATAATATAATTCAGAGGAAATATTCTAATTAAATCGTATTTCTAACATTAACAAATCCAAGTAACTTAGAATATGTACATATATTACAACAAATGGTACCATTTTTTTGTTTCTGAACCCAACGGCTGAAATTTATGCCCAGTGGTTATCCTTTTTGACTGCTCTCGTAGAAAAAGAAAAAACATTGTGGAAAGCCTTAGCTTGGATTGGTTTTGTTATGATACCCAACAAAGAAAACCCACTTCCCTCCGCCATCTAAACCCCTCTCTTCCCCACGCCCACCCAACCCAATCGCCATGGGAGAAAAAGAGAAGAGCAAGAACAAGAAGCAAAAGCATCAACACCCAAACAACCAAACCACCAAGCAAACCTCATCGGATTTCTCCTTCAAGCCAAGCTCCGAGGTAAAGGGTATCCGATTCGGGGGCCAGTTCCTGGTGAAATCCTTCACGGTCCGTCGAGCGAGGCCCCTAGAGCTTCTCAAGGTGCTTTCTTTCCCACCAACCACCACCACCACCAACAACAACAAGCCCAGAGACAAGCTTCCCTTCCCTTCCACCACCGCCTTCATGCCCACCAACTTCACCATCCTGGCGCACCACGCGTGGCACACCCTCACCCTGGGCCTCGGCACCAAGAAGTCCAAGGTGCTGCTCTTCGTGTTCGAAACCGAGGCCATGAAGGCTGCGGTGGACCGAGCGTGGCCACCGGAGATAGCGCTCGGGGAAGTGAACAAGAGGCTCATAAGGGGCCTCGCCGGGTGCGAGATGGCTCGGTTCAAGTTCAGAAAAGGGTGCATCACTTTCTATGTCTACGCGGTTCGCAAAGTGGGGAGCTTCGGGTTTTCCTGTGCAGAGGATCTGAGGACGATTCTGCAGTCTGTGGTAGAGCTCAAAGATTTCTTGGATCACACTGCTATGCTTTCCATGCCCAACCAGAGGAGCATCAGCTACTCACACCCCCAGGTAGCCATGGCTCATTAGACAAAGGGCTATGATCAATCATCACCTTCAAAGTTTATGTCTTCCTCTTCACTTTTGACATCATTATAATTGTTAGGATCTTACTAAGAATTTTTTCTTTTTCTTAGTTTGATAACTTGCTTGTTAGAGTCTGGAATTTTGGGAGGCTTATTATTGGTTTATTATGTAATTTGCTGATGATCCTGTTTGATATCTGTATTCTTTTCTTTTCTTCTCTTTTGTTCCTTTTGAAATTTGGGGGAAGAGAAAGTGTAAATTAGCATGAATAATTGGGCATCATAGTTATGCGGAGAATCCAGGTTGCGATTGTTCTCTTTGCCGAGACATGGTAATTAATGCAAATTTGTCAAGGGGCGCAAATATCTTGTGTACCTCATGTTTCATGAAGAAATGTTTAAAAGAAAAAACTCGCTAATTTATTAATATGTTTACAGGGGAATATAAATTTCAATAATGCATATAATGCATCAATGGAATTGAACCAAGAAATTGCAATTACTATATAAATCTGATTCTGAAGAGACAGAAACTGCCGAATTCAATTTCTTTTTTTCCCTGCAATATACTATTTTTCTGGTAAATTGTGCCAGGAATATCTAACCCGTGATCCATGAAAGTATATTAATATCACTAAATATTTGATAAGTAGCAAAATGCCAAATAATCTCGAAGTGTTCATAGGATGCCCCATAAAATATTCTAGCTCTGGTAACTAAATTGTATAATGGTGGGAATTGAATATGGTAAAATTAAATAGTGTTTGGTACAACGGAATATATTGTCGAGATGGGATCCATGGGGTACGAAAAATGGGAATGGCCAGTACCTTTCCCTCTTTGTAAAGTTTCTAATGGTTCAGAAAAGTGAAGGAAAAAAAAAAAAAGAAAGAAACCACACATATTTCTTTTCCCTTGTGCCCACCTCTCTGGCTTTAATCATGGCTGGAGAAGGACCCATGTCAAGTGCCAACTTACTTTTATATTCACAGGAATCATGGACATCTCTGTCTGTTGATGCTTGCAGCTGTAGATGCAAGCTAATCCATTAGCTTTAGCCATCTCTAATGTGTTATGTTTACTCATCAATTCATCGTCAAATGTGATGAGATTGGGGTCCCGAGAGAGTAAAGCACTGTGTATGTGTTGGACTCAATAACAATAAGTAGTACATGTTTTGTTATGTCCTACACCGAATAAGAGGCTCAATATGTTTCTTAAATCGTGACACACACACTCTCACTTAATATTATTCTTTCAGAATAATCTCTTCTCATGAGCCTAATTTGACTTATTATAAATTAGAAGCTATAAGTTGTTCGAATTGGACACATAGTGAGAATTATAAAAAGAAATTCTTAATACAAATATGAATAACAAAACATAAAAATGTGGTGATTTAGTGTGAAAAAAATGTGGCTATTTTTTCTATATAATAATGATTTCATAAGAAATTCCTTTTTGATAATTCTCTCTAAATTAAAATCTATATGTTCTCTCTGGATTATTAATTTCTTTAATCTCATCACACCAAAACCAAAACCAAATTCACGTTTATATTTTAATCTTATCTTTATGTAAATTTAAACAAAAATGCAAAAAAAAATTATTTACTCATTTATTAATCTATTCATGTTATAAGATTTAATAATTTAGATATCTCTACTGAAGACTAATTTATCATTTCCTTGTTATGAATATACAATAATTGTAAAAATATTATTTATTTACGATACGTTAATGCTAATATACTATACACAATAGCTTGAATCTTTTCTGTTTAATCATATAATGATAGCTTTTTTTTTTTGACTAGATATATAATGATAGCTTAAATCTAAATCAGTGATAACTAAAAAAGATTGAATTAATTGATAGAATCAAATTATATTGACTTAAAAATTTATTAATAAGTGATATAGAAATATTATTGTAAGCTTTTGATAAGGCTTCTGACATGTTTCGGCTTTGGAATATTGTAATCTCCCTTTCCCTGAACTTTCTTACAATCAAAGGTGGTATGCTGAATGGGCCCAATGGTCCCACTGTCTGAATAGGGCTTTCGTATTGGGCCTGTGTAGTGCTATTAACGTTCGGGAAGAAGAATAAAAAGGCCCATTGAAACCCAAAATAAAATTAAGAGAGTTCCGAAACTTTTAAGAGCACGAAAAAACGGCAAGGAAATCCGGGAATAGAACCGAGTAACGGTAGGTTGGGTCGGGTTGAAGTCTTCTTCCCCAATTTGATCGACGACGTTGGTGGCCATTTCTCTTTGTTTTCTCTACTCTCCGTCGTCTCTGCCGCCAACATCACCGCGGCTACTGAAAATCTAATCCAAATACCACCAACAGTCCAATCGATCTGTACTCTGTGACCCTGTGCTGTGAGTGAGCCCCGTCACAAATTTCTCACCCCTTCGCTTCGGGGAAAAAAAAAAAAAACCGGCCCCATTGAACTGTTTCTCAACTCATTAGCCTTGCCATTACAATTCACAGAAAGGTACTCTGCTTTTTTTTTTTTCTTTTTTAGATTTCCTAAATGCTTTTATCTTTTACCTATACTGTCAAATAGGGTAGAACAGAGCTGAAATTTCACCTATGCTATTTCCTAATTGACATATTGGCATAGTGGCTTGCGATGTTGATTGTTTAAAGCTAAACAGATAGTAATCGTTTATTATTTGATATCCAAATTGACACATATTTTAGATATATCTATATTAGAAGAATTAAAGTCAAATTGGATATTTGTTGACTTAAATTTGTTCTCTTTCTTTATAGATTTCCTTATGAACTATGATTTGAATGTGTTATGTTTGGTACTTTGGTTGTTTGAACTAAAATCTATCAATTATTAGTTGCTTTCTATTTTTTATGGATTTGAGTTATATGACTAAATTTATAATTCATGTTATTAGCTTTACTTTTATATAAACATATATAATTATAATTATTATTATGTCATTCGGTTCGGCCACTGATTCAACCGGTTGAACCAATTGAACCATGAACCGAATGCCTCTCCGGTTTGATCTCCAATTCAGTTCTTAAAACATTGCTTCTATCATATTTGAGTGGGAAGAGGGAATAAGGGGTAAATTCATAAAATTTGGAGCTTTTTATTATCTTGTACTCTTGTTAATTTATTTATTGATTTGATGTTTTTCTCTTGGTTAAAGTTTGAAGTTTGAACATTTAAATTTTTGGAGATTCTATTTTTCCTGTTTAATATCTTGAACATTATTCAAGGTTTTCTAGATGGTATACTTTACTTACTTTTGAGTTGCAGATTGCTGTTAAAATTGTATATGCCAAACTCTATGGGAGATAGTATTCCTTAGACAATGACTCATATATTGTTCAATGCACCTCATTCGAGTTTTAATATCGTGTTAGATAATCACTTAGGGATTAATGTTATGGCTATACAAAGATAAATCTCCGAGGGGGAACCTTGGCACAACAGTAAGGTAGCTGCCTTGTGTCCTAGTGGTCACAAATTCTAGTCGTGGAAACAGCTGCTTTGCTCATAGGAGTAAGGATACATGCACTGGACCCTTCCTAGACCCAACAATGGTGGGAGCATTGGGCTACGCTTTACAAAGATAATCTCTAGTTCAGATGGCAATATAGCTTGCAGCATATACTATAATTGGTGTATGAATATGTAAATGATATTGATATCAATAAGTTAGGTAGATTTACTGCAATGCCAGTCCAAGAGCTCTGGGTGATAGGCTCTATTCCATGAGAACATCAATGTCTTGCATATATGACTGTTTTCATTATATATATTTTAAAATTTGACTTTTTATGCTGGATCTGCCAATGGTAAGCAAATAGATGTTGAAATATGTCTCTATGCAAAGTATGACTTAACTTTTGTCATACATGTACTTTCTTTGTGGAAATAAGAATTTTTAGTATTTATCTAGTGATTGCATTTGACCAATGTTCTTTTCGTGTTTGAAAATGTATGACGCATATCATTTTCATCTTCTTCAGTGATTTTTATCCTCCATGTTTACTGTCAACATTGTATGCAAATTCTATCTACTTATCTGTGGGCTGCTTCATAACAGGGCAAAAGATTAGCAATAACTGCAGCATCTTATAGAGCACCAAAAGGAATGGAGTCCTTGTGGACAATGGTTGACATTTTTGTCATCTTCTTTCTGATTGCTGTCTTAGGGTTTCTCTCTCTAATCTTCTTTGAAGCATATAGAAGAAGAAACAACCATGAGTACGTCCTTAATTTTACTAATATATGCACAAAAATATATATGGACTGGTATTCTTAATTTAATATTTCAATTTTTATTTTCAAAAGGCATGTTGAAGTTCCAGCAATTTTTGAGGATCCTAATTCCTTGAAACAGGTAAGTGTTTCCTTTTGCATTGTATTAGAGCATCTGTAGATATGCAAAAGTTTGTGAGCAATCTTTATAGTTTTGGGGCCTTCTGTGACTGTCAGCAATCTAATTGAGTCAGAAAATATGGAGTATGGACTCATTTACTTTAGGAGTCCTCTTTTGAGCCCCACCGCCCCTTTTCAATGGTATTTTGCTTTGCAAAGGGGACAAGTCAATTTGGTAATGCAAAATTGTGAACTTCTCACTTTGTTGGTGTAAGGATTTTTGTATAATTTTAATGTGGTTTTGTAATTACTTACAAAAATGTTTTGAGGAAAACATGGTTAACTGTAATTGTACAACTTGTAGCAATTGAGAATTGCAAGTCTAGATGGAATGAGTTCTAAGCTTAATCTATCTTGAGATGACCACGGAATCGTGCATAGATTTTACAAACTGGTGATAACATTATGAAGGGAACAAGAAGTGAGAGAAATTAAATGGAAATTGTCTATTTTGTTTTGGACTTGCCTTCAATAATTGCATTATGTTGAAGGATATCCTAGGCATCTTCATTTGGCTTTTTATTTGGGTCAATATCTTATGCTTAAGGTGAAAGAGTTATAGCTTATTTGAAGTTGCTACTTGAAGACAATATTATTGATTTCTGGATTATGTGAGACTGGAAAGATCATTAAGTTTGAATAGATATTTGTGATAGGTTTGTTTGTGAAATTAATTTGTATTCCACTTTTTTTTTTCCACATTGGATCAAAATGCAATCCAGTGTCATTAGGGTGACATCAGTAAAATTCTGCTCGTTGAAATATTGAACAAACACAAATAGCTCAACTGCAGAAAACCATGGTTTTTTAGCTCCTATTGAAGAATCTCATGCATGGCCTCTTGTTGGTGTTTACCTGTTTGTAGAAAAGATCCTAGATAAGTTCATATTGATGGACTCAGAACCTGAAAGAAGAAATGACAGAAAAGAAAAAGTTCATAAAGAGGTAGAAGGTATGCCTCACGAAATGATATATGACTGAGTGGCTGACCATGTAAGAGGGAAGGAATCACTTCTATGTAATAACCTGATATAAGTCTTAGATATCATTAGTGCCACAAATGCTGAAGCTGCTGGGTCCTGGGTATTGTGTTAAGCTTTAAATTTAACCTTGTTATTTGCTTCATCTATTTCAATTTAAAACTGTACTACAGAGTGGGTGTCAACAATCCTCCTTTAGTATTTGAGTTTTCCATCTATGTTGAATTGCTGTCACTTCCCTTGTTTCATATTCCACGTCATGATTTGCAGTTCTATCATTATTTTTAATTTTTTGCAGTAGTGATCCTTTACTTCATGAAATTATTCTAATCTCACATGCCTTTCTCTTTCATGAGTTTCATCAGCAGTCTCTGCTCTATTATGAGCTAGACTGCTTGGTGTTTTATGGCATATCCTTAATTCCCTGTTTTATGATTCAGTTCTAATGCCAATTTTAAGAGGAAGGATTTGTCATCACAAACACATTTGACATACATTTTTGGATACCTAGCACCCAAAGATACATCCCAAATTCAAGCATACAAAGCTCCAACATTCTTTTTTTCTTATTTATTATTATTTATTTTGATATTTGATCTCCATTGTATATATCAATAGACTCCACTAGAAAATGAATAGGAGTGTAATTTCAGTTACATATTGTGTATATCCTTGCCACTCCCATTCTTCAATCTTCATAATTAAGTTGAATTGCAGCACAAAGTAAAATTGGCCTATGCATTGTCCACACATCAAGCCCAAAGGGCTCTTGTATGAGGGGGCGTGTTAAAGATATAAAACCATTCATGTGCCTCCACTTAATAGTTTAAGCTTTTGAGATGGTTCTTGACACACATATTTATATCTTGCACCTCCATGTTTGTAATTTGTTTAGGAAGGTTTTGAGTTAATGTGCAGCTTTGTGAGGATGGCTTCCCGTTTTGAATTGGTTTTGACTGATTTTAACTCTTGCTTATTTAGGTTCCTTGCCCACACATTGTTGATCCAGCAGCAAAGTATATGTCTTTGATAATTCCTGCATTCAATGAGGAGCATAGGCTTCCTGGAGCTCTTGAGGAAACTATGAAGTAAGTCAAAGCACATCGTTTTTACCAACATTTATGCTTTCAATAATATCAATTGAAGGATTTGGGTTTGATTATAACTTTGAATTAGTCTACTTTGGTCTTTCTGTTATTTAGTTTTCTGTTGTGTATGAATCATAAATTGCTATCTGTCCAATTAACTTTTCTTTTTCATAGTTTTCTATTCTATGTATCTGTGTTAGGCATCCCACGGTTACTAGAGTGTATGTTAAGAGAAATAGAAAGGGTAGCAAGGGATTAGTAGCCCATACAGGGAATGAGGGAAATGTGAGGGGAGAGCATCTTGGGGATCTGAATTGTAAGTTTGTAACCACCCGCACACGTGGCAGGTGGGTAGAAAGGCAAGGGAGCAAATCGGGTAGAATATAAGGTAGGGCTTGGAGAAAGAAGAGGTAAGGACGATATGAGTAGAGGATTGGATTGGGAGGAAACAGACCCTCAAAGCTCTGCAGTGTCTCTATGTTTTCTGTATTTTTCATTTCTTTTTAGAGTGTTCCTTTTCAGTTTCTGTATCAAATCCTCCATCTGAGACGGTTATCTCCTTGATATCAGTAGCACTGTAGCAGAGAAGGGAGTTTACTTTCAGTACTATCAATATATTCAGCTTCTGTGTCTTGTTTTGGTATCAGTCTGCATGCATGTGTGTGTATTGATTAGTTTTTTTAAGGTTGTTTATATACTTGACAGATGCCACATGATATGTTCACATGTTTAACCTCCCCTTCCCCCAAGAACAAAGAAGAGTAATAACAACCAACAGTAAGCTGCCAACAGAAAAGAAAAGCCAGAACTTCTACAGAATAGAAGAATTAATCTTTTTATGCACTTTCTTGATGATATCATTCACCAATTCTAATGGGGTAGCCACTTCCTTCAGACATGACTATTTATTGGAATGGGTTAGGACTTTCTAGAATGGCAGTGTAACTAGTTACTGAATTGCTGCTCCAGTGAAGTAGTGGAGTATTTATTGTTTACGGTTGTTACTAAGAGTTACTATGAGGAAGCATAATGTGCATAATGTTTTTTATGTCTTAAATTTGTAGTTATCTTCAACAACGTGCCTTAAAGGATCCTTCATTTTCGTATGAGGTACTTCCAGTTTCTTTTATTCGATTGCTTATTGTTTTTTTTATCTGTATGACAGTATTTTATTCCATCCTTTTGGAATTTTATTTTAGATTCTAGCTTATTGTCTTGAGAATATTAATATAGATTTAGTGTAGGAAAGAAAATTGTATAATACACTATGTAAAACAATGATGTAATAGTAATAATCTCTCTCTTTCTCTCCTTCTTTTTCCTTTTTTGTATATGACTTAATTATTTGACTGTCTAGTTGAATAGCTTAATTGCCACCTTTTACTTAATGTTGTTTGAAGCTGTGAGACAATGTATTGAAGCAATTGATTCCATATGATTCCTTATTTTTAAAAAGTTTATCTGCTTACTGCTTTTCCACTTGCATCTTATTTCTGGCTTATATCCTTTTGCTTTATATCTATTTTACTGCACCTTTATCTTATTCTTCTTTGTTTTTTATGATGCACTTGGATACTTAAGTTTCCAATCAATGAATGTAGCTTGTGATCATTAAAAATAATTAGCATGGACTATTTTTGAGAACTTGAATAAGCTTTTAAGTACATAATCAATAATTACTTGATAAAAGAGAGATCACTTAAAGGTCACTCTGGTTTATAGGCTTAACTAAATCTCCATGCCCAACTTACTTTCTTCCAAATGCATTGTTACTATTTGTGGATACGCTTATATGTTCTCTTATCAATGGATACTTGAGCAGGTTGTAATTATTGATGATGGAAGTGCTGATGGGACTAAAAGAGTAGCTTTTGACTTTGTAAGGAAATACACAGTAGACAATATAAGGGTTATCCTCCTTGGAAGAAATCATGGCAAGGGAGAAGCAATCAGAAAAGTGAGTTTAATTTAAACTATAATCTTTTAAAATTTTCTCCTTGTATCGAATGGCTCTGTGTGATACTATGCATATTGATAATTAATTAAGGCTTTCTTCTTTCCTTGAAAGCATTGTATTACAGGGAATGCTGCATTCACGTGGTGAACTACTTCTTATGCTTGATGCTGATGGAGCAACTAAGGTTACTGACCTAGAAAAGCTTGAAAATAAGGTTAGTGAAATGCTATGATGTGCAGTTTTCATATATCTTATATTGAAATTTTAGTTTAAATTTCTGGGGCCAAATGTTGATATGCATTGTCTAATTTTCTGCTGTCAGATTCGTTCTGTTGCCAAAATGGAATTTAATTGTGGAGATTCAAGCGCTAGTGATTCTAGTTTTAGAGTATCTGATATCCCTATTGCTGTATTTGGTTCACGAGCTCATCTAGAAGAGAAGGCTTTGGCTACAGTTAAGTGTGGCTTTCTTCATTCTTTGTTTTATTGTTGCTATACATGTGTAGATCATCTTGGTTGAATCATTTAGCTTAATGTCTTCAGAGGAAGTGGTACCGCAATTTTTTGATGAAGGGGTTCCATCTTGTAGTTCTCTTAGCTGCTGGTCCTGGAATTCGTGATACGCAGGTAATTCTGTACTTCATTTTAGTTTTGGCCTTGCATTTTGATCCGGTACTCTCATGACTGGCACATGGCTTATGTATGTGTTGTGGCCAAAACTTAACCAGAAGAAGTGATTAGTTGTGTCTTGAATGCCTGTTGACTTTAGTATGGTTTTAGTCTTTTCTGTTCTTGACTGATTCTTCAATGCTTGTGTTTGAGCATGTTTATTTGATGATGGTTTTCTTTGTCTGACATCGACTTTGTACATCCACAGTGTGGTTTCAAGATGTTTACAAGGGCTGCAGCCAGGAAGCTTTTTACAAATGTCCGCTTGACAAGGTGATTACACTTAGAGCTCTATATAATGAAATAATTTCTTTAGTTTTGAAAGGGAATTACTTCAGAATTCAAAAACCATAGAAAACTGATTGTTCTTTCTCTTGATTTATCAGTAAAGTGTTTGTATAATCTTTACCTCTTTGGTCTAATTTTCTGGAGCTACTTTTCTTGGTTTATAGGATATTTCATGAACGTATCATTACACTATTCTCCTGTCTATAGGTTTTGGTAGGGGATAAATGTTTTTACAACCCTTCAAATTATACAAAGACAATTAAATGTATAATTCCTTGGGTTCATCTATATAGGATTGGCCATAAGCATTTGACTAGGCGTATCTGCTGATAAATATGTAGGACTAATTAAAAAGCATTGACATTTGTTATCCAAGAAAGAACAAATCTTGACTTGTGGTAAAATCGCTCACCATCATTGTTCTCTCTGCACATCATTATTAGTATATTCACTATCAAAACAAGTGCTTCATTTTGTACATTGACTACATGGCAAGGCATTTATTAAGTAGGACTATTAATTGTTTCGTTACTGATGCTGGTAAATGACTGGATAATAATCATAAACACCTGTCTCTTCTTGTTGTAAGCATTTTCTCTTTCTACAACTTGTCCTAGACTCCTACCCTCTCTACCTAGACATGAAACAAAAAGGATAAAGGGCAATTACACCCTACCCTCTGATTGTCTTATCTCAATTTGTTTTGCCTTTCTGTAATTTATTCAACAATTTCTAACTCTGAATTTTCTCTTATTGTATATTTTATAATTTTATAACTCCCTAGGTCTATTGACAGGCCTATCTTTTCTTTCTTCTGTTTGTAATCCTGGTCAAAGTTCCCCAACCTATGTACATTGTTGTCATCTAATTTCCTGTTAGTCTTCTTCCCATAAAATAGATATACACTGTTCAGCTATCATAAATTTGGAATAATTTCTGTTTTTTGGCCTTGGAATAATTTATAACTAAATCAGCTCCGACATCTACACTTTATGACTAAGTGATGACTTTGCCACTGTCCTTTCCACAATAATTGCTACAAATTTTCTTGTAAAGCCTGTTAGAAAAATATATGAAAATATGGAAGGTCATGTAGGAAAATAGTCTGATCTTATTCTTTGAAATGAAGGGATAAATGTTTTTGTCCTATAATGGACGCATGCAACTACATCTTATATCAAACTGTTAAGAAAACTTCAGAATCATAACTTACATGAACTAGAAAGGCATAAATCTAGTAATACATTGTGCCTTATTTTAAGGTAATAATGTCTAATTAATGTAATGCCTTATTGATGGCTCTATCATCTAATTCTATTGATGTAGTGCTATGCGTTGTGGAAGATAGTTCTTGCATCATCAATCTATAAGTTTCTGAATTCAATTCTAACATCCCCTTAATTCTGAAAGTTATAAAACTCCAAGCATGCTTCAGAAATGAAGCAACATGTCTTGTAAACATGTCTGTCTCTTGGTCTTCAGTCTTGAGCTCTATTTTATTAATGAGCTCTTGAATGAAGTGATGATGATCTTTCTTGTTGTGAAATATTGGATTGTTGGTCATAAATCTAGTTACCATGTTATCATGACAGATTCTTGTTGGAGTCTTAATGCTTTGTTCTTGAGAGTATCTCGTAGCATTGTTCTTGTAGATGTTCTTTCATCTTTGTCCTTGATCTTGTAGATCTTATTTGATCTAGTGACCTTGTTCTTTGCCTTCTGCATGAGTTTTCTTCGATAGTTCTTCCTGATCATCTTGAATTTATCATCCTTGACTTTTCTTTTGTCATGCTTCTTCTTAAGGGACTTCTAATTTCTGTGACACTTGGAAAAGTTGCAGCAAGGCAAGTCTGACGAATGTCTTGTATTGATCCCATCTTTCTTGGAAGAGATGAATCTGCAACCAATATCAACTTACCAAACCACTTCTTTTGAAGTGGTGGAAACATAGAAAAATTGCTCTGAAGTGTCGTGCCAATTTTCTAAAAGAATTGGTTTCACTTTTCTCCTTCTTTGTGCAATCTGTCTCCTTGTGACCAGAATTCTTGCAACCAGTACATTGTCTAAACCAATAATAACTGCTTTCATAGTTGTCTTTCTTGCAAATGGAGCATTGGGTTGTGATCTTATCATTATTTCTAGATCTGTCTTGGCTTGATCTATCTCTATCACACCATTGGTTTGATTTTTCTCCTCTCCTTTTCGCAACATTCATCTTAGATTGAAAACTTGCTCCAAGGATTGTTTTGTTTATGCTCAATCTTTTCTAATGCGTTTCTAGAGAATTTGTTAATTCATGCATGGTATATGTGAGAAGTTTTTTGGATTCTTCTAGTGTAGTGAGAACATAATCAAATTTTTGTGGCAAACTTCTTAGAACCTTCTCAATATTCTTTTGTTGGATGTTATCACCATAACTTTTGATTTGATTAACAATCCTAGTCACTCTAGTTGAGAAATCACGTTCCTGTTCATTTTTCTTCATTTATAACTGCTTAAAATCCCTCCAAGGGTTGAAACAACTTTCACGAAGCCCCTAAAATCATTTTGTAGAATATCCCAAGCTTCTTTCGCCTTTTGAATGCTAAAAATCCTTGGATAGATGGCCTTGCTCAAGCCTTGTATATGATGAAGAGCACTTGCATCTTTCATCACTGTTTCTTTGCATTGCTTCAATTGAATCCCTTTCAAAGCCACTAGTTGTTATTGATCTTCATAGTCTTTGTTAGAGATATAAAACCATGTTTGAGCTTTCACCTAATAGCTTAAACTTTTTGAATAATTGGTCCTTGACATGGTGTTAGAGCCTCTGTGACCAAGTGGTCAGAAGTTTGATCCTTGTCCTCCTCATTCTTATAATTAAGTTAAACTTCATCACAAGGTATAGAACCATTCTTGAGCCTTTACCTAACAGCTTAAGCTTTTAGGGTAGTTGGTTTTTGATAGCCTTCATTTACAACTTCTCGAAGATCTTGGGAAATGAAGAAATTCTTCATTTGGCTACTCCAATACTCACAATATTCACCATCAAAGATGAGAACTTCGCTTAGGGAATACTGAAATGGGGTATTTAGTTTTGGAGTCAAAACCATGGGGTTGTAAGAGAAGGCAGATCAGGTGATCAAGCTCTGATACCACCGTTTGAAAAATCTGGTCTGTTCTAAGTTTCTTGTAGAGCAGGTAGTGTGGTTGCTCATTTCTACAATCTGCTTGCTCGAATTTGAAAATATGGAAGGTCTTGAAGGAAAATAGTTTGATCTTATTTGTTGAATTGAAGGGATAAATTTATCATCTTGGGTCTTACAATGGATTTATACAACTACATCTTGTATAGAACTCCAGGAAAACTATAGAATCATAAAACATGAGCTAGAAAGCCATAAGTATTTCTGAATCACATGCTTTATTTTAAGGAAATAATGTCTAATTGATTTATTGCCTTATTTCATGGATCTAGTGCCTCATTCTAAGGATGTAGTGTCTTCTAACAAAGCCCACCATATGTTTGTCTTTTCTTTCTTCTACATATAGTCAGTTTGTCATTGTTTTCTTGTATGCATCCCATTATTGTGGTCTAAGTTGTAAGTTTTCTTCCCATAAGCACATCTACAAATCACAACTTTTCAGCTAGATATCAATATAGTTAGATATTAATCATCCCGAGGTCTGTCAATCTTGGTCAAACATAGTTATTGAATAAAAATGTTTGGCTGCTGGCTGTTTAGATGGGTTCTCTGGCTAATTCGGCAGTGTGTGAATAGCCTCTCTGTCTTCTTAATCAATATGGCAGTGGGGGAATGAAATGGGCAGTTGTTTCTCTAGTTTTGATAAGCAATGCTTGGTTTGTCTGTTTTCATTTTGTTTTTGGGTTGCTAGACATCTCATTTGTTGAAGCACATCCTCCCCTTTTGTGTGAATGTGGTTTGCACAAGGATGACAATATATGTGACTTCTTTTTTGTTCTTTATTTAGTATGTCTATGTGTTTTTATATTGGCGATAGTAATATTTTACATATCGAGAGATTGTGATTTTTATATCCTTAAATATAAATGTCATATATTTAGCTTCTTCCCATCAACCAAATTTTAAATTATTTCATGTTATTGACAGTTTATAATAGTGAGGATCAAGTATAGAACCCTATTTATGATCCTTCAAAAAGAAAAAGGAATACTCAATAATATGTATTTAAGTGGTCAGAAAGATAAGATTTGTTTTAATAAGGGCAGTTTTGTTTTGTCAATGGTGTCGGTAGATCACTATTGCTGGCCCTACCTAGTGGGATAAGGCTTCATTGATGTTGTTGTTGTTGTTAGTAGTTTTGTTCAATCAATCTTTCTGCATATCATATCTGCGCCTATTCTGTATGGCCATATACATGGTGAAAACTTAGCCTTTGTCTTTCTCTGCAGGTGGTGTTTTGATGTTGAATTAGTCTTTCTGAGCAAAAGGTTTGGCATCCCAATTTCAGAAATTTCTGTGAATTGGTCTGAGATTCCAGGATCCAAGGTGAATCTTCTGAGCATACCTAACATGCTTTGGGAGCTTGTGCTCATGTCTGTGGGGTACAGGACTGGTATATGGAGAATTTCCACCTGAGCTTCGGTGCTCCATTTCGACTGGGAAGAATAGCGGCGTTTTCCTATCAAAAGAAGAGTGACCTCTTATCTGGGAATTGGATAGAATGCAATATTTAAGTTTGTAGGACTAGCCATAACATTTAGGATTACACATTTAGGTTGGGGTCAGGGAGGCTTCCGCTTTTTTTTACAGTTGCTATTTTCCGTCGTTACTTGATCATTCAACCAGCTAGAGGTATCCAACTATTCTTATTGTTAACTGCTGAAAGGGAAAAGGTTCTGATCACATTAGTTTATATTTGTTTTCCTAATGTAATCAAAATGTTCCATAGATAACTTTTCATTTCTTCGGTGCCATTTGAAAGACATTATCTTACACTGGTGAATTGTTGATGCTTTTTGCATTTCACTCCTGATTGTAAATGGTGTGGCTAACTGTTGGTTGTGTTGTTAGTACCGGATTAGGAAAACTCCATATTGTCTCTGTCCAAACAACAAGAAGCTGCAACCTTTTTGCCTTTTTTTTTTCCGAGTTTTCTTATAATAAATTTATGGCTTTATTATTATTATTTTTCTTTATGAAATTGGCATTTGCTAGTTAGAGGGAAGGGGAATTTGAACTTGATTCCTCAATTTTGGTAAAAAGTCAAGTTTATCACCTAAGTTATTACTCAAGTAGCGATGGCTTTATTTGTTAAGTAATGATTAACTCACATTTCTCACATTCTTTTTGCACACTTCTCCCCCTAATCCGTATACCTATTCACTGAAGTTTGACAGCAGAAAAATTTGTACATATACAACATATTACATGATTGAAATTTTCCCAGTTGATCGTCTAGAGACACCATTTACATATGTGTAGTGTGACAAATATCGATTTGTTTGTTTATTTGTATGGCACTTTGTAAATGAAGTCTAAGACATTGCACATTTCTCTTTCAAGAAAAAAAAAAATCTCCAAGAAGAAATTAAACAGTTTTAAAGAAAATTTTCTCCCCCATCATCAAAAGGTTTTACCACTAACGTCTACATTTTCTTCTGGGATGAAGGTTTTTTTTTTTTTTTGGTTAATTGGGGTGAAGGTTTTATGTGCCACTTTTGTATACATTAAGCAAATTTTAAACTTCACTTGTGAAACACCATTGTAGATTGAGAAACTGAGATCAACTGTCTCCGTGAGCCCACCATCTTTTTGGTCAAAATTTCCTTGGCCATCAATGAGTACTCTAAGGCACTCTTCTAAACGACATAGCCTTAAAGACAAAACGGCTTCAGCAAATCTTGCCTGTGAATTCTCATGCTTACATTATCCCTCACCCTTTCCTATTTACCAGTTAGGCTCATTCTACTTCCCATTACATATGCAAATCCACCTTTAGAAAAAAAATATAAGTGCTTTTGTAATGGAGCAGTTGCATTTGTTACGTGCATAGATAAGCAACTTGTTAGATATATAATAAAAGATCATCTTTTTCCTCAAAAATTCGTCCAAAGAAGATAGCAAATATGAGCTCTCCTCTCCTCCATGAAATCAAAAAGCAAGCTTCTCGCTTCTTCAAGGAGAAGATTAATTCTGCTAGGCTGGTGCTGACAGATGTTACACCAGTAGAATTGTAAGTTTTCATTTTTCCTCTGTTTTTTTTTTTTCATCTCAACTAAATCATGCCTTTAAGTTGTTGATTATTTATTTGAAAAAAAAAAAAAGAGAAGAATGAGATCCTTCTCACAGGATGACCAGGATAGTTGAAAAACTAAATGAAATTCTTTATCAAGGAAGGAATAATATCACCACTTTACTTCAACATAGTACCAAAAGAACAAGTCGTAAGAAACCTTTGGCTAATGCAGTTTTCTATTTGTTAATGTCATAATCAGGAGAATTGGTTAAACTTGTGAAACTATTTAGTAGAAAGTTCATAGATATTTCACTGCTGTACATCAATTATTTGGTTTCTTTCTGGGTACTATCAAATATTTGATTTTTGATATGTTTCACAATGCTTTCTTGTGACTGGGGCTTCAAGAATGACAGAAGAAGCCACAAATGAAAATCCATGGCCACCAGACACACGTACCATGGGAGTAATATCGCGGGCTGCCTTTGAAGTCGATGAATACTGGAGAATTGTGGAGATTTTACATCACAGGTTTCTGGTTTCCTACATCCTGATTTGATTCTGCAGTTCCAATCTCAGACTCTGTTCTTGAAGTGCATGTTTCTTTTGATTTTGTGGAGAAAAACAGGTTGTTGAAATTTGATAGAAGGAATTGGAGAGCCTCATACAAGGCTCTAATTTTACTGGAACATATTCTAACTCATGGACCTCAGAGAGTGTCCGAGGAGTTTCAATGTGATAAAGATGTTATTCAAGAGATAGGACAATTTCACTTTCAGTACATTGATGAGAGAGGGTAGGTGCAAGTCTCAATTTTTTTTTTAATTTTTTGTCAGCACAACTTTGTTATTATTTTATAATCAAAACAGTTTATAATTAAAATTTTATTATAAAGCTTTTAAAAAAGACATTTTTTTAAAAAAAAATTAATCAAAACCAAATGTACACTAAATTTAGTAATGACCTTTGATGCATTTTCATTTTACAGGTTCAACTGGGGTTTGAGAGTTAGAAAATTATCAGAAAGAATATTAAAGCTCTTGGGAAACAAGGACTTTCTCAAAGAAGAAAGAGCAACAGCACGTGAGCTTTCTCGCGGAATTGAAGGTTTTGGAAGCTTTAGCCAACGAAGCTCTGCCATGGATGAAAGGATAAATGACTTGCCTTCTAAGATTTATGGGAGATGTAATTCTCACTATGATCATCATCAGCATGAAGACTATGATTTCGCGAGCTTAGGGAAGAAACTCAATATTGCAGATGGAAACAAAAGAGAGCTACAAGTTCACGAAAACACGAATTCAAAGCTCCAAATGCAAGAAAAAAATCCAGATTCGGGAGAAGGATGTAGCAGTGAAGAATTTCATCCCTTTGTTGAGGAAGAGAAGCTGACTACAGTGTCTCTGCTTTCTGTGTAACGAGAATTTACCTTATGTAGCACCTGAATTATGCAAGTCATGTGAAGAGGAGGTAAAAGAATACTTTCTTATACCATGCAGAGTATCTATGTAGAATCTGAACCGAAGAGAGTGTATAAATTTTTAAAAGTAACTTTACTAAGAAAACCAGTTACAATGTAGTTTTTAACACTTGAAATGACTGTAAATATGATTCACGTGTGAACCGTTTTAATGGTGTCAAAACCTTTATTCATAACATCAGTTGATGGAATTTATTTAGATACTTATAAAAAATATTACAAAACAAGAAAGAGCAATTTACTGCTCGGACAGATGAGATTTGCATTGCCTGTAGAATTACCTTAACTGCAATAATAGTAGCCCTAGACAATTGCCTTCACTTGCAAAAGTGTTTGTTTAAATATGTTACTCAGTTTGTGATTGAATTAACTTATTTTATAATTAAAATAATTTATAATTATAATTTTACATAAAGTAATTAAAAAAAAACAATTTTTTCTTTTAAAAAAACTTGGTTCCGAACATGCACGCAGTGGATGAGGATTATAATTTTGCATACAATGGGCACGCACGCATAGTTCATTTGATAATCCCAGCTAATTCAGACGCAGAATGAATCAGTCAGAAACTCATCAAAATATATAATACTGAAAAGAATTGGACCATTTTGAAAACCAACTCCTCGCCTTCTCCAAATCATCACTCCAACATGAGAACAACATGAACAGATAAGTAAAGCTAGAATGAAAGTGTTACAAGCTGCACTGCTTCCCAAGGAATCATAACAGTAGTCTTTCCTTCAATAACCCTAGTTCTCAAACATTTTAGAAGCACTTTCTATGCACAATTGATGGTCCAGACTCATCATATTCTGCCTTTGCAATCCACATCTGCACTCAAAAGGAAAATTTATTTCATTAGCAATCATATATGTGAAGGCATTTGGAAAAAAATATTCCAAGAAGCAGAGAAAAATGAAAGAACAGAACAAACCTGCTGGAAGGTGCTAAGGGATGCTAAGATAGAACCACCAATCCAGACACTGTACTTCCTCTCAGGTGGTGCTACCACCTTGATCTTCATGCTGCTAGGGGCTAATGCAGAAATCTCCTTGCTCATTCTATCGGCAATGCCTGGGAACATGGTTGATCCTCCTGAAAGAACAATGTTACCATACAGGTCTTTCCTGATGTCAACATCGCATTTCATTATGGAGTTATATGTTGTCTCATGAATGCCTGCTGCTTCCATTCCTATCATAGATGGTTGGAACAGAACCTCTGGACACCTGAAACGCTCATCCCCAATAGTGATGACCTGCCCATCAGGCAACTCATAGCTCTTCTCCACCGAAGAGCTGGTCTTGGCTGTCTGTAGCTCTTGTTCATAGTCAAGGGCAATGTAAGCTAGCTTTTCCTTCACATCCCTCACAATTTCACGCTCTGCTGAGGTGGTAAAAGAATACCCACGTTCAGTCAGAATTTTCATCAAGAAATCAGTGAGGTCACGACCAGCAAGATCAAGACGAAGGATGGCATGTGGGAGGGCATAACCCTCGTAGATAGGGACTGTGTGGCTGACACCATCACCAGAATCCAACACAATACCTGCAAGGAGAAGGCAAATAAATCATCTTGGAAATTGTCAATTACATGACATATGAATAAGAACCAAGAGAGGTTGTGACTATTGGTTGATGAGGAAACAGATAGTTTTAAAACAATTTTCTACAACCACAATTATCCCATTGCATCCTAGTTCACGCAAGGTACCTTTTCCCCATTAAGTGGCAGGTTAAGTGAAACCATACACAATCAAGAGAATAATTTTCAGTTCATTCACATATTTCAAAAAATGGCATATAAAATATATATGCTTTCTAGATACTCGTCAAGGTTGTCAGATGTCACCCTCAATCTAAAAGCTCCTCAGATAAGTTCAAACTATAATCCAAACGTAATCAATCACTTCAAGAATCGCTTACCAGTTGTACGACCACTTGCATACAGTGAAAGAACAGCTTTGAATGGCTACATACATAGCAGGAGTATTAAAAGTCTCAAACATGATTTGGGTCATCTTCTCACGGTTAGCCTTGGGGTTAAGAGGAGCTTCAGTTAGCAAAACTGGATGCTCTTCTGGGGCAACACGAAGCTCATTATAGAAGGTATGATGCCAAATCTTCTCCATATCATCCCAATTGCTCACAATTCCATGCTCAATGGGGTACTTGAGAGTCAGAATACCACGTTTAGACTGTGCCTCGTCACCAACATATGCATCTTTTTGGCCCATGCCAACCATCACACCGGTGTGACGAGGACGACCTACAATGCTGGGAAACACAGCACGTGGGGCATCATCTCCAGCAAATCCAGCCTGAAAAGATACAATGTAATTAGTTATCTCAAATTCATCATAGCCAGGTGTAAATAAAAATTCTGATCAAACCAACAAATGTAACTCAGTCATAGTTTAAAACAAACTTAACATGAGATAAGACACATTCTGTACCTTAACCATTCCTGTTCCATTGTCACAAACAAGAGGTTGAATATCCTCAGTGTCTGCCATCTTCTACTATCTGCTGGACAAACATCGAATTGTCAGTAGAAGTGCACTGTTTCTATAAAAACAGCCAGTACACAAAAAAGATGCAAGTGATGAAGCAAATCATAGATTGGGAGGGGAAGCTTTTTTCTTTCAGAAAAAAAAAAGGCCCTACACTAAATTTTTTTCTTTCTTCACTTCCTTAACTTACTATGATAAAGCAACATGCCAACACCAAGAATTCATTGATAGGATATCATAATTTAAACACAAATTTAGCCAAATCAGTTTCAATTATCCTCATATTGTACAAAGAAAAAGATGCTTGAAAATTTTCAACAGATTGATGTCCAAGGATAGACATGAACAGTGAGATGACCAGTCACAAACACCTATAACACAAAGAAACAAAAATAGATTGTTACATCTCATAGATCCACTTGTTCTTCTTTTTTTATTTTTTATTTCTCCATTCCCGTGAGCATATTAGTCCAGTATCAATATGCATGCACAGCATGTCATTCCCGAGTACCATCCAACAACTTGACCCAAAGACTACGACAAATCATGGACATTGCAGCATGTCATAAAAAGATTACTAGTGTCCCTAGTACAATTTAACATTGCTATAAGCAATAAACAACTTGGACAAATCACTATCAGATAGATATCTAATATATCAAAATGCATGATAAATAACAGCCAAAAGTTGGGAAGGATCATTTAAGAAATGCATCCCAGCATAGCTTTTAACACAAGCAAAAGTATGTACCTTACAAATATCCACTCCACCTCACACATACACCTCATATTCCTCAGACAAGAGCACAGGGGTTGGCAAAAGAAAAATAAGTTAATTAGACATGCATTATGAACCATAATAGATCAGAACGTTGAAAATGTCCAAAGAAAGAGTGTCACTTTTCTCCTGTGAGAGGGAGGTTCGCCATATTTCACTTTCATTCCAAATATCGGGAATTAATTACATCATGCGCTCTTTATAAAAAGAAATAAAGAAATAAACGATTATAAATCATTGCGTTCTTTCAACCTCAAACAACCAAAAGAAGTATTAATTCAGATTCTTTCCCCACTCATCTGAAAACAATTTTCTATAAATCCATGCTTAATGATGAAAGATCCAATACCATTGATAATAAATCTGAAAAACACGAGCACAATGGTGGAGAATGCAAGCATTTAAACCAATCAAAGTTGTTTTTTTAATTAAAAAAAAAAAAAGAATGCACCCACCACTCCATAAACAACGCACAGATCAATCAATTAAAAACGACCCAGATTTATTAAAAAAAAATGAAAGAAAAATTATAAAAAAAAACCAAAATGCTAACAAGAATCCATCCCGCATCCAACTCTCCAACAATAAATTTTCTTTCTTTTTTTTTGAAATATAAAAAGTAAAGATGAAGACTTTGTCACACAAATCGATCAAATCAAAATGCCGGCAAGAACCCATCCCAAATCCAGCTACCCAACAACCAATAAACCGAAAACGAAGAAGAATCCATCCGAATTAAGAAATCAAAACTGCAAACTCAGACAAAAATGGAAGAAACAGATCGAAGCGGCATTGATACAGATCGAAGCGGAAACGAAAGCAAAAAGAAGGGAATGAAGAAGACGAAGAAGCTGACCTTGGGAAAGGAAACGGCGAGGGGGGTGATGGAAGGCGAGAGCGAAAGAGAATGCACAGAGAGAGAGGTGAGAGGAAGAGAGACGACCAAATGCGAATGGAAATGGAAATCAATATAAGAAGGACGAGACGCAATGTGAACCATTGGATTTGTGATTTGAAAACAGAGAGCAAGTCCATAGGGATGGGTGGTGTTTGGACAGTCTCTCTCTCTCTCTCTCTCTCTCTCTCTCTCTCTCTCTCTCTCTCTCTCTCTCTCTCTCTCTCTCTCTCTCTCTCTCTCTCTCTCTCTCTCTCTCTCTCTCTCACACACACTTTTTCTTTTCCTTCCGGTTTTTAAGTCATTTCTCTTATTTGGATTTTTGATTGCCTTCCAACTCAATTCTATTTTTTCCTGAATTCTTTTTAGAAAGAAAAGTTTAATTTTAATTTTTTTTTATTATTATAAAATTTCTATACTTTCATCTAATTATATATTATCATATTATTATCTATATTTAAATTAATTTATTTTATTTTTTAAAAACACTTATCATCCAAGTGTTCTAAAAAACCTTTTGATTAAAAAATTTTTTTTGTGTATGATAATTAAAATTAAACATACATTAAAAAATTTAATTATAATAATAATTATATTAAGAATAAATTTTTTTAAAAAAGTGAAAATGTATACTATGAAAATTAAAAAAAAATTATAATGAACCAAAACTAATCCTAGAAAATGACAACAATAAAGATTGTAATGGAAGTAGCATTACTTGCGGAACAATCTCGTTCTCAGCACAAATTATGTGCAATTGATAATGTGGTTGTATTTAGGCGCTGCTTCAACCAAACTCAAATTAAGTTTTTTGCAAGCATCAATGCATCATTATACTTGTGACAGAAAGAGGGGAAAAAAAAAGATATTGATGTCCATGAGATGAAAAATGACAAAAAGACAAAAAATCTTGTCAAAAATTTTTTTATTAGAATTTTGATTGAGTAATTTAATATATTTAATAATTTTTAGATAAATAAGTAGTTTATATCACTTTATTTTATTCAATAATTATCTTTTTATTTAGTTAAATTTTATCAAAAATTTTAATTATTTTTTTAACTATGTAACGTCACTCCTTTGAGGTTAACCCAAAAAAGGATACAAAAGTTGAAATGGTATTGATAAAATATCGGTTACCAATGGTTTAAAACCATATTATAAAAGGAAGTGTGTGTGAGAATACTTTCTTCTTTTTGGTAGATGAGAATACTTTCTTTCTATGCACATTTTATCATAATAACAATATTATTCACACACTATTTTTATTATATTATTTTTATATTATTTTTTTTATAATAAAATAAGAAATATACACATTCTAATACATACTCTCTCTATTTTTTCTTTCCCAAATAAGGAGGTATGGAGACAAGATTGAGGAGACAGAATTAGATACAGGTTAAATATTCTTGCTAATTTCTCAACACTTAATTGGGAGACAAACGATTTAAATTCAGAAAGTATAAAAATTAGTGTAAAGAAAACAGTGTGCAAGAAAATTTTTTATTGTCATAAAGATACTAAGAGTGTATAAAATTTTATGTAAATATAGGTTAGTAAAGGGTTATAAATTAAGGATTAATGGAAGGGAACTGAATCATCTGATAAATATTTGGTTTTATTTGAAATATAATGATCCTTATGAGAGTGAGGGGCATTCACAACATTGAAAATATATCAATTTTGTTTTATCTTTCTTTTTTAGTTTTCTGGTTGCACTATTTTATATATTTTTTATTTTTATTCGTTTTTTTCATCAGCATGAAACTTTTTTTTTCTTTAACAAACTTTTTTTTGGTGAGATTTTCTTTAGCAAACTTAATTATGAGGTTAGAGTACAAAATAGAAAAGAAAAACACTGGACCAAAATATCAGCATCATTTTCGGACACCATGCATGAAAGAACAAGTGGTATTGGATATATTGAGCAAGAGAAATTAGCGCAGGTACAACAGAATATATATATATATATATATATAGTTAATGTTAATTGGAGAATTAAAGAGTAGAATTTGCTTGAGTCAATGGCAGTAACACCCTATTCTTCCTCTCATATATTTAGAAAAAAGTTAAAAACCCCCTTTCCTCAAATTATGGAGTGGCAACCATGAAAGATTCTTGAGACACCATCTCTTTGGGATATGCAAGCTTTTCCATAATCAACTTTCAATTTAGTATCCTCTTTAGCATAAAATATGCTCTAATCTTACTTGGGACCCCACTTTTGCAACCAAAATAGTTGTCCAGCAGTACAAACCCCTTCAATCCTAACCGAATATGCTCTGTCAAGTCCTTGTAATAATCTAGGAATGCCAGCAAACATTTGAAAGAGAGAGAGAGAGAGAAAAGAAGGAGAAGGAGGACTAGTTATAAGGAAAATATTATACATTTAGAATTTTTTTAAAATTTTTAATAAAATGATTTGACATATTTGTTAATTCGTAAATAGGTGAGTAATTTTTATCACTTTATTTCATACAACAATTATCCTTAATTCTAACTAATTTTTATAAAAAGTTTTGATTATTTTTTTAACTGTGTAACATTATTCTTAGTTACAAAAGCTCTTCATTGACCATTTCGAGTATAAATTATCATTGAAAGTTAAATAAGATAATTCAAAAACGAAAGAAGTTCTTATTTCAGCACTAACTGCCTGCAAAAGGCAAAACATTGTGTTCAAAATAGAAGATAGAATAAAAGCGAAAAAGGAATGGATAATCATAAACATATATTTTAGTAGTCTAGGTCTTCAAAATGATGACTCCCATTTGAACCTAGTTGCTTACTTTTATATGGTCAGTTAGTTGTTCAGACTTTAGTCACAATTTGAATGTGTGGGTGAAAGCATTTATTAGAGGTTACGCAAAAAGATACACCAAAAAATTCAGAGCATTCAATTTCTAACTTCTAAGTTGATGAAACTTTATCACGCATCACAGAAAATTCCACATGTGCTTTCAGCCACAAATTTTCAAATTTGAACTTTTGGGTTAATACTTAAGAAAATTTATTCTCCTAAATGCGTAACACTAATGTAAAAATGTGACTATAAAATCGCTTGAAAATATAACTTAATCTCTGTTGACGTGAAAAATAATTTGAAAATATCCCTTATCATACAATAAAAAAAAATTCTATTAGGCTGAGAGTGACGGAATTAGGCCTAACAGAATTAGGTTGTATAAGCATTAAATTAAAATAAAAAAATATTAATTCCACCCAACCTAAAGAGACCTTGAAATCCGCCATTTTCGTTGTCATTGTCACTGGGTCAGTGAGCCGGGGCCACCGTCTTGCTACACCATCGCCGGCAACTCCAGCTATCGCCTGTGATCCTAGTGGCTCCAATGACCTGTGGTGGTAATTCTTTTTTTTTTTTAATTGCTAAGATGTGCATTGCAAGGAAATTGTGACTTAGGGTGTGTTTAGATTAAATTTTATAAATTTAATTTTAATAAAAAGTAAATTTGAATGAAGTGATTTATGTTTGAAAATAAATCATGTTCAATGCAAATGTAAGAAATTGTTATTTCAGATCAAACAGACATTTGATGTTAGAATCATATTTAAAAAATTATGTAAAGATTAAACAAATAAGATAAAAAATTGACAAAAGTTGTTTTAACATACAAAAATTCATTTGGGTGGTGCAACCCAAACATGCACTTAATAGTGTAATTACCATACCTTGACCAGGTCCAAGCAATTTTGTCCTCTCATCAGTGAGGCAATTTTCATGCAAGTATCTGCAGAAAGTTAGATGCCAAACTTATTCCTATCTCAAGATCTTGAGGGTGTGGTACCATAGCAGACTTTCATGTCAACGATTTTTGAAGGGAATGGGTTTTTAGTTATGTTGTGAACCCTAACAATCTATTTATCTTTCTACGAGTTAATAGAATGTCCATAACCAATATCCCATCAACCCCTTTCTCAACCCCAACAACAACGGGAATAAAGTTTGATATTTACACAGATGACCACTTTTTTCCTGAAAAAAATTAATTATAAAAAAATAGAATTCATCAACTAATATCAAGCATGCTTCATCCAATAGTTAGTAATAATTCTATTATAGCAATTCTTTGAGTAGTTTAAAAAAAATTCAAAAAAAATTCTAAATTATTTTGAAAAATGTGTTTAGGATTTTATTCACCAATAAATGTGTTTTAGTCAAAAATTTTAATAGAATGATTTGACATTTTTTTATTTTTAGATTAGTGAATAGTTCTCACCACTTAATTTCATTCAATAACCTTCTGCTTGAATTCTGTTAAAAATTTTGATTATTTTTTTTGATTGTATAGCATTATTCCTTTTTCTATATACATGCAAATGTGTCTATATAATTACTTTTTTTTTTAATCTCACAAGTCGTCAATTTATACAATTGAATAATAAACAAATGATAAAATAACAGAGTCACTCTCTGGTCAAATTATAGTCATTTTAATGAGAAAGTCAGATTAGATTAGCTATAAAAGGACAAAGTAGCCATTTATTAGCTACTTGGGTTTAGAAACAAGACAATAATCCTGTGAGATGATGGCCATTTTGTATGATTATAAACTTCTACAGTCAAATCTCTTCTTTTTCTTTTTTCAACTGAAAAAAATAAATATGTAATCAATAGCTCATTACTAGAAAGATGCAACCCATAAAAGTTTCTGGATAAAATCCTACAATCTGACATGTCGTAGAGTCTGAGTAGAATAAAGTCGGCTGGCTTTGGATTTTTTTTTTTTGGAGACTTCATCTCAACCATGGGTGCTACTTTTTGATATTTTTTTTTTTTTGGTAGCAAAGAGATTTTCGTGAACTCTGTAATATGGACTTGTTATTTTGAGATTCCAAATTGAGGCTTCTCCAAAATAAATGACGAGGGAGAAGATGTTAATACTTTCAAAAAGGGGTCAATTCTGACACTGTCTTAGAAATCTCTTGTGCAGACCATGAGCTATAAATAGTCTTGTTCCTAATCCAGTTGAAGAAATCTGCCTATAAGTTGACAGGATGCATGGGGAACTGTTCTCAAGATTGTTATGCAGAAAGTTTATTAATATGTCAATAAATTACTTCTACATGATATTATAGGATGTTTAAATTCTATCCTGCATATTGTTGGCAATTTTTGTCTATAATTATATAAAATCATTATAATTTTACTTTATATCATTTTGAAATGATTTGTTGCACTTGCATATGAAAGATGTTATTGATCTCGATTTTATGAAGTCTAACATTTCAATGCGGTTGGTCATCTACCCTGCGACCTTTGCTTCCACATTTACCTTATGTTTGTATGGAGAGAAAAAAAAAAAGGACTAAAAAACTTTTAAAATTTGAAATTTTTTCTTATTTGGATAAAAAATAAACACAAAAAAAAAAAGAAAATGACAGAAATAAAAAATTTAAAATTTTTTTTCTCTAAATTTCTCTGCATTCTAAAATTTAAAATTTTCTCCCCTAAATTTCGCTTGATAAGTTTCAACAGCTAGAGGCTTAAAATTCAAGTATTTTGCCATCCCTTCATCTATTGAGTGATATTCATTGATGGCATTTCACTTTCCTAAAATTCAAAAAATCATCAAAACAAAGGATAATAAAAAGTAGGGGAAAAAAAAGACATGACAAACAATTTTCATTCTCCATCCTACGCAATAGGAGTATAAAACATGCTTCATCCAATAGTTAGAAATTCTTTGGTTTAGCCAATAGTTAGAAATTCTATTATAACAATTCTTTGAGTAGGGTTAAAATTTTCAAAAAAAAATTATAAAATTGAATAATAGACATGCAAAGCTGTTAGATTTATTCACTGATGAATGTGGTTATTATTTCTATATACATGCAAATCTGTCCATATAATAACTTTTTTTTTTAATCTTACGGGGTGTTATACAGTTGAATAATAGACACATGATAAAATAAAGTAACACATTTCCGCTTGTTATACAATGTCGCATCAAACACTACGTTGTATAAAATTCTATGCGATGGATAGTTTATACAACACTATACATTATTCCTTGTACAATCAATTCTATTCTATACAATGCACGAAACAAGGCCTAAAACTATTAATTGCTTGGAGCAAAACTATAAGAATAGCTGATAGTATAACCCAATATACTGAATCTTTAAATATCTAATGAAAAGCATAGTCGGCTAAAACAATGATAACTAAGTAACTCATCAAAGAGATTTTCATCGACAAGCATTTTAAACATACTGAATCTTTCTATGAACTATCGTTTTTTTTCTTTTTTCTTCTGATCACAGAAGTGCTCTTCCCTAATATACTAGTCCTTACAAACAAAATTCCGAAAAAAGAAAATTTCCTCCAAAGTAATAAATAAAAAAGCAACAATATGAAGAGAACAGGCCTCTGTATCTCAGGTTCAATTGCAGACAATGTAAATTTAGGGCTCAAAACTTGAGCATCTTCCCGCTGCTTAAAAACATTTTACAGGGGGAAATAATTATTCTTTCTCATCTAGTTTCTGCTTGGTCCCATCAATTCCATCAACCGGAGGCAATGTCTACAGAAGAAAAAATAGATGAATTGATAACATTATAGTGAAAAAATTTAGATCCTCTGAGTATGCACTCTATAGACTATAGTACAAGAGATAATTGTTGACGAGAAAATCAAGGGAATGGATTGGTTATATATCCATGACTTGTTATTCAAGTGCTTGTAATTTATAAAATTAAAAACTGTTGATATTTTCATCAATGCACTCTGCAGAGAATCTAAAATTCATAGAAAAAATAGATGACAGGATAAGGAACTTGAAAAAAATATATATAAATGTACAAGACAGAACTAGAATATTTTCATCACAATGTTTGGATAGAGTGACTTGAATTTAAAGCAGTATGGTTTCATATAATGTTTAGATATATTGTCCAAAAGGTCAAATGCACTAAACATTTATAGGAAAATCATGCAAGTTGAACTTGAGTTACTGTACAATATGCTCCACAGTCATGTAAAAGGATGGGCATTAGCATCACAAAAAAATAGTTAGCAATGATCTCTACAGTGCATTACATTTGCAACACCACTGAAATTTGAAGGAAATGATATTTCAAATGGTATAGATTTCAATTCAGTACATAACCTCCCTATGTGTTATAACAAATATGTATGGGCATTCAAAATTCCAACTTCAACAAATAAAACAAACATTACAAAGTCCTTGCACATATTAAATTCATAACACTGAATCAGGAAGGTGCTAAAGAGAAGGCCAAGAAAAGGTAGTGAGAAAAGCTTACAAGATTAGGCTTATAGATATTGTGGACAACAGAGGCACCAGAAAGAAGAGAGAAGATAACGACGACACAGGACCAAGCCAATGAAGGAGTCCCTGTCGGCTGTCTTCCACCTCCAAATTTTTGATTCATCCCCACAAAATGCTTCTGATTATGTGTGTCACCCAAAATGATTTAAATACAAATTGGGCCAAACAAGACCTTTAAATAAGCAGAGATAGTGAGACACAAAATGACCACATAGGTTGGCAATACTGACCTTCAAATAATCAGAAATATAGGTAGAGATTACTCATTCAATTAATTCACCTAAGCAGACAGAGTTAACAACACTCAGAATTGCTAAATACTACAAAAGCGTTGTATGGAAGAAGTTCACAAGTTAGTATATTAGTGTCTCCATAAGGGAATGAATCTGTGTGGACATCCAGAATAGAACGACTAAATACCATGGCATTGATTAGATATGCTTTAGAGAGAAACTAGTAGAACAATTATACCAAAAATCCATGTGGACACCAAGAACTCCTGAATCTTGGATGCTATTGTACAGGTTGTATTAATATAAGAAGTAAAGAGCAGTGGAACAGTGAATTGCAACCACCAAACGAAATCTTCCAAAACCAACCCAATTGACAACTTTCTTGATACGAGTTAGCAGGAATATGCAGAAGAGATGGCACACACAAATCACAAATCAAATATTCAGCAAAACGATCAGAATGAAGAAAAAAATGCAAATAGGTTGCACGTATAGCTCTCAAATTCAGGACGTAAGCATTTCAGAAGAACAACCAAAGAGATAAGCCGGTAATCTATGATAAGATTACACTTGTTTCATAGAAAACTAACCTTGTATGCTAAAGATATAAAAGCTTTAATACGCTTCAATGGAAAATGGAAATATCTTAGAAATATAGCCTTGGCCACAATGGAGAGTGTCGTGGAAACAGCAACGAGTTGGCCACAACAGAGAAAGGTTTCACCATGGCAGAGACAGTTGGATCACAACAAAGAGGGTAAGGGTTATGGGTCAGTTGAAAATTGGATGGGGCTAGGGAATTGCTGCTGCTACGTGATGGCCGAATGAAGCTGATGCCTGATCGGTGAATGGGCTCTGCTTCTGCATAGGGGGGAAGTGGGAACAAGCCAGGCCAGGCCTGCTTTGTAAAAATATGGCCCGAGCCTGGCTTATTATTTGTCATAAGCCTTTTTTCAGGCTTGGCTTGGCCTATTTGTGAAAAAATAAAAGCCTGGCCTGAATTAAAAGCCTAGATAAAAGCCTATTTTGCATTAAGGCTTTCAAACAGGCCAACAGGCCAGGCTATTAGGCCAAGCCAGCAGGCTTAGGCCCTCAAATAGGCCTTTAAACAAATTTATGTACTTGTATAGTTGTTAGAATTGCACGATTTGCAATTTGAATCATGTGATTTGTTACAATTCATCAAACTAGCAATTCTTATCATGTGATGAATCGTACATGGCTCTAAATCGTGCATGTATTGCACGAATCAGTGCAATTCCATATCACGAATACAAATCACACAATTCAGCGATTCTTTTTTTTTTTTACCTCCAAATCTCATCACAGAATTTGAAGGGGCAAAGAGGTTTAAATATCTAAATAAAAGGAAACTGATGGGTGTTACTGACGCACCCTTTCCATTGCTCTGTTTCTAATTGAAGGCATCGTATTCCTCTGTTTTGTTGGTTTTGGGTGCTGGGTTATGCTCGATCTTCTGTTTCGACACACCCAGCCACTCTTTTTTGTTCTTTCGGTTCTGGGTGTTGTGTTGTTTTCCTTCTTTTTGTTCATTCTTGTTTGGGTGTTCATGGCGTCTTGCAGTCTCTATTCTCGTTTATTCATGTTTTAGGTGTGGAATAATGTATATTTACGTTTTTTATTGATGTGTTTCTGAATTGTACGATAGATTACAATTCATGATTCATGATTCAAAAATTGAATAAATGATTCTCGATACAATTCACAATTTGACAACTATATACAATTTTATATATATTTCTATTTTTCCAATACAGTCATACAGAAGACCACCAAAAGTATAAATGAGCTACATTCAACAATGATAAATCCAAATTATCCAGATTACAAAAAAAACTCAATATTTAAATTACAAATGTCAAATCCAAATACCATATCCAGTAAGTCAATAACAAAAGATAAATCCATATACAAATTAAAATACTGATAGAAACTCCCAAGAGGTAGCAACTAGCAAGGCACAGCAAGCCAACAACCAGCATAACAAAACATGTAGAAGAACATTAGGCGAACCTATAAGTAACATAACAAGCATACAAAACAGCAGTAAAAGAACACAACAATTAATCAATAAGAGTAAAAGAAGCAAGCAAGAATATATTCTCCACCTAAAAAAATGTAGTACCAGTCAAAAGGGAAAAATAACTCAAATTTGTCTCTTCCAATGTTTAAAATTAAAATTATCTGTATTCTGAAATCTGAAAAAAGACATGACAGGCACCAAGAATGATAAACAAAAAGAAAAAAACTATAATTAAAAAAAGAAGAATGATATGGGGAAGACACGGCAAATGCATTTTAAATATAATTCCAAGGCCTACTAAGAATGATAAACCACACTCCTGTGAAATATTAAACACACAATTCATTTTCCAAGTGTCCCACAAAGTCTCAACCAGAACCCTGCTAAGAATATTAACCCATCTGTCAGATTCAATGAATCATCAAGGAAATTTGAAAGTTAGGCTCAGGCCCAGTTGCAGACCACCAAAAAGAAAAAGAAAAAAATATATGCAAAAGGTGACTAAGCTTGTGAGTTCTGACCAAATTATGCTGACAGCGTGAGACACAAAAGATAACCATAACTGCAAGATTTCTTCCAATCATTTGAATGATATTTCCAGTGCAATCAAGCTTATAAGCCACATATAACAATAGTCACAACAACAATAATCTCCCATCCAAAACATTAATGATTAACAACAGTGTAATACCTTATAATTTCCGTAAGTCCAGTCTTCAAAGTTGGCAATCCTAACTGGAAAAAGGACAATTTTCTTTTTTAACCAAATCTTGTAATTTCTACCTTCCTCCCTGGACATGAAGTTGGGGAAAGAGGAATCATGCAAATGCAAAAACTAGTTATTCATGATCAAGCCGGTCTTGCCATACAAATATTTGGCCTCGAACTACAGATAACATGGTTTTGATAAAAGCAGAGTCACATCACTTGCTTTTTTATGGCCAGGCACTCAGACGTCACACATTATAGGAGTTGGAAATCTGGAACTCACCTTCACACAAAATGGAAGTCTGGATGACGGTCACGGACGAGCACAGTCTGGTACCGACGGACGGCGACGAGCACAAACTGGACGGCCACCGACGAGCACCCAGACGGCGCCGCAGCACGCAGAGAAATAGCCACCACCGACGACGATCCGCGGCCGACGACGAGGAGTACGCAGACGGCGAAGGGGAGGGGGACGGCGCAGATGAGAGGGAGAGGGGGAATGAGAATGTCTAGGGTTTGTTTGTTTGATTGTTTCAGATATTTTTTTGGGTTAACTGTATTGATTTAGTGTTTTTAATATATTTTATTAAAACAAGTATATTATATTGTAAAATTAATATATAATATGAATATTAAATATTTAATTATATATAAAATATATAATATAATTAAAATATAAATAAACTCCCTGTCGTATCTAACATACTTTTTTAAAAGTTCATGATTTTGTCTTTTTAATTAAATATATTTTTTGAAAAGTTTTAACTTAATTTAAATTATGGAATTGTGTTTTAAGTGAAATTTTTTGAATATTAAGAGTATAAATTTTGTAATTGTCACTTTAAAGAGAACTTAATTTATATTATTTTTGGATCAAAATTATATAAATAATTATTTATATAATTTAATTAAAAAAATAAGTTAAGTCAAATCAAACTGCACTTAAAACAAGTAAAGTCATAAATCTTAATAGGTGGCATTCTTAAATCACCCTACACTTGCCCAATGTCGCTTAATTGAATCAATTTGGCTAGATCAGGCCAAATTCAATTGAATCAATTCGATGTAGTAATATATTAACTCAACTCACATAACTTATCAAATTCTTCAAACTGATTAATCGAATTTAGTCCCATTTGACGCTTCAAACACATATTATAATTTGTTTTAGTAGGTTGGGTCAAGTGGCCCCTCAGCTAAGCTCATTTTAACATCCATTGATATGTGCAAAAATACAATATTATTAATAAAAAAATATTTTTGATATATTAACTCTTTTATATTAATATTTAATTATATGTTATTACGTAATTAGATGATAATATAATTTGAGAGATCAAATCCTTTTAATATTTTAAAATTTGATAATATATATAAAAAAATATATATTAACAGCTGATTAAAAATAAAAATAAATTAATAAAAAACATCAATTAGCTAGTAATTAAAGGATAATGTTGTAACTAATTTTTTAAAAGATTATTTAAATAAAGTAAAATTTTTGTCATCCATATTTTCATATATATATATATATATATTTAAAAATTAGGCGAACACAAAATTTAATATTGGTTTTGATTAATTTTTATAAAAAAATTATATTTTTTTAAATATAAATTTTGATTATAAAGTATTTTAAGAAAAAAAAACTAATCCAAACATATACTTAATATATAAATAAAAAGTAACCAATAGAGTTTACCAAAAAAAAAAAAAGTAACCAAGACATTTTGTTTGCCACATAATGTAAATTAATTAGTGTTCCAATGCTAAAAGATCGTCGGAATTGAAGTAAAATAATTGCAAATTATAATGATTCAATTAAAGGAAACTACAGAGATCTATTTGAAAATGAATTGAAATTATATAATTTCTATTATGCTACCGCAGTAAGCTGGAACTCAACCACACGTCGAAAAAACGAAAAGCTTGAACCCAACCAACTTCTAGGTTGCACCAAAAAAGAAACCCACGAAGGTGATTAGAAAAGAAAAAGTTAAAAAAAAAACCTTCTAAGTTTGAGATCTCTATTTAAAAGGAAATTAATTAAGGCCATTGATTGGAGAACAAATTAAATTTTTAACCAAAAAAAAAGGGTTATTCACATATGATGGCCAAACTGATTAAATTGATATATTAACACAAAATGGTTTAAAAAAGTTATACGCAAAATTAGATAAATAAATAGAAGTTGAATACCGGGTAATTAACATGTTTTCATATATATATATATATATATATATATATATATATGTATAAAATATTAAAAGCTCACCTTGAAAATAAGGAAAAATAATGAACAATGCAATATGACTAAACAAAGAGGCTTTGAGTTTAGGTCTTCCATGCATTGATTAAGAGATACAGATGTACTTGCTCAATTTTAGGGGACTCTTTTTATGGGGATTAACTGATTAAGTCGTGAGTTCTAATATTGGAAGATAATAAGTTCATTTTGTAGCGTCAAGATACATAAATGTGAACCGTTTTAAGTGTTAACCTGTACAGTGTACACATATTTCACAGATATAAAAGCCAACCTGAGTTCTTCCCCCCTTCTATATATCTTCCTAAGCCTAGCTTCAATTCTTTTGAGTCTTTGACCACAATATTCGTTAACTTGGAAGAGAATGGCCAAAAAATATGAGGGATGTGCGGTGGTGGGAATCGACCTTGGCACCACGTACTCGTGCGTTGCAGTAAGGCGGGAGCAACACTGTCGAGTGGAGATCATCCACAACGACCAAGGGAATAGAACCACGCCTTCCTTTGTTGCTTTCACTGACAACGGAAGGTTGATTGGAGATGCTGCTAAGAGCCTAGCTGCAACCAACCCAACCAACAGAGTCTCCGGTAATTGATCTACTTTTGTTCATGTATATGGCTTCCTTTAAATGTCTATTGTTATTATTTCTCTGCTTGAATTTAGCAGCACAAATTGTAGATGAGAATCATTATTTATTATTTTTTGCAGATGCGAAGAGGTTAAATGGTAGGAAATATAGTGATCCCATTATTCATAATGATATAAAACTCTGGCCATTCAAGGTCATTGCCGGTAATGATGACAAACCCATGATCGTTGTTACTTACACGGGTGAGGAGAAGCACCTTGCTGCAGAAGAAATCTCATCTATGGTCCTCTCAAAGATGCGGGAGATTGCAGAGGTATATTTGGAGTCAGATGTAAAGAATGCAGTTGTTACTGTGCCTGCCTATTTCAATGACTCTCAGCGTCAAGCTACCAGAGATGCTAGTGCCATTGCTGGCCTAAATATTTTAAGGATAATCAATGAGCCCACTGCTGCAGCTCTTGCATATGGCCTTCACTAGAGAGCTAATAATGTCGGAGAGCGAAACATTTTCATCTTTGATCTTGGTGGTGGTACTTTTGATGTGTCTCTCCTTACAATTAAGGATAATGTCTTCGAAGTTAAGGCCACTGCTGGAGACACTCACCTCGGAGGAGAAGACTTTGATAATAGAATGGTGAATTATTTTGTGCAGGAGTTCAACAGGAAGAACAAAAAGGAGCGCCATACATGTGCAGTGGATGTCAAGAACTGGGGTTCGGACCAAGTTACCGCTGCGAAAACGAAGAGTGCAGTTACATCCTCCGTGAAGAGTGTGCAATCGCTGCTTCCCGGCCTTTCATCGCTTTTTCAAGAAGTGCAACTTCGAATTCTGTGATGAAGCACCTGGGGATCGTACCAGATACTGCCATGCTTGTGGAAAGGATGTTCTGGGGTTTGTTTATCATTGCTCTCGCACAGGATATGACTTGCACCCGTGCTGTTTGCGCCTCAAGGATAGCATTTCTGAGAAAGGTGGACATGCGACGCTAGAACCGTGCAAGAAGGTTCCCTCGAAGTGCCTAAAATGTAAGAGTAAGAACGTTGTGAATGGAGCTAAAGGGTGGTCTTATGCATCTGCTGGGGGCGATTATTGTTATCATGTGTCGTACGTCAAGGAATTGATTCTTGAGAATTGAAAGAGGGGTTATTTTTCTCAAGAAACCGATTCTATTCAGATGAGTGACCAGGAGTATCAAGTTGTAACAAGCAGCACGGAGATGCTACTAAGTGGAGGAAGCTCGATTACAAGGACAATGGGGAAGTACCGCAAGATAGCCACTGTGGCGTTAGAGCTAATATTTTCAGCCATTTTTGGAAATCCTGTTTCAGCAATCGTTGCCCTTGTTGGAGCCCTGGTTACAGATTGACCAAGAAATCCTATATTTGTTTCTAGATTCTCTTTCTTTTTCTTTTCCTCTTTCAATTTTGGTCACTTTTTGTTAAGGATGTTAAGAGTCCGAAATTATATTGTGATTTGTGAATATGATGAAATGTGACTATGGAGGGAGTTGTCAGTTGTAACCCTTGAATAGGTTCAATTCTGAAAAGTGCGCATCTATAAGATAGTGTGAGAATGCTATTTATAGTTCAATGTGTTTTTTTTTTTTATTTGAGAACTCTTTGTATATGATAAAATATAACTTTAAGCTCCACAGTTATATTGTTTTTGTAAATGAAAGTATCTATGAAAGAAAATGTTGTAGATAATGTGTTGTTTTTTTTTTCTACTTTCTTTTTGTCACCAATTCAGTCATTCTCAATGCAGCTCCAGCGAACAATGCCGCATAGCCTTCTTTCATGTAATATAGAATAGTTAACAAACCAAGCTATTTTTCTTTTAATAGTTTTCCTAGAGATAAACATAGACTGGCCCTTCAACTATTATGGAAATCACGTCAGTGTCATGCAATAATAAAGATGAAAAAAAAATGGAAATTATGATAAGAATGAAAGACAAAAAAGGAAATTACATGTGCATATATGGAAATTATCATTTTGAATGGGTAATTTCAAGCCCAACAATGAAATGTCCCTCATCCAAACAGCCATTGAAAGACCCCAAATCTCCCCGAGTTATCACCTTCCCAATCTTACAAAACCCAACAATGATTCAGAAAGCTCAAGAACACAGCAAACAAACAGCACAATAAGAAAACCAAGATGGGCGCAGAAATGCACAAGTACTATAGTAACTATACCTTCCAATAACAAGCCGAATCTCCAAGACAACTCAATTGACGACTTTCTCAGACAAATCACAAATCAGATTTGCAGCAAAAACGATGAGAACGAAGAAAAAATGCAAATGGGTAGAGGAACAACCAAGGAGATAAGCGGGTAATCTATAATAAGATTGGACACGTTTGATGAAACCCTTACCTCGTATGCTAGAGATCTAAAAGCTTGAATATGCTTCAATGGCGGATGGAAGCTTCTCAGAAATATAGCCTTGGCGACGACGGAGGGAGCCGTGGAAACGACGGCTAGTTGGCCACGACGGAGAGAGACTACGCCACGGCGGAGACGGGCGAGTCACGACAGAGAGGGCAAGGGTTATGGGTCGGTTGAAAATTGGATGGGGATAGGGAATTGCTGGCTACTGCTGCGTGATGCCCGATTGGGGAAGAGGCTCTGCTTCTGCATCTCAAATAGGGACATGGGCCAGGCCACGGCCCAGTCAACTTAGCAACCTAGCACAACAGCACCTGACCTAATTGAATTTGGGCCAGTGATATGGTAGCCCAACTTAGTAAATACACCTGGCGCAGTGGCCACTCCGTTGCCTCGATATATCCACACCCGGAGATCGATCCCCCTCTCCCCCAGGACAAAAAAAAAAAAGGCTTTAGGATTGGACAGTGATGGAGACTGAAAGGTAGAGACAGAAGCAGAAAAGTTGACGTGAATATTCAGCCATTGTTTAGAGGGAGACTTTTAAAATGGAGAAGCTATCATTTACCCCCGAAAAAAAAAGACACTAACAAATTGAGAAGCTGTCGGGTAAGTGGTAACAGAGGGGAGGGGAGAAACCGAGAAGAGAAATAGAGGGGAACGTTGGAGAGAAAATAGAAAAAGCACAAAGTAAAGAGCAACTATGAACTCATAAATTTAGATCTTTACAATTTCTAAATAGAATAACATAGAAGTCTGCAAGGAAAGAAAACAGTAAGTTGAACTCAGTGATCCCATTCTTCAGAATGATAGAAATATGTGGCCTTTCAAGGTCGTTGCTGGTAATGATGACAAACCCATGATCGTTGTTACTTACAAGGGTGAGGAGAAGCACCTTGCTCCTGAGGAAATCTCATCCATGGTACTCACAAAGATGCGCCAGATTGCAAAGGCATATTTGGAGTCACATGTAAAGAACGTTATTAGTACTGTGCCAGCCTATTTCAATGACTCTCAGCGTCAACTTACCAGAGATGCTGGTGCCATTGCTTGCCTCAATATTTTAAGGATAATCAATGAGCCCACTGCTGCAGCTCTTGCATATGGCCTTGACAAGAGAGCCAATACTGTTGGAGAGGGAAACATTTTCATCTTTGATCTTGGTGGTGGTACTTTTGATGTGTCTCTCCTCACAATTAAGGATAATGTCTACGAAGTTAAGGCCACTACTGGAGACATTCACCTCGGAGGAGAAGACTTTGATAATAGAATGGCGAATTACTTTGTGCAGGAGTTCAAGAGGAAGAACAAAACGGACGTTAGTGGGAATCCAAGAGCACTAGGGAGGTTGAGAACTGCGTGTGAGAGGGCAAAAAGGGCGCTCTCATACACTGCTGATACCATCATTGAGATAGATGCTCTATTTCAAGGCATTGACTTCTGTTTATCAATCACTCGCTCGAGATTTGAGGAACTCAACATGGACCTCTTTACAAAATGTATCGAGAGAGTAGATGGGTGTCTTGTTGATGCCATGATGGACAAGAGTAGAATACATGATGTTGTCCTCATTGGCGGCTCTTCTAGGATTCCCAAGGTGCAGCAGCTTCTGCAGGACTTCTTCAACGAGAAGGATCTCTGCAATAGCATCAACCCTGACGAGGCTATTGCTTATGGTGCAGCTGTCCAGGCTGCTTTGTTGAGTGAAGGCATTAAGAATGTTCCAAACTTGGTGCTATATGATGTTACGCCACTGTCACTAGGCGTACAGACAAAAGGAGATCTCATGAGTGTAGTGATTCCTTGGAATACTACCATTCCTACAAAGAAGAAACGAGTATTCTATACAGTGGCTGATAACCAAGCCATAGTCCCTGATTAAGGTTTATGACGGCGAGAGGACAAGAGCCAGCGACAACAACTTGCTGGGTTTTTTAACTCTTTCCGGCATTCCTTTTGCTCCACGAGGCTATCCTATCAATGTATGCTTTGCTATAGTTGACGATGGTATCCTATACGTCTCTGCTGAGGATGAAACCACAGGCAAGAAGGGCGAGATTACCATAACCAACGAAAAAGGAAGACTTTCAGCAAAAGGAGTTAAGAGAATGATTCAAGAAGCTGAGAAATACGATGCTGAATATAAGAAGTACAAGAAGGTGGTTAAAGCAATGAATGCTTTGGATGATTACGTTTACAAGATGAGGAATGCTATAAAGGATAAGGATAACAGTTCTAGGCTTGACCCAGCTGACAAGTTGAAGATCAAGTCTGCAATTATAAAGGCCCAAAACTTGCTTGATGGCTTCCAGCAGGCAAAAACAAATGCGTTGGTGGATCATCTGAAGGAGTTAAATAGCATCTTCGAACCCATTATAGTTAGGATTACTGATACGGGAAGAAAGTGACTTGGATGATGTTTACTAAAATTTGAGAAATTTCCTTTGCATGCAGCAATCTCTGCTCCTTCATGTGTATATGCCTTTGGAGCTGCTTACTTTGCTTCCTTTTATTGCAGATTGATAGAAATATTCTATAGTTGGGGCTAATTCCTTTTCTCTTTTGTTGAGTTTCTTTATGATACGGAGTTGAGATTATCTATGGGATAAATGGTCCTTGCGAGTAGGTTTTAGACCCTGCATATGAATAGTAACCTAGTCAAAAACAACAGCGAATTGCTTTTAATAATATACTCTCATGGTCTCACGCTACTTTTTATTATGCTATGTTATATTTCTTTTTGGGTGTATGATAATTTATACTTATCTTGCCAGTAACTTACTATTTTTTACTGCTAACTTTTGAGGTATGTTATTAATATAACTTTTAAACAGCGAAAAAAAGTTTTCAATACTTAATATTAGAATACTAACAAGATAAAGGTAAGTTAGTGTTTATTACAAAATTCGTAAAAGTGATGTAATAAAACCGTCACCATCATTAAATTAGTGGGTATATTACAACAATTATCTAATTGATCAAAAGGTAGGATACATTGTTTTAAAATGTTAGATGCACACTAAAATTTTTATATGATTTTTATACTAATTAATTAGTTATAAATTTATGATTAAATATATGTATTGAGTAGTTAAATAATAAGTTATATCATTTCATTTAATTATTCAATACATATGTATTTAATCAAATGATTAATTAGTATAAAAAAAATATACAAATAACATAATTGTATATTATTTAAGGGAGTTGGTTCTATAATTATAGTGTAATCTCTCCCCCTTTATCTTTTTTCATATAAAAAAAAAGGGGTATATAAATGAAGTTTAATCCACTTAAAGACAAATTTTCAGCCAATTCATCATCTAATACAGTATGATAGTTTAACGTTTGACCAAGTTTTAAATTTTCACAATCATTATTTAATTTCTGTAACTAAAATTTATTATATGACGAGTCTATTGCAATTTGCACTTATTAATTAATTTTATAGGAAGAAATTAGACACAAACGTTAAAAAAGAAAAAAAAAATTGTTGGTGACGTGTATGCCTCGGATTCAATCAAAGGAAATATTATCATCAAAGTATATGTATGTTTTTTTTTTTTTTTTGATTCAGGGAGAGTGGGGATGGGATATCCTCATGGGACTCAATCACAAGTGTCGGAATTTGAAGGCTAACTTTGTTGCCATATTAATCAAGCCTAAACCCACATATATGTTTGGTATTACACCCATAACAAACATACCTTAAAATATAAATTTTCAGGATTACTCGATCATAAGTATCCAAAATAATGACAGTATGAATGACGCGTTTGTTTCCATATTAAAGAAAATAAGGAGATAATCGACTTTATGTGAAGTAAAAGACTGAAGAATATATACATTATATATATATATATATATATATACATACATAGTTGTGTAAAAAATATATATATATAAAATTTTGTTAACGTATACTTTAAGAGCACAAGTTAAGAAATACATAGGGTTTCAGGATTACTCAATCATAAGTATCCAAAAAAATGAGAATATGAATGACGCATTTGTTTTCATAATAAAGAAGATAAGAAGATAACCGACTTTATGTGAAACAAAAGATTGAAGTGCATATATATATATATATATATATATATATATATATATATATATATATATATTAATGTATACTTTAAAAGCAGAAGTTAAGAAATTTAAAAATAGTAATTATTAAATGAAAAATAAAAATATTTAATATATTAAAATTTTAAAATATATTTAATATTTTATTATTTAAGTCATTAAGATGATTTAATAAAGAGTAACAAATTAATATTTTTATTTTTTAACGTGTGTTAAGCCACATGTTAACAAAATCTTTATATATTACATTATCTTTGAAATCAATAAAAGGGAACACAAAAAACTTTGTTTTCACATTGACAATATTATTGCAATGTCCATTTGGTTATGCTTTGGCCAATTCAGTCAATTTTATATAGTATGTTTTTGGTTATGAAATACAAATTAAATTCTGTCATTATTAACAAAAAATTTCAATATTAATTAAGATAAAAATATAAATAACTAAATTCTGTCATTAATAATGAAATTTTTTTTTCTGACAAAACACAATTTATTCAATAATTAATTGTTAGTAAAAAAATAAATGTATACTTTGATATTATTTATATAGCAACAGTAAAAGGCTTTTCCTAGTGACAACATTTGTTGTTGGAAAAGTCGCGATATGGGCCTATGCAATTACTGCTCATGCTGCTATATCATGATTATAGTTAAATTTAATTCTTTTATTAAAGTGACGAATTTTTTTTTAAAAATGAGAATTTAATAAAAAAATATTTTTATAATATCATAATTTATTTATATATATATATATATATATATATATATATATATAAATTTTATTGTGATTTTAATGTTAATTTTTTATTAACAAATATAACTCTTTTTTTTTTTACGTTCAAAGAGTCAAATTTTTATGGTTACGATTTAATGTCATTGACAGAAGTCACATATGGCAATGATTAAGAAAAATGTTATTTTTATATTTTTTTCGTACACTTTTTTATTAAAAAAGAAAAAAAATAAATTCTTTTATAAAAAACATGTATAAGAAAGATGCCAAAAAAAAAAAAAACGTGAGAATAACATTACTCATGACAGAAAATCGCAGGAGTCATATGCAATAACTCTTTGTCGCTCGTAAAGGTGCACCTATGGTGGCGGAGTAATGCATGTATGATATGGAGCAGTAGTTTTTTTTTATTTTATGTAAGTGAATATAAAATTAATGTCAAATTTAATATCACATATTTATTTAATTTTATCTACTTGTATAGAATAAAAAAATACTTACTTTAACGATATGTTTGATATAATAAAAAAAATAAAATAAAATAAAAATAGAATAAAATATTTTTATTTTTATATTTGATTAAAAAACAAAAAATAAAATATTTATTTTTAATAAATTATTATTTTTTATTTGAAGAAATAAATATTTTTTTATTATATTTTTATTTTTATTTTTATGTTTATATATATATATATTCTTTTTTTTTATGATACCAGTTACTAAACAAGTCGCAAGACCTACCACAGCAGATCAATATGACGGATGACACGGTCGTGCTTTTTTTATTCAAGTGGGTCCTTTTCCAAGATGAGAGCTAGCCGTCGGGGGTTCTTCCATCATATTAATCAAGCTCAGTCTCCCAACAGCAACAACCAATCCGGGCGGGCAGAATGGCTCCTATACTCGGTCAACGGAGTCAACTGTTGGGACTGGCATTGGATTCGGCCGCCAGTTGTTTTGCTATTGGTGGCACATGAGGCTGATCCTTTCGATGTAAGTTTCTGCTTCATTCCTAACGTTAATGCAGGGTTAACATAAACGAAACATGGCGACCGACAATAATTCTGATGTAAAATGGACAAATATGTCTCTTTCACGACAAGACTAACCAGATCGCTTACGATTCGTTAGCAGAGCCTTCTAAGTCGGTTCCCACGATATTTCCTGGTAAAGGGGGCGAGAGAGGGCTTGCGATAGGTACCGATTGGCTAGTTTACGTGTTAACCCTCGTAGCCAATCTTTACAGTTATGCTAGCCTGTTTGTTTTGGCTTATTCTTAATGCTACTGGGCTTTAAGCCTTCACGTTGACAGGAAGAATTTCTTCCTTTTGTGAAACGCGATTTCGCGTTGAATGATATCTAAACCAAACGTATCTGTCACAACATCACTTTTCTCAATAATACTTGTGGTTGCAGAATGTGACAGCATTTTTGTTGTCGGGGAAATTGCTTTTTCCAACGACTTCGGTCTTCCGGTTTGCGCTGTGAATTGCGAAAAAAATATTACTTGCATAGACTAAATTGTTATTTTCTAAGTTGTTGGCATATTCATTAAAGAAGTGGATTTTTTATCTTAATTATTTTAATTTAAACCTTGAACTGTCCATAAAAATATGATTTAGTGAAAAGTAAGTTCAAATTTTAATAAAATAATCTTATTTATAATGTTAAGATTTTAAATTCTATTAGAGAATATTTTGTTAAAATATTAAGATTTTTAAAAACTAAATTGAAGATATCCTTCCTTAAAAAGAAAGTTATTTATCTTCTTTTAGTATATTTTCTGTAATAGAAACAGTGAATAGTTTTAATGATACTTTTGTCTCATTTTTATTATACTATTTTTACATCTTTTTATGATATATAATAACTTATAGTAATCTTGTTAGTGACTAGTACTATATTGCATTGACAAATTTTAAAATTTATTAGTGCAGCAAAAATATCAATATATATACTTTTCCAATAGCCCATCACCACCAATAAATTAGTGGGTACATTGGCATAGCAATTATTTCAGTTGGTTGAAAAATGGGAATTTCTATGAAGTTTGTCATAATATGAAGAAATTAGACACAGTCGTCAAAAAACGTGTTTTTTTTTTTCCTGTTAGCTTGGGACGTCTATAACCTCCTGATCCAATTAATCAAATAGAAAATTATTATCTATAATATACATGAAAAAGGATGTTAACTCGGAATGATCCGTAGCAATAAGTTGATTACGCGTTTGTTGTCATATCAAAAAAGATAAAGTTAATGAAATAAGCCACTTTCGCGGCAATGAAGTATAAGAATAGTCTTTAGCCACCCCGGGTTCCTTGTAAGTAGCTACTTCCCAGTGGGTTGGACCTTTTGGCTATAAATATTAATTCACGTTTTGAAACGCGTCAGTACAACAAACCTAGGCAAATAATTGTTTTTTGGTATGAACTTCATTTCCAGTAGCACGAAACTGATATATATCTTGCCTTTCGCATGCATGATTTTCTTTTCCTTATCTGCACATCTCGTTTTGATTTCTTTTAACATCTTTAAATTAGTCTCTATATAATTCTCTTATCATCCATCTAGTGATAGTTCGACAATAGAGTTTAATTAAGTAGCACTTATCTCAAAATTTCCAAGTCTGCTTTTTTTTCAACAGAATATATGTCAAATAATGTTATAGACATCTACGGCAAAAAAAACAAAAAATGTTATAGACATAACTGTCCAGGTCTCAGTGACTCTCTTTTGTCTTTTCCCTTGTGTGCTTCTAGCAGATAAGTCACGAGAGATATGGAGATAACTCAAATGAATCATCGCAGCCATCGACACCCTTTACAATTGAAGCCTCCCGGAGCACCATACATGTGCAGTGGATGCCGAGAACTGGGGTTTGGATCAAGTTACCGTTGTGAAAAGAGTGACTGCAATTTCATCCTTCATGAAGAGTGTGCAAGTGCTGTTTCCCCTGCCTTTCATCGATTTTTCAAGAGGTGCAACTTCGAATTCTACGAGGAAGCACCTGGATATCGCACTAGATATTGTGATGCTTGCGGAAGGGATGTTCTAGGGTTTGTTTATCATTGCTCTCGCACAGGATATGACTTGCACCCATGCTGTTTGCGCCTCAAAGATAGTGTTTCTGAGAAAGGTGGACACGTGACACTAGAACTGTGTCAGAAGGTTCCCTCAAAGTGCCTAAAGTGTAAGAGTAAGAACGTTGTGAAGGGACTTAAAGGGTGGTCTTATGCATCTGCTGGGGGCGATTACTGTTATCATGTGTCGTGTGTCAAGGAATTGATTCTTGAGAATTGGAAGAGGGATTATTTTTCTCAAGAAACCAATTCGATTCAGATGAGAGACCAGGAGTATCAAGTTGTGCCAACAAGCGTGGACATGTTGCAAAGTGGACGAAGCTCAGTTACAAGGACAATGAGGAAGTACCGCAAGATAGCTACTGTGGTGTTCGAGCTAATATTTTCAGCCATTTTTGGAAATCCTGTTTCTGCAATCGTTGCTCTTGTTGGAGCCCTGGTTTCAGATTGACCAGAAGTCCTACATTTGTGTTTAGGTTCTCTTTTTTTTTTTCTTTTTTTTTTCCTCTTTAAATTTTAGTCACTTTTTGGTAAGGATGTTTAAGTTTGAAATTATATTGTGATTCGTGAATATGATGGAGAAACGTGAATATCCTGGGGCTTGTCAGTTGTAACCCTTGTATATGTTCAATTATGAAAAATGTGCAGATATAAGATAACGAGAGAATGCTATTTATAGTTCAATTTGTTTGTTATTTGAGAACTCTTTGTATATGATAAAATATAAATTTAAGCTCCACAGTTATATTGGTTTTGTAAATGAAAGTATGAATGAATATGTTGCAGGTAAATGCATAGCAACTTCTTGGAAATGTATTCTTTCTTTTTTTCCAGCGATAATGCTGCATAGCCTTCTTTGACATAATATAGAATAGTTAGCATACGTTACAACCCAAGCTAATTTTTTTTTTAAAATAGTTTTCCGACAGATAAACATAAAGTGGACCCTTCAACTACTATGGAAATCATGTCAGTGTCATGCAATAATAAAGAAAATGCTTCATGCAGATTTAATCCAATTTGTGGGTCATTCTGGTAAAAATAGCTTGCTTTCTTCACTACTTTTTAGTTTAGGATAAAATTGCAAATAAAAAAAATTATGATGAAAACGTTAAAAAATTGAAAGAAAAAAAATGTAAAGACGAAAAGTGTCTTTGGTCTTATACTCTTATTCGCATGTGTCTTCTTTTTTTTTTTTTTATTCATCGCTTGACGAATTTTGCTCGAGTCTGTGGAACAAACTCCATCAACTGGAGAAATTTTTGTGTACTATTAAAGTAGTACATTTATTTAATAAATATATAACATGTGATTAGATAAAATATATAATTTTAAATAATAAAATTAAAATTAAATCTCGACACTTAAGATTTTCTTGGAAGTATTTCTCTCATAGTAGTAAGAATTTTTCCATCAACCGGGGTTATTTCTTGCCAACCCCGTTATTCAAAAAGGCCTATTCTTCATCTGGGTATTGTTTATTCTGATAAAGATGAAAAAAAAGGAAATAATATTCTTCGTCAGTGTATTGTTTATTCTGATAAAGATGAAAAAAAAAAGGAAATTATGTGTGCATATATGGAGATCATCAATTTGAATGATTAATTTCAAGCTCAACAATGAAAAGCTCAAGACCATAAATCTCATTCCCCAATCTCCCAAAATCCAATAATGATTCAGAAAGCTCAAGAACACAGCAAACAAACAGTAGGAAAACCAAGATGGGCCCAGAAATGCACAAGTGCTTTACTAACTATACTTTTCAATGATGTTAAAAAAAAAAAAAGCGAATCTTCAAGACAGCTCAATTGACGATGGTATCCTAAACGTCTCTGCTGAGGATAAAACCACAGGCAATAAGGGCGAGATTACCATAACCAATGACAAAGGAAGACTTTCAACAGAAGGAATTAAGAGAATGATTCAAGAAGCTGAGAAATACGAGGCCGAAGATAAGAAGTATAAGAAGGTTAAAGCAATGAGCCAATGAAAATTTTGGATGATTACGTTTGCAAGATGAGGAGTGTTGTAAAGGATAAGCATAACAGTTCTAAGCTTAGCCCAGGTGACAAGTTGAAGATCGAATCTGCAATTATAAAGGCCCAAAACTTGCTTGATGGCTTCCGGCAGGCAGAAACAAATGTGTTGGTGGATCATGTGAAGGAGTTAAAGAGCATCTTCGAATCCATTATAGTCAGGATTATTGATAGGGAAGAAAGTGACTTGGATGATGATTATTAAAATTTGAGAAATTTCCTTTGCATGCCGCAATCTCTGCTCCCTCATGTATGTTTGCCTTTGTAGCTGCTTACTTTGCTTCCTTTTAATGCAGATTGATAGAAATATGCTATAGTTGGCGCTAGTTCCTTTTCTCTTTTGTTGAGTTTCTTTATGGTACAGAGTTGAGATTATCTATGTAATAAATGGTCGTTGCGAGTAGGTTTTAGACCCTGCATATGGATAGTAACATAGTCAAAAACGATAGCGAATAGCGTTTAATAATATATTCTCATGGTCTCACGCTACTTTCTATTATGCTATTTTTATATTTTTTTAGATATATGATAATTTATGCTTATCTTGCTAGTAACTTATTATTTTTTACTAATAACTTTTGAAGTATGTTATTAATATAACTTGCAAACAGGGATAAAAAGTTTTCAATACTTAAATATTAGAATACTAACAAGATGAAGGTAAGTTAGTATTTATTATAAAATTTGTGAAGTAATGTAATAAAGTCGTCGCTATCATTAAATTAGTGGGTATATTACAAAATTATCTAATTGATCAAAAGGTATGATATATTGTTTTACAATGTTAGATACGCACTAAAATTTTCACATTAATTGATTATGTGTAAATTTATGGTTAAGTATATATATATCAATTAGTTAAATAATAAATAATATTCAATTATCATTCCGTTTAATTATTTGATACACATGTATTTAACCAAATGATTAGTCAATGTAAAAACAATGTACAAATAATATAATTGTATATTGTTTAAGGGAGTTGGTTCAATAATTATAATGTAATCTCTCCCCCTATAACTTTTTTCATATAAAAAAAGGGGGCTATATAAATGAAGTTTAATCCACTGAAAGACAAATTTGCAGCCAATTCATCACCTAATACAGTATGATAGTTTAACGTTTGACCAAATTTTAAATTATCACAATCATTATTTAATTTCTGTAATTGAAATTTATTGTATGACCATGAAAAGTGTCTATTGCAATTTGTACTTATTAATTAAATTTATAGGAAGAAATTAGACACAAACGTTAAAAAAGAAAAAATTTGTTGGTTTGTTTGTGACGTGTATGCCTCGGATTTAATCAAAGGAAAAATTATCGTCTAAGTATATGGTTAGTATTACTCCCATACCATACATACTTAAAATATAAAATTTCAAGATTACTCAATCATAAGTATCCAAAATAATAACGTTTGTTTTCATACTAAAGAAGATAAGAAAATAACCGACTTTATACGAAGTAGAAGACTGAAGAATAGTCTTAGCTACCTTTCCAAGTAATAACTAGTTTGGTTATATATATATATATATATATAGTTCTTTACAAAAAAAAAATATAAGATTTTATTAACGTATATTCCTAAAAGTACAAGTTAAGAAATCAAAAAATAATAATTATTAAATAAAAAATAAAAATATTTTATATTTTAAAAATTTAAAATATATTGAATATTTTATTTTTTAAATAATTAAAATAATTCAATAAAAAATAATAAATTTTATTTTTATTTCTTAATGTCTTAAATCACATGTTCACAAAACTCTTATATATGACGTTATCGTAGGAATCAATAAAAAGGAACACAAAATACTTTGTTTTCACATTGACAAAATTATTGCAATGTCCATTTGATTATGCTTTGGCCAATTTTAATATAGTCAATTTTATATAGTATTTTTTGGTTATGAAATACAAATTAAATTCTGTCATTAGTAATAAAAATTTTAATATTAATTAAGATAAAAATATAAATAACTAAATTTTGTCATTAATAATGACAATTTTTGTTTGACAAAGCACAATTTATTCAATAATCAATTGTTAATAAAAAAAATTTATAAGAATGATTAAATGTTAAAAAAAAATTTATTTGACCAAGCGCGGTTATATTTTTTCCTTTTTTTTTTTTTCTTTCAAAGCAAAACCTCGAAGGAGCAATGATTAAAGGTTGCCGGGAGAAGTCATATATGGCAATGACTGAAGGTCGCAGGGAAATGTCACACATCGCAATAACTTTTTGTCGTTCCTAAAGATAACTCAGTCTGTTTGTCACGACAAAACTTTTCTCAACAAGACTTAGCGGATGCAGTAGAGAAATTATTTGAAGCACAATAAATATATTTTTTAAAAAATACTTTTATTATTAATTTCAAAGAACTTATATAAATTTTATTTTTAATAATTTAAAATTAATAATAAAAATATTTTTTATAATATATATTTATTATATTTTAAAAACATACAATAATTTATCAGATGGTGCATGTGACAATAAGTTTGTAGTCGAGGAAAGTACTTTCTCCAACGATTTGGTCTTATGGTGGAAAAGCCTTCTGGTTTGTGGTATCAATTACGAACAAAATATATTTTCGCAGACGAAATTGTTATTTTACTCTTAAATCTTTAATTAAGTATGTTCTCCATCTTAACTATTTTAATTTAAATTTTGGATCATCTATAAGAATGTAGCCTAGTGAGAAATAAGCTAAAGTATGTGTGTTTGAATTAATTTACTTTATAATTAAAATAATTTATAATTAAATTTTTATTAAATTTTTTTTTAAAAAAACAATTTTTTTAAAAAAATTATCTATTTTTAAATATGTAATTAGTAAAATAAATTTTATCTATAATATCAAGAATTTAAATTTTATTAAAAAAATATTTTATGAAGAGATTAAGATTGTCAAAAACTGATTGAAAGATATCCTTACATAAAAAAAAATTAGAAAGCTATTTATCTTCTTTTAGTATATTTTCTGTAATAGAAACAGTGAATAGTTTTTTTGATACTTTTGTCTCATTTTTATTATACTATTTTTATATCTTTTTATTATATATATATATATATATATATATATATATATATATATATAGAAGTAAAAAAAAGTAAATTACAACTATTAAATTATATATAAATGGTTGTGATTAGAACGTAATGCTCACATGATCAATTAAAAAAATTACATAACTTTTTATTTTAAATTTTGGATCATCTATAAGAATGTAGCCTAGTGAGAAATAAGCTAAGTGTGTTTGAATTAATTTATTTTATAATCAAAATAATTTATAATTAAAATTTTACTAAATTTTTTTTTTAAAAAATAATTTTTTTAAAAAAATTATCTATTTTCAAATATGCAATTAGTAAAATAAATTTTATCTATAATATCAAGAATTTAAATTTTATTGAAAAAATATTTTATGAAGAGATTAAGATTGTCAAAAACTGATTGAAAGATATCCTTACATAAAAAAAAATTAGAAAGCTATTTATCTTCTTTTAGTATATTTTCTGTAATAGAAACAGTGAATAGTTTTTTTGATACTTTTTGTCTCATTTTTATTATACTATTTTTATATCTTTTTATTATATATATATATATATATATATATTATAAGAAGTGAAAAAAGTAAATTACAACTATTAAATTATATATAGATGGTTGTAATTAGAACGTAATGCTCACATGATCAATTAAAAAAATTACATAACTTCTTATTTTAATTTTTATCATTTATTTAAAATTTAATAATCAAGATTTATTCCTCTCACCTTTTACAATAAATACTTATCTTACTAGATATGCTCTTTATATATAGTTGTTAGTGACTTATACTATTTTGAAATGACAAGTTTTAAAAATTATTAGTAATTTTAATTTTAAGCAAATATAACTTATCAACACAAATAAAATACTAACAAGACAAACGTATGATATAATTTATCACAAATAAATGTAAAAGTGGTATAGTAAAAGTATAGATATATACTTTTTCAATAGCCATTACCGCCAATAAATTAGTGGGGCACATTGGCATAGCAATTATTTAAGTCGGTTGAAAAATGAGAATTTTTATCTAGTTTAATCCACTTGAAACAATTTTTATTGTGGAATTCAAATTTGTATGACAATTTCTACTGTGGACCACAATTTTTTTTGGGGTCCAAGTTTAAAAAATAAGTTGGGTCGGGCAGAACAGTAAAAGGGTTTGATCTGAGTAGGGAAACTTTTTTTTTCTCTGGGCCGGCCCCACCCATCAATGGGAGTATACCTTTCTCTAATTGAAACGTTTGAACAAGTTATGACAGTTATAGCGTATGACAATTTCTATTGTGGGAAAGTGTCAATTTATGAAGAAATTAGAATCGGTCGTCAAAAACGTGTTGTTTTTTTTTTTTTTCCTGTCAGCTTGTGACGTCTATAACCTCCTGAGCCAATTAATCATACAGAAAATTATTATCTAGAATATACATGAAAAATACTGTTAACTCAGAATGATCCGAAGCAATAAGTTGATTACGCGTTTGTTGTCATATCAAAGAAGATAAAATAAATGAAAAATCGACTTCATAGCAATGAAGTACAAGAATAGTCTTTAGCGACCTTGGTTTCCTTGTAAGTATAATAAAAGTGTTTGTGGAGAAAGTTCTTTATATTATTTACTATAAAATACAGTTTTTATATAGACTGGTATTACAACCAAAAAATAACAAACTATCTTATCTAAAACTAAGGGATATGATCTTCAATTTGTTTTATCTACACATCAAATTCAAATGGATAATTTAATCCTAATATTATCTACAAATCAAATTTAAATGGATAATCTAATCCTAATACTTCCCCCTCAAGTTAGAGCATGGAGATAACAAATGCCCAACTTGCGAACCAAAGATTTGAAAGGCTTCTTGCCCAAAGCTTTAGGTGAATATATCAGCCAGCTGCATATCAGTTCTAACGAACGCAGTAGAGATGGTATTAGCCATTAGATGGTCACGGACAAAGTGACAGTCAATTTCAATGTATTTTGTCCTTTCGTGGAAAACTGGATTAGCAATAATGTGTAGGGCTGCTTGATTATCGCAGTGAATCTTCATTGGATTAGAATGTTGTACACCAAGAAAGGTTAAAAAAGATTTCAACCATAGGAGCTCAGACGTTGTAGTGGCTAATGAGCGATACTCGGCTTCGGCAAAGGAGCGGGATACCGTGTGTTGCTTCTTGGTTTTCCACGAGAAAGGAGAAGAACCAAGCAGTACAAAATATCCTGTTATCGATCGTCTAGTTAAGGGGCAACTTGCCCAATCAGAATCACAATAAGCGGACAATTAAAGATTGCAGTTGTACCGTAACAACAAGCCATGACCTGGATTAGACTTTATATATTGTAATACTCGAACAATAGCCTCATAATGCTTCATCTTGGGAGATTGCATAAACTGGGATAAAATATGTACTGCATAACTTAACTCAGGACGGGTAATTGTCAAGTACACTAACCGATCAATCAGTCGTCGATATCGTCCTGCATATGGATAATCTGGACCTTCACTCAAAGCTAGTTTGCGGTTCTGCTCAATAGAGAAATCTGGCTTGCAGCCTAGTAAACCGAATTCAGATAAGATATTCATGGCGTATTTTCGTTGACAAAGAAAAAGGCCATTTTTGCTCCGTGCAAATTCAATGCCAAGAAAATATTTAAGGGTACCCAGATCTTTGATTTGAAAACATGAATTCAGATACTGTTTTACCTCCTTGCATGTGGCTGAATCATTACCGGCAAGGAACGATATTGTCAACATAAACGAGGAGTGCAAGAAAAAATTTGCCCACGTTGATATGTGAGAAGCGTATAGTCCGCTTTTGATTGAACGAAACCAAAACTGCAAAGAGAGGAGCGAAGTTTGGCAAACCAATTGCGGGGTGATTGCCTCAGACCATAGAGGGATTTTTGTAACTTGTACACCTTGCCTAGACTGGTAGCGGAGAAACCAGGAGGAAAATGCATGTACACGTCCTCGTGAAAGGTCGCCATGAAGGAAGGCGTTGTTGACATCGAGTTGGTGATGCTCCCAGTTTTTAGCAACTGCAACGGTCAGAAATGTGCGAACACTGACCATTTTAGTGACAGGAGCAAAGGTCTCGGTATAGTCTACTCCCTTCAACTTGATTGTTTCCAGGCAATAACTAGTCTAGCTTTGAATCTTTCAATGGTACCATCGGACCGATACTTGATTCTGATATACCCATTTATTGGGAATGGCACGTTTTCCAGGAGGAAGATCTATGATGACATGCCAAGTTGCATTGTCTTCTAAAGCCTGTATTTCTTTTTGCATTGCTTCATGCCATCTCACATCTCCCATAGCCTCTTTGAAGCTTGCGTGGCTCCACCGCTGTGCTTATGGCGGCCAAAAATAATCTATGTTGTTGTGTTAAAGTTAGCAGAGGTAACATAATTGGAAATCGGATAAGGAGTACCTGAGGAAGGTGATGTCCGAGTGAGGAGAGAGGCAGGCGTATGTGTACATACTGTGTTGCAATGATAATCTGTTAAATAAGCCGGGGGTTGACGATGGCGAGCACCTCGTCCAAGGGGTGGTGCATCAGGGGGTTCAACCATGCTTGAAGTAGTATCTGAGGTGCTGCCATGGGTTGGGTCCAGAGAGTTAAGACTCCCCCTATCAGCAGCAGATGCGAGACGTGGAACTGGCGCGGGTGACATACTGTTGGCACCGGGATCATCAGCTGGTTGCACCGAGACGAGGTCAGTATCTGCAGGGTTGCTGTTGGTGTCTTAATAAGGGGAATTGAGATGATCAAAAAACGGATACAGGTGCAGTGTTGGGGTCGGGATACGTGACAGGCAACTGAAGTGGTGCAGGTTCGTAGACAGCTGTTAGTGAATCTGCATAAGGGAAGATATGCTCATGAAACCGGACATCCCGAGACACCAGCACAGTGTGAGTTTCAAGATCAAAAACGCGCCAGCCCTTCTTTCTGCTATGGTAACCAAGGAATACGCATTTGCAGGAACAGGAGGCAAACTTGTCGCGAGGCTTTGGCCTTGGGTGGACGTAACAGAGACAGCCAAAAATACGTAAATGGTTATAACATGGCGGCATTCGATGAAGGACTTCGTACGGTGTTTTACCTTGGAGCACGGGTGTGGGTGTGCTATTGATAAGATGCGCAGCGGTGAGAACACATTCACCTCAAAACTCAATCGGTAGAGCAGCTTGAAACCGCAGAACCCGAGCGACATTGAGTATATGACGGTGTTTGCGTTCAACCCGCCCATTCTGCTGCGGAGTGTCTGTGTAGGAGGTCTGATGGATAATCCCAACCTCTACATACGAGCATACCAGAGAGGTTTCACGAAACTTAGTCCCGTTGTCTGTTCGAAAAACCTTGACAGATTTGTCACTTTTATTGATGACTTTTTTCGATGCTCTTGGTTATTTTTACTAAAGAGTCGTGGTGAGATCTTTTCTATTTTTCAATCTTTTTGTGCTGAAATTCACAATCAATTTAATACTTCTATTCGCATTTTACGAAGTGATAATGCTCGTGAATATTTTTCTTCTTCTTTGACATCTTTTATGGCTTCTCAAGGTATTCTTCATCAGTCCTCTTCTGCTCACACCCCACAACAAAATGGTGTTGCTGAGCGTAAGAATCGCATCTCATTGAAACAGCACGAACTTTACTTATTCATAATCATGTCCCTCTACGATTTTGAGGTGATGCAGTTCCCACTGCTTGTTATTTGATTAATCGCATGCCTTCCTCTGTTTTAAATAATCAAATTCCTTCATCTATTCTGTTTTCGTCTTAACCATTGTATTCCATTCTACCTTGTGTTTTTGGTTGCACTTGTTTTGTTCATAATCTAACTCTAGGACAGGACAAACTTCAAGCAAAATCCCTTAAGTGTGTCTTTTTTGGCTATTCTCGTCTTCAGAAAGGATACAGGTGCTTTCACCCAGACAGTAACTGATGTATCACTTCAGCTGATGTCACTTTCTTTGAGGAGTCACCATTTTTCTCATCTTCTCCTACTGAGCGTTATTCAGTGTCTGATATTCTTTCTATTCCCTTACTTGGACATCTTACCGAAGCCATTTCTTCTCCTCCACTTCAAAATACTTTCATGGTGGTACCGGTATACTCTAGCCCTGAACCAGCACCTTTACCGCTCCAGGTCCTGTCTCTCGCTAGTCCGCCAGTTGCCATTCGCAAATGTATTCGTTCTACTCGTAATCCTCATCCTGTTTATACCTTTTTAAGCTATCACCGTTTGTCCTTTCCATATTTTTCTTTTGTCACCTCATTGTCATCTGTTTCTATTCCTAAGACTACAAGTGAGCCACTATCCCATCTAAGGGTGGCGACAGGTTATGGTAGATGAAATGCAAGCCTTACACTTCTAGTGGCACTTGGATAGTTAGCTTCCGTTACCTAAGCGATAAGTCTACAGTTGGGTGTCAATGGGTGTATGCTTGTGAAAGTTGGCCCTGATGGATAGAATTGATCGCATTTGAAAGCTCGCCCAATAGCCAAGGAATATACTCAGATATATGGTTTAGACTACGGTGATACATTCTCACCTGTTGGCCAAAGATTGCTTTCTGTTCGGCTTCTTCTATCCATGGTTGCCATCATGCGACATTGGTCTTTATTCTAACTTGATATTAAGAATGCCTTCTTACATGGTGAACTTGCTTGAAGAGATTTACATGGAGCAACCTTCTGGTTTTGTTGCTTCAGGGAGAATCCGGATTAGTTTGTTGCTTACATTCGTTCTATTTATGAGTTGAAGTACAGTCTCCACGGGCATGATTTGGACGGTTCAGTACAGTTAATTCAATAATTTGGCTTGATTCGTAGTGAGGCAGATCCATTCTGTTTTCCACCGCCATTCTCCTTCAACATCAAAGAGTATCTTTCTAGTGGTATATGTAGATGATATTGTCATCACAGAGTGACGATCAAGACGGTATCAATCAAACTAAAATAACACACTCTTTCGTCATTTTCAGACTAAGGATTTAGGTCGCCTTAAATATTTTCTTGGTATAGAGGTCGCTCAATCCTCTACTGGTGTTGTTATTTCTTAGAAGAAAGTATGCCCTTGATATTTTAGAAGGAGACTGACATAACAAATTGTCGAACCTGTATAGATACTCCTATGGATCCAAACACCAAGTTTTTATCAGGACAGGGGGAGCCCTTGTCGGAATCCTGGAAGATATCGAAGACTTGTTGGTAAACTTAAACTATCCTTACTATCACTCGATCAGACATCTTCCTTTGCTATAAGTGTAGTTAGTCAGTTTCTACAAGCTCTTTGTGATAGTCATTGGGATGCTGCGATCAAAATACTCAGGTATATCAAAGGAGCACCAGGTCAAGGCCTTCTCGATGAAGACAAATGACATACCAAGATCATTAGTTTCACAGATGCAGACTGGGCTGGCTCTCCCTCAGATAAGCGTTCTACCACCGGTTATTACGTGATGATTGGAGGCAACTTGGTATCTTGAAAAAGTAAGAAACAAGATGTTGTTGCAAGGTCAAGTGTAGAAGCAGAATATCGAGCTATGACATTGGGAACATGTGAACTTATATGGCTGAAACAATTGCTCAAAGAGTTAAAATTTAGAGATGTTAAGCAAATGCAACTGATCTGTGATAATCAAGTAGCTTTGCACATTATCTCAAATCCAGTGTTTCATGAAAGGACCAAACATATAGAAGTAGACTGCCACTTTATCCGAGAAAAGATTTTATCTGGATACATTACCACTAATTTTGTCAATTCAAATGATCAGTTAGCAAATGTATTCACAAAGTCTCTCAGAGGTCCTCGAATTAGTTATATTTGTAACAAACTTGGTACATATGATTTATATGCTCCAGCTTGAGGGGGAGTGTTAGAATCAATTAGGATTGTCAGAATATTTAAAAATATGTTAGAATCAATTAGGATCATGTTATAATCACGTAGATTATGTAATAGGATCATTACATTATTTCTTTTTTTATTGTACACAAGTATTATAAAATCCGATACAGAGGGCAGTGTATTTTTACTGACTCATTCACACAAATTAAGGATTTCTATGATCTTTCCTTCTTTCAACAAATAGAATTAGAAAAAGATGTTGACAAGGAATTTCACCTAATTCTGGTCATATTTGTTTGAGTTTTGAGTAGTTAGAGGGATTAATGTTTGGCTGTCTCTTTTAAGTTCATTTTGAGATGAAAAACATTGAATATGTGAACTGTTTGTCATGTGTTTGCATGAATTTTGGTGATACATTCATGGCTTGTTTCCGAGTTCAAATATTAGAGCTTAGTGAGGGAATCATTTTCTCAGTTGGAGCTAATCATGGGGGAATTCATTGAGTCTTGGACTGGACAATTCTAGGTGTTCTCATCTAACTTTGTGTTTGGATAAAAGCTTGAAAACTGAGTCTTATATTACAAAATAGACATCTCTTGCTGTAAAGTTTTCTAGATGAGTGAAATACATGCTTTTTAGTTGTGTTTTGATTTTAGGAACAACACAACAAGCAGGAAGTTATCTATCAGATGGGGGAAAGAATATTTGCCGAAAGATAAATACTTTTCTTCCATTTAAATGCATGATAGTGCTATTGTAAATTACTAAATTCAATATTTTATATTCATCACTGGGGTACCTATGGAGGAAAAGGCATTAAAATTAAAATATTACATATGGTAATGAAAAGCAATTCAGATTTCGAGCCCTATTTACTTGTGTGTCAAACTAGCATAGGCAGAGAGAGTTCCCAACTTTACTTTCGACTATGTTGATTTCCCTCTACTTGGTTGTTGGCTCTCTGTTTCTGGTTTAGAGCCCTCTCCCTTAAATAACCTGTGTGTCTCTACTTTCCTTTCAATAAGAACTTTGGCTGGTTATTTGTCTGATTTATTGGCATTGACAAGGTTATCTAATATTATATGGAGAATAGTAAATGGCTTGTGCTTGTACCAAAAAAAAAATAAAAATGGCTTGTGCTGTATATCTTGCCACACAATAGAGAGGTATATGTATTTTGTTTTCTAAAGTTGAGGATTTGAATCCCAATTCTATGAGTTGTACTTGCAATAATATCTTTTTCGTATCACAGAAATGTTTGTGCTTGCTTCGCAGAAACGTTTCTCTTTTTAGTGTTTTACCAAATTCCGAAAGGTTGGTTTTAAACGTTTGCATGTCCTGCAACGGAAATGTTCATGTAGCAGAAACGTTCTTTACAAAAATGATTATTTAACAAAATATTTTTTTTTTGTAAAACTGTTTTTCTTTCACAAACAAAAAAAATTTGTTTTTTAGAAAGGAACCCCCTTTTTTTTCCCAAACAAAGACGTTTCTGCTTTGGGAAAAAAATCTATCTTGCAGTGCAGAAACGTTTCTGCTTCTGCAATTCTGGAAGAATGTTCTACTTTTGCAACCAGGAACGTTTTTCATTTTTGGCAGATTCGTTTTTCTGAAGCTTCAGGTGAAGTAACGTTTTCTTTTCTAAAGCAAAGAAGAACGTTTCTTCTTGTGGAATATTTCTCTTCTGCAGAAACGTTTTCCGCACCTTTCCAAGCAGAAATGTTTTTATCATCCGCAGAAAACCTTTCTTTTTCTTCATATCAGAAGAGAAATGTTTCTCATAAAGAAAAACGTTTTTAAATATGAAAAGGTTCCATTGGTATACGAAACGTTTCGATCTAAAGACATGTTCTGGTGCAGAAATCAAACGTTTCTTTTTGAAAATACGTTTCTGCTTTACTATGAAACGTTTCTCATATTCCGAAACGTTTCTTTTCGAATCAAAACGTGTTCTAGAGAAATGTTTCTGTAATACGAAACGTTTCCTCGAACAAAACGTTTCTTTACGAACGTTTTTGTAAAGGAACGTTTCTTATATTTCGAAACGTTTCATGTATTTTTTTAAACGTTTCTTACTGAACTTTTCGCTGTAGAGAAACGTTTCTTTTCTGCTATACAGAAAATGTTTCTTTCTGTACATGTTTTTTCGTTCTCTACAGAAACGTTTCTGGTGTAAAAATAACCTGTGGGTATCCTTGACTGAGACCAGCTCGCGCCTCAGTTCATGGAAAGACCACCTCCATAAAACAAGGGTATATAGTTGACTGGTTTGGCCTCCACTCAACGCAATCAAAAGGTTTTTGACTTCCAACACGCAATACGCCAATTGGAATTCCAAAGATCCATTTTTTTTTGGTCAACAATTTCAAAGACCCACTAACTTACAATGTTCGTGTGCCACATGTGCTCAGCCGTTGGATTAAATTAAAATAATTTCCCCAAATGAACAAAAGAATATTCGACCAGATGCTCCCACATATGCTCCTTCATTGGGACAGGGAACAATTCCAACAATCACGACGCAAAGGTAGAAGCAAGGAAGCATCCATTTTGGTTGGTTTGGCTAAACGAATAAAGAAGACACCAGCTAAACAAGGGACACAAAACAATGGCTTCGATACCATTTCTTCTTTGGAATTCAAACTAGTTAGTAAAGAACATATGCTCTTGGAACGGCCACCACTGCCTATATATACTAGGAGGAATCCAACCACTGTCTTCAAAGCACTAGCATTTGCAAACCAAACCCATAAACCCTCTCCCTTTGTTGATACAAATCTATCTTCCACTTGACCTCAACCAGAAGAGCAAGATGAGTGTAGAAATCTTGGATGGTGCCACCATTGTCAGCTTCCTTGAGGATGAAGAAGCGTTTGATGTGTCGGTGTGTAACCGGTTCGCTCGCCTTGACACTAACAACGATGGCCTTCTCTCCTATGGAGAGATGTTGAAGGAGCTCCAGAGCCTGAGGGTTTTGGAAACCCACTTTGGTGTTGATGTGGAACCTGACCCAGATGAGCTTGCTCGCGTCTATGAATCCTTGTTCATCCAATTCGACCACAACTTGAATGGGACGGTTGAGCTGGAAGAATTCAAGAAGGAAACCAAGCAGATGCTGCTGGCCATGGCAGATGGAATGGGTTTCTTGCCAGTTCAGATGGTCTTGGAAGAAGACAGCATCCTGAAGAAAGCTGTTGAAAGAGAGTCCAACAAAGTGTCTGCTTAAGTACTACGCTATTCAGTCTCGAGAATTACAGGTTCTGAAGTTTTGTAATATTTCAATGCCCCGTTATGCCCCTATGAATATCATTTTCCACAGCGAGATCAGTCCTAATGAAAACAAATTAGTAGCTGTTATTACTCTTTGAAGTAAAATATCTGCTTAAAACTATTTTTGTTCTCAACTCCATATGTCTGCATGCACTAAATTCTTAATCTGAGATTTTACGTATCTATTAGAAAGAAAAGGATCCGTTTACCAGTTCATATCCCCATGTCAGTAATTTGGTTACTATTTGAATTTCCGATGAGGCTGCAAAAGCCAATAGGGAATATGTCATGGTACGCAAATATTAGAATGTTATTTTACTCAACTCAATAAGCAAGATCATCCAGCCACCTCTAAAGCATCAAAATGAGTTTCACAGGAACCAGAAATTTCATTCACCAGAGAGAAATTTATATATTTATACCAAGGAGCAATGTCACTTTGTTCTCCAAATTAATATCCACTGGTTTTTTATGATCTGTCCATAAAACAAGATTATACATACTCCACCTAAGTTACAAGAACATATACATCTCAGGAGCCTGAATGAAGGAAAGAATGCCTTCACCAAACAACTCAAACAGTGACACCAGGATCCGTCCAGAATTCAGTTCATCCTTCCAAACCTGGGCGAGGGCAGCAGATGCCTTGACTGCCTGAGTGTCACGCTTGTTACTTCTAACTACACCATCTAAAGCGGTCTCATTTTTCGTCCCTTCAGATGATGTCGATGAGCCAATGATTGAATCAATTGAAGAAGCTTGCGTCCCTGCCTCCCCTTGCTTTTGAAATGGTGAGGAATTTGTCAGAACCACACCAATCTCACCATCGGTCGCAGTTTTCTTCGAAGGTGGCTGATGCTCCAATTGCTCAAGGCTTGCCTTGCGTTTATCTTGATAATCAAGGATGGAAAGGTGTCAGCATACAAACTAATCACGGAGAAGTACAGAGCTTGACAGTTGATACTACAGTTTGGCAAACTACAGACCATACTTTCTTAAATCACCATAACATTGGTGAATAACAGAACCATTGGAAAAGAAGTAACTCCCAGTACATCAGTTATTAAGAAATTCTTATGAAGGTAACAAACAAGTAAAAGAAGTTGTAACTAGTAACTACTGCAAGATTATCTACCAACTTATAGCCTGTTTGGGAATAGATTAATTTTAAGAAAAAATTGTTTTTTTTTTTAATTTCTCAATATAATTTTGATTATAAGCTGTTTTGACCATAATATAAACTATAATCCAAACACACTTAGCTTACTAGTTCATCAGCAAGTTCCTAGTCAAACTGCCAATTGCTTTCAAGAAAAAGATTTTGTAATTTCTTTTCTTCCAAAGAATTTCAAACTTATCATTATTCAATAATTTAGAAAGGTTAGACTGAAGAAAACTCCAGTAAATTATGGCCAAAAGAAAAAATAATACTCAAGTGAACACAGTTCCACAAGAATCTGACCAGTATTCGAAAGATGAGTATTTCTACGAGCTTTTGTTTTTATATGATGCAGGCCTTACACAACTCAAACAAAAATTTGGGCAGATTTGAATATTCTAAAAAGCAATTAATTTATCTGATAAAGCAATATGTTTCAATTAAACAGTTGTATTTCTAAATTTCAACTGTAATATAGGAATTTATTTTTTGTTTTAAAATGAAACCATTTTCTGATTTCTCTGTCATATGGTTTAGTTAAGAAAATTATGACCAGATTTATCTATTGGTTCAGGTTCAAAAGCTTCTCTCCTGTTTAGTAAGCTGCCCATTTTGGCATGCAGATCCCTTTCTTTTGTGGGTATTATACACATTTGTTTCCATTAAATGAACTGCCCAAGCACCAGTTGCTTGCTCCCCTATGAGTAGGTTTAAGAATTATGATACTCCGACATTTCTTGTACAGCTGACCTGTATTTTGTTGGGCAAACCAAAAAGTAAGATACTCACAAGATGAGGCAGTAAGAACTTTTGCATTGGTCTTCCAGACAGCATGAGGAAGAGGAGATGAAAAAAGTTGGGAACATCTTCAGTCGATCATATATACACTGACCCGCAGCACGCTGAATAATACATACAATCATCATACCAATCATCTCATACTGTGATGTTTTTCAGTCAAAAGCACCCACTTTTTACTAACAAGTATCTGTACCCAATAACAAGCTTACCAGCAAGGCCCCATAAACACGCCAAGCTTCATGCCTCTTCATTTCATTTTTCTGCTTCTCAAGAAGCATCTCTGGTTCAAGAAGTCGGATATACGGTTCAAGATTTGGCAGTAAAAGAAGGCGAACCTACTTTCAAAGTAGAGATATGCATCAAAAACATGTCAAAGCCTCAGATCTAACTATCACATCAAACTTAAGTCAAACAACTAAGAAATATATCGTACAGACATGTAGCTTTTTTGAAATTAGTCAATTTAATCTTTAAAGATTCCACTTCTATTCACTTTTGGAGGCAAGATTGCTATTGGAGAAAATAACAAACTATGGTACATGTTTGATAAGATAAATGAATAAACATGTAAAAGCAAGAAAACACTTTTTCTTTTTCCTTATATCGAGACTTTAATTAAGATCTCAATATGCTTCATAATACTGAGTTTATAATGAAAATTATTTTTTTTCCCCACACTCTACAAAATGGGAACCTAATGATAAAGATAACAAGAAGCATATGTAGTCAATACATTGGGAAATTGTCATTTTAACTAACCAAAGTACATCCTAGGACAAAATTTTATAGAAATTGAAACCTTAAGGATTAAATTCATCAATTTCAATTAGTGACGAAAATAAAAGAAAGGTTGAACTTGAAGGATCAAATTTGTAATTTTGCTGAAAAACAAAGTTAACTTCTCTCCCCCAATCTTCTCCGTGAAACAATGCCATCTTCTTTCCTAGTTCCTCAAACAAATATTAATCAGCTATTTCTGATACCAAGCAAGACAGCATTCTAAAAATACAAATTCCCAACATAAAATACATACAAATGTTCTCGTTTAGTCACTCTTTCACAATTTTTTTCTATTTGATCTTTAACTATTTCCATAATTGCCAAGATCATGGAAAGGGGCATACCACATTGGGTCCCAGTGCTGCTAACCCTTGAATTGCACCATAGTGTTGCGTCATTGCCTTCTTGGGATCCAAGAATGCATTTAGCAATGTTTTTGTCAACCGGGACTGTAGATTACTATAAACATGTCCAAATCTGCATAACACAAACATGTAAAGCAAGCCAATACTTTCAAAGCAATCAATAAGTGCCCAACAAATAGGCAATGCAATATTTCAGACTAGGCAAGATACGTAAAGTCATTAAGTAAGACTAGATTTTCTAGTTAACAACAGTCTGTATCAAGTTCAACTCCTTCAAAGGCCAATGATATGCTAGGAAGTTGATTGAGATCTCAACAGAAAGCAATAAGCTTTAGTCATGCAAATTCAACAAATGAAAACATTGAAGTGAGCCTTTGCAATCTGCAAAAACAAGGGTGCATTTGAAAGGAAAAACAAAACAAATATATCATTCTTCGCTACTATTAATTCAAAGAAAGAGAGGTAAACTGAATTGCAACAAATAAATTAGATGCCAATAAAAACTTCAAGTAAAAACTGCTTCCATTTCACTTGATGCACAACATATAACAGAACAGACTGAGGATATCTCACCTTTTGCATATTGAGGCAACTAGGTTAGCTGTAAAGTCTCTAAGTTCCCAATGATTGTCTGCCAATCTACTGCCCAACCTTTTGGCAACAAGGCAGGTCACAACAGATGGCATCAACTGGTGTAGCTGAAACAAGGAGAAATGGAAAGAAAAAGAGATAAAAGGTTGTTTCAGATTAACTCATTCAGGTGAAATAAAGCCTTTAAGCAAACGAAGTTTTTATCCCAATCCTTGCCACATCATGCCTAAAAGCTAAATTTGCTAGAACCTCTAATTGCTGAATATAAAAATTGCAAACAAAGAATATGTAAATTGTCCAGATCCGACAACGCTTTGATTTAAATATGTGGGTGTCATTGACAATAATGAATATCAACCTAGTATGGTGAAAGCACAAAGACATCACTTACATGATTACATTATGAAGTAGAAGGAAAACAATGGACCAAATTGGTAGTCAAGCATCAAGTGCAACAAGTTAATAAGCCAAACAATTTGCCATACTAAATGAATAAGAAATAATTTTACAACCAGTGTGATGACAATGTAGTGACAAATAATATTCATTCAAATCCTATTTTCATTTCCTTACCCACTCCTCAAATAAAGAGAAATTTCTCCTTGTAAACCCCTTTGGAAATGCAAAGCTCCCACCAAAATTAAGTCTTTAATTTGAGCAGTAGTTCTCTAGGGTTTATGGTTAAGTAGGAGTAAGTCAGAGTGTACAATATGCAACTTTAGCAAGACGAGAGTTAGAAATGTTTTGGAGGCAAAATTTAAGGATCATATCATATGACAATTTGCTCGGTATTGGATCCATTTTGTAAAGTAATGGGGAGATTGATGGGGATGTCACGCAAATGACTCAAGCTGAGTAAATGAAATGGAGAAATGTTTCAGGCGTAATTTGTGATTGTAAGTTCCTATCAAACAGAAAGAGGACAATTCTACTAGACAACTATAAGACAGCACTGCCCTACGATAGTGAAGTGCCAACAAGAGCAAAAAAGAAGTAGCAGACATTAGACTGTTGAGGTGGATGAGTGGATACACAAAAAATGATAAGATTATGAGCAAAAGTATTTGGGAGAAAGTTAGAGAAGCACCCATTGAGGAGAAGAAGAACAATAGAGGCCCCAGTTAAAAAAGTGGATGAAATGGAAGATAGTCAGATTACAAGGATTAGAAGACGACCTATTTAAACATTAGAATAAACCATTACAAAAGACTTCATTCTAAGTGGTTTTACTCAAAATTTGTTTTTTGATAAAGCCTAATGGCGTCAATTGATCCACGTAGACGACCCCACCTAGTGGGATATGGATCGGTTGTTGTATTTTTGAACAGCAGTTCTCAACAAGATTAACTCTAATGATATGTCCTGAATTCAGAGACTCCATAAAGTTCTCTCCTTATGTCTGTCATGTGTTATGTGTGGTTCCAACTCTCAACTGGTTGATCATTTATTTTTACATTGCCATACAACCAGATCTTTATGGAGTAGTTTAATTGGTGTTTTTGGTGAATATTGGGAGTGCCCTGTCAACTTGTAACAGTTTCTTTAGACCAATTTCAGGGGTTTTCATCGGACTAAGGAGGAAAATGACTTATGGCAGTATGCTATATAAGCTGTTCTCTGGTGAATATGGCTAATGAAAAATGCTGGCATCTTCAAGAACTCTTCTCAGCCCTTATATCTGATTAGAGACTGGATCATTTTTATGGCGTCTCTTTGGTGTTTGTTTCGTGGTTTCTTAAAGGGAATCTCCCTCACACATGTACAAAGGGACTGCAGAGCTTTATTTTTTTAATGCATTTGTTTATTCATTCTATGTTTCTTCTTTGTGTCTTTGCTAAGGATACTACCTTGTCCTCCTCCTTTTTTGTACTCATTATTTTTTCACTACTCTACATGCATATTCACCAACAATACACATACAGCAACTCTACATTTATATAATATTAAAAAAATAAAAATGAAAGCACTTTATTAGATAACAAAAGTCATTAAGCACTGTCAAACAGGTGGGACTGGCCCGATCTGGCTCACACCCAAGCTGGCAGAAAACTGGCCAGCCAACATTTTTACAGGGTCAGAAAACAGAATCCCAGCCTGGCCCTTGTGGCTGATGAGCAAGGCTATTAGAAAGTACAATGAGTACATTTTTTAAATTTATCTTCAATTTGTATTTTAATTTTCGCAGGCCAAATGTTGTTAGGGCCATCTTTATGGAGGACCACACATGACAAATCAACTCTAATACCTCAGCATGCCGTCGTGATTAAATGGACATGACAGAAATTCCAAATAGAAAATGGTGAATCAACTAAATATTAATTTAGATATTAATAAATCAAAACTTTGCTTATGCAAGATCATTTTTATGTCAGTAAGAATATAAACAAATATAATCAATTAACAAGAGGTGAACTTACATAAGGTTCTATATGGATATGGGGGTTTTGCAAAAGGCTACTAACAACTCGCATCAAGGCAAATAGAAGAGGATAATTATTCAAACCATGAGAAACCTGACAAGAATGGAGAAGCACACAGTTAAATGAGCACGAATACGGGCAGTATTATCCTTCTTATCCAATACCAACCAACATGACAATGAGTCAGATATTATTACCTCATCAGCTATAAAGCATGTGAAATAAGGAACTAATGGATGAAGTCCCGAATCAGTGGCCAAACTTACTAACGCTTCTTTAAAGAGAATAGAATCTGACTTACTCAAAGTCAGTTCAGTCACTTTATCAAAGTACAGCTGCAAGAAGGAATAAAGCTAACGTAAATACACTACAGGATGACAAACAAGATAGCTCACAGTTGCTTAATAAATTTGATACCTGAAGCTCTCGAGATAATACATGCTTAACAGGTAATTTGATGTCAACTGGAAGGTTATCATCCTTCTGTTCATGCTTTTTGACATCAGAAGGTGCTGAAATTACTGCAAATAAAATGTAAATAATCTGGCTATTAGATTAAAGCTAAAGGGAAAAACAATTTTTCTGAAAAGGGGCAGGGGAATGCAAGTTAAATATAGGTAAAATTGGAAGAATTTAGAAAAAAATCAATTAATAGATCATGAAGCATTAAGCTGCCAAATTGTCCCTGCCTGTCCGCATGAATGTGCATCTCCATAAGTATCTATAGGGCTACAAATATGCATATGTATATCTGAAGATCAGCATACTTATTTAGAATTATATCATTTTTCATGTCCACCTTTTCCTATTAATAGTTTGTTCTCATGAAGATGCTGACTATTTATCAATAAGTGTGTCTTCCACACACTGTGGCCATGTGAAGATGACCACAGTAGGGTGACATTATAAAAATAATATTTAAAATCACTTCAATAATCACATCTCACATTCTAATCTGGAAATTCAAGAAAAAATCTTGATAGCTAGAATGGATAAACAGTATGCCATATAATGACATTCTAACAATAACATCAGAATATCATACAATCCAACGAGTCCTAATTCCCTTAAGAGCTGAACTTTAGTTAACTTAAAACCTAGTTCAAAGTTTTGTACTATGAATTATTCATTTATGAGTAAAAAAACTGCTGGTAGCACACCTAAATTTAGAGACATACCTTCTACAGGAGCATTTTCTGGAATAGCAGGTTGTACACCTTCAATGGCAAGCCAGTGGCAAGTAACTGCAGTATCAAGGGGTGCTTTTGGTAAAGAAGCTTCAATAACCTATAATTAACACAATCTATAATTTTAAGCAGGTGCCGCATTCCAAGTTTAAATCCAATTGAAGTAATAAGATATAGTAATCTCTTACATCTTTTAAGTCTACATCCTTGTCATCAATATAAAACAAATCTCTATGTCCAACAGCTCTTTTGAACCGTAAAGGACCACCAGATGCAAATCCATATATTGGCTGACAGAAGAAAAAAGTGACAATTAGATTGGAGACAAAAAACGAAACATTTTTCGCAATGAAGAAACATCTGCAAAAGTTTAACCATGGTAGCTCTCACATGCATCATTCTATTTGGAAATAGCAGAAAATCATCTATGCAAATCATAGAACTTAGTCTTAGCTATGCACAGATCCTAATACCCACACTCGAGTTCTCAGCCAGTTGACACATAAATATATATCTTCCCACAATTTTCCAGTATGTTAATCAGTATGAAGATACATCTTCAAAAGTTTCCACATATATAGCTCTCAGATGTGTCTTTTAACTTGCAAATAGCAAGGGACATTTCTCCTATCCAGAGCTTAAACTTGTCTTACCATAAATCGAAACATCCGTACTCAAGCAGTTCTTAGCTAGAGACACATGACAACCTATAAGCATACATCTTATATCCAAAACCTATAAATATACACCCCTTAACAATTTTCTGGTATGCCAATCAGTCTGGAAGCATATAAATAACTATCTAATCTAATAAAGATATGAAGAACCATTAAAGATAACAATGGAAAATTGATCAAGTACTTTTTCTTTAGAGGTTCTACATTTAAAGATAACGTTTTTCCTTCTAAAAATATATAAGGAAGACACACAGCCACAGTTCATTGAAACAAATTTGTTTTAATTCAATCACCTATGGATAAAAAAATGTATCTGCAAAATTCACAATCTACAACATCTTTCTTATTCAATAAGCAATAAACATTCCTGTAGGCTGTAATCACTTTCTATCTATGCATGTGATAGGCCTCCAATAGCACAAGTCTATAAAAGGAGGGGAAAGCCCAACAGGCCGGGGTATAATGAGAAAGAAGTTGAGTGTAACAAACTGGACCGGTGGCGGCTCACTAGTGGAGAAAAGGATGAATTCATGCAGAAGGAGAGGATGGTGTGGGGATAAAAAGGAAGGGAGAGATAGAGGAGAGTGGGCAGTGTTTTTGGTCATAAGATTTTCTTCCGGAGAGGGGCCTTCAGCTATTCTGGTTCTGTTCTTGGTTCTTGGTTAATTTTGGTTCTGTTATTATCGGCTGTAAGGAGGTTCTCCTCCATTGTTTTTCTGTTTGTTTTTCTGCTGTAAGGGGGTTCACCTCCACTGTTAGTTTTCGGTTTTCTGCTGTAAGTTGGAATTGAAGGAGGATTTCCTCCCTTGTTTTATCCATATTTCCAGTTATCTATCAGCATGTCTATAGGTAAGGTTCAGAATTACGGTTAGGCAAAGGAACTGTGAGTATTTCTTTTGCCCAAATGTAAGGGGTCAAACATACTTGAGTATTATCCTAACATTATAATTCCATAAGGGCCTGAATATTTTAACAAGATGTTTCATTATATTCAATGAGCTCATCTTGTCTCAATCACTTACTGTTTACCAGAGAGTATTGCGTTACATATTATTGAAAAGAATAATTTATCATAATTGATAAACTATCACCTGGTTATCCATAGAAGCTCAAGTTGCTTTACTGGTGTAAAATTTGAAACTTAATTTGACACATACTTCCGATTATTGCATTGTGAAAGCAAAATAAAATGCATCACAGGATGGTATGATTCATGCTAAAGCATGTAAATAGAATTTAAACCTATCATTCACACTTAATTGAAAACTATTCATCCATATAAAAACATAAAAGTGAGGGAGTAATGCATATACATTCTACAATTAACACAATTGAGCAAGATTCATTTCCTTACTGTAACAACATGCAGAAAGCTCACATCCAAACATATTATCTTTACATCTGATTATCAATTTTAGCCCAAAATACTGGAATGTTTGTAATTCCATTGCCACCCACCCTGCATCAAGGATTCAATTGGATCTAAATGTGCAAACAGATAACTAATATTTCTTAAGAACACCACATATAAAAATGAAAATATTGCACTGAAAAGTCAACCACTTCAAACACCCTTTTTTGCTGTCCAACAACTTAAGTCACTTACTTCAACATTCCTCAAGTTCAGTGCACCATCAACATCATCTGCTGTCAATGTGGTTCTCTTTGAATGGCGCATGCATTTGATTGCCTCCTGTGGTTTGAACAAACTCTGTTAGAGAAATAGGAAATAGGATATGCTTCTCACAGCATGATCTATAGTTCAATACTTGTTTTGTTCAAAATATATTTCCTAACTTGATTGAAGTACACAATATGGTTCATAATTAAGTAAGAGAATAAAAAGCCCATATCTATTTCATAGAGTGAACTGAGTCTCTGTCAAGCAGAGGATTCAACAGCATTCCAGTTTATAAGCATAATAACTTATGAGTCAATGTCAGTGGAAATCACAGAACTCTGCAAAAATTTGAACAAAGGCACATTGGGGAATGGGGATTACTTGTGAATTAAAAATCACCTGCATAATCTCCCGCATACGGTATTCCACATCAGGAGCCACAGCAAGAGCGACATCAGGAGACAAGTTGCTAATCCCAATACTTTGTGCAATCACCTCAATGGTCTCTTTGGGAACAATGCTCATATTCTTCTATTAGTGAATGTTAAAATTATGGACTCTCGGGTCTCGAACACAGCCCTTTTCAAGAAAGTAAATCGCTGCAAGAAAAAAAAAGAGTAAGAAGATAAAAGAAAGAGACAAATTAAGATATAGATACAGCGCATAAAATGTGGACTCATCCCTAAACTAAGCTCTATAGTCTTCATCATCAAACATCATCCTCTTAAATGCCTTCTAAAATTTTTCTGCATGTTTTGACATTGTGTAGGTGGAATTCCACCTGGTTGCAACATCTAAGCAATCTTTGAAACCATGCGGGAAAATACCTTAACAAACAAACCTCATTTCAAATAGAGGCAACGGAAGAATGCAATTACTTCAATCTCCCATTTAAAATCAAGGTTAAAATATGATCACAAGTTCACAACATCTCATATAAAAAATAATTCCACCACACAACAACTTATTACAGCTTGCATTGTCAACAGTAATTGTCAATACCTTATCTATTTTCCACTCCATCAAATAATTCCCAATTGCCTTGGCTATGGTCTCACCCATATGATTCTCAATTTGGCAAAAAAATCAGGAATTTATTTTTGTAATTCCAGTTCCCATCTATTTTTGTTTTACCTTTGAAACCGATGTTCTTCCACAACCCTAAAAGGCTGCTCATCAATTATTATAAATTCAGCCAAAGCCCTTCTACGTTCCTCCAAGTTATATGAACGAAGGACCAAAGTTCTTCCAGTAGAAGCTTCTCCCTCCACTCCATTACTAACACTTGGCTTGATATATGCTAGAATATGTTCCTTACTATCTCTCTCGCCATATGAATACTTAGGGCATCTCCTAAAGTGTTTTCTCACACCGCTTGTCCCATGTATGTTTGGGTTAGCAGCGACGTCAAAATGATCCCAAAGGCATTTTTTTTCTTTCAAAAACGATCCCAAACTAGGGGCATGTTCTTAGGAGGCTTTCTCTTACTCTTAGAACCAATTAGTTGAGGGGTAATTTTACAACCACGACCAACATTAGCTTGTTCCCCTTCGGCCATATGTTGTTTAACAAGCCCAAAGTAACATGTAACTAATGTATAGTTAACTTAAACATAGTTGAAAAGCTTTATGACCTAAATCTTCATGCTAATATGACATATAGCGGTATAGCACCATAGAAAAGAATATATATATCTCGGTTAAAGCCACATATATCCCGCTTCATGATTAATCCAAGACATAAATAGTAGATACTGAGCAACAATAAACCCCATTCCAAACCCATGAACCCCAAAAGCAAAAATTTTAAAATTTTAAAATTTTAAAATTTTAAAATAAAAAAAGAAAATTTTGGCTCGGTGAATGTAACCTGAAGTCTTGAACTCCCACTGCGGCAACAATCTGACCAAAAATGGATGAATCGTTCGTACAAAGAGAAGACAAAAAAGCAGAAAGAAAAGTTTGGAGGCTAGGAATGATGGAAGGGTTGAAGCTTATCCTTTATTAACCTTGGGATGTGACTCGTGATCCTTCAGCTTGCAGCAGCAGCAGCAGCAGCAGCGACTGCGGTTGACGGCGGCGGAGGAACGGAGGACCTAGCGCTCCAACTTCGAAATCAGGAATCAGGTGAATTCGGGACAGAGCGGGGTACGCTAGTCCGATATTGAATAGAAATTCGGGTAAACTTTACGAAAAAAATATATCATTTATCCATTTTATTTTTTTAAAATTAATTTTATTAATTTAATTTTTTAAATTTTAAATTATTTATAAATCTTATTTTTTTTATTTTTTTATTTTATTAATTTAATCTTTTAAAATAATTAAACTATTATAAATTTAAAATTTAAAAAATTAAATTAATAAAATTTATTTTTAATAAATAAAATTAATAAATAATATATTTTTAAAAAATTAAAACTATATTATACTCTACAAATTTTGGATAAGTAGAGGTGGGACGATGAGACTCAGAGAGGGAACTAAATGACACCGTATGCCTTTTAAGTCTGCGACGATTATTGAATATCACGTCTATTCAAGATATTGAAAATTAAATACATCATATAAATTAGGTCAACTTACGAATTTATAAATTTTAACTTAATCCAACTCATACTTAATGAATTAAAGTAAATTTATGAATTGAGTTAAATTTAAAAATTTTTAATTTGATTATGATAAATTGAGTTATAGATTAGAAAATTTCTAACCCTCTCAATTCATTGATTTTTTTTATATTTAACGTATTAAATTTAATGTTTTTTTTTTTTTGTCTCTCAAATTTTATATGACTTATTGTATTTAACTTTTAAAACTTATATTAATACTTTTTATATTTAAAATTAAGACTTATTATATTATATTTATGACTAGTAACTTATAATATTTTTTTTATTGAGACTTATTAATTTATTTATTATAATATACAATAAATTTTTAATTTCATATGGATTTAATATTTATTTTAATAAATAAAATTTTTTTTAATATATGTTAAACCCATAAATTCAACCAAACTTATACCAACTCAACTCGCGAACATTTATACTGAAAATAGCATGCCAAATATATTTTTCATTTTTTTACCAAAAAAATATATATTTTTAATTTTTAACTTCTCACTTTTTACTCAATTAATATAACCGAAGTGTTGAAATTGAGAGAAATGTTTAGAGACATCCGGTATGAAATAATTGTTTTATATTATATTATTAAACGTGTGTTATGTTAATTATGTAACCAATTATTGTCTCTTACAATAAAGACAATAATAAAAATATAATTATAAGACATGCAATGAATACTTTAATGTAAGACCATTATTTTACCATGTATACATGAAAATCTCTTTTAAATTGATTACATATACATAAATGAATGTCTCAAAAACAAAAAAAGTACCCTTTTCTCACTTATGAACTATTAAAAAAAAAAGAAAAAAAATCTGCTTGGCTTGTACAAAAGTTTCTCTTGCTTGTTCCATAAGTATTTTTATAGTAGTCAAATCCTTGTGTCAATAACAAGATAATTTAGTCTCCAAAAATCAAATTAATTCAGATTAAATTAAATCTGGAGTATATAATCAATATATCATTGTTCATATATAACTTAAGAATAAGAGTAGATCATACACATATATAGAAGCAAATTAACCAAAAGGCAGAAAAGAAAAATTCATTGTATTCATAAACCAAAACAAGACAAATAAGGAAGATACAAATCCACGAATGATAAGTTACAGTTGATGAACAAATGAATCCATGCATGAACATCATATCATTTTTTTTTTCAACATGAAGCTGGCTAATTAGCTTTCTTTGGCAAAGCATAGGAAGTGAAAATGGATGCAATGGCAGTGAACAGAAATCCAATAAGAAGAAGGCTGGCTGAGGCGTTTGCCTTCTCAAAAAAGGAGTTGTAGGGAAGCCCTATTGTTTCTTTGAATACTCTGTGCAGATCTATGGTGCCACCAAATCCAGCTGCTGCACCCGAGAGTAGCAGGTATGATATAATCTGCATGTCCAAGGAATTGAAAGAATGCAAAGGTTTTGTTCAAAATGACAATAACTACAATATATTAATGATTTAATTTTGATTTACTGTTAAAGGAAATTTTTTTACACTATCATCCAATCACATTTTACTTAATATTTAACTTTTTAAATAATTATTATTTTAATCAAACTTTTTTAATGACTTGATAATTCATAATTAAATGATAACATAAATTTTTATATACTGGTAATAAATTAAAATTAAATTCATATATTCATTGAGGTCCAAAAATAAAAGCATTTAGTTTGGGGATTATTTCGATACCCATTTTTTCTTAGTACTGTACCTAATTTAATTTGTCAAATATTAACAGCTACAATATATTTTAACAAAAAACCCTCCAACTATGAGTTATTATTTGTAAAAAATAATTTGTACTTTGAAATTCAATAACACAACTCCCTAAATTAAATTCTTTGTGCATGTGCAGAAAATTACTTTTAGAAAATAAATATGCATGGTTTTATGAGTTTCAAGTTATTAAAAAAGTATAAGAGATTCTGCGAATGACACTTAGTTGAAGAAATTTTTTTTTATATTTTAACTAATATTTATTTATTGTTAGTTTTACTTTTTAACGTTTAAGTATTTTGTGAAAAATAACATATTTGTACAACAACCTTTATAAGCTTGAAGAGCTAGGTTATGGCATGGATGGATGTGTACCTTGTCACCAAAGAAATCAAAATGATAGCCGCCATCACCGCTGATTACGCGGTTTCCTGAGACCACACTGACGATTGAGAATGCCATTTGCAGGAGGTTATATGCAAACCCAATGACTATCGTGGAGATCATGTATCTACATTTTCAAATATTATAATGCTAGTTAATAAAGAAGAAAAGAACAAACTATATGAATTTTTTTATTATTTTTATAAATCTATTACGCTGACTTTATTATTGATTTTGGCCAGCAGAGTCACCAACCGTTGGAGGTAGACCCTCAGCCCTCTTCTTTATTTTTAGTTATTTCATATCAAGAAAAAAAATATATTGAATAGCATTTTTTTTTTAATAAAACACCTTGACCACCTTATGTCATGTTTAAATTTTACAAACTTTTCTTCTATTTTCAAAATATACATAAACTTTCACTTTATTTTAAAAAGATGGTATAATATGCTTTTTTTTTTTTGTTTTTAAGTTACTCATAATAGATTTGGTAACATTGACGTTTTTTAGTATGTGGAAAGATAGCTACCCCAAGTCTAAGTGAGGCTTAGGACTTATCATAATGCGTGCAGATAGTTTATCAATAAGAAACTCCAATGAGTTTTATACCTAAAACATTTAAAAATATACAACTTAATCTTACTAATTGAGTCAATTCTTGTTGACAAAATCAATTCTTTATTTTGTACTAATTTGCTTATTTTTACTTATCAGTTAGAGAATCTATGCACATCATCCCAAAAACGAAAGTTCAAAAAGTAATAATAGATGAGCTACTTGAGGAATAGCTAAGGTGATAACCTGGCTTCTCACCAAATGTGAGAAATCAAGTCCAAATCTTCCTTCCCTAGTTCCCTTTAGTAACAAGTGATAATTCCATAAAGATAAAACAAAAGTGCAATAAATAGATGACGAATTTTGGCATTTGAATAGCATATTTACCCTCTAAAGTATTTCAGAATCAATCCTAAACCATAATTAGCAACAGGTAAATAAAGTGGAGAAATCCCTCTACATTGCCAGTTACAAAAAGGTAAAAGTCGTATTAATTAGCTTGGATAACAATTGAAGTGGAGAATTACAATGCTTACCGATAACAATAAAGATCTTTGAACTTGACTTCAAGTGGGCCACTGTCTGTATCTTCAGAACCCTTGTCTATGGCAATGAGTATGAGCGCTATCAGTAGGAACACAAAGGTTAGGACCCTCAAAAGGAGAAGGGCAGTTCTTGAAACTGTGGAACTTGAGGGTGCGCCATCCATCGATCTTAGCCTCTCCTCAGCACTCAAAAACCTTTGCTTCTGCGAACAAACTTGGTGCAGTTTCTGCCTTCTGGCCCTTTTATAGCCTGAAGGGTTTATTCTCCTCGTTTACGTATGGGATAATATTATAACAAGTCAATGGTCAACGGGATATACAGCGAATCACAGAATAAAACAAAAATGGTTTACTTTGAAAATGGTGGCATCACAACGTGCTGAGCCAGTTCATTTGACCCAAAATTTGTGGTTGCTTAAGAATTTCTTCGAATGCTCTCATTCTTTGATATCATTGACTTTCCATTTCATGACTTTAGCCGGAAGATTTGTGCCTTGAGTGATATTTATTACGAGAAATTTTTATATATTTTTAGAGTTAGTATTTTTTTAAGTGAATGTAAGATAAATAAGTAAGTACATGATGTTAGATTTAACATCATTTTTATATATTTATCTTGTATTTATTTATACAAAATAAAAAAAAATACTACTTCAAAAGTATAGAAGAATTTCTCATTTATTACATACATGTCTTTCATCTTACACGACTTCTATATCACTTTTTATTTTGTTTTTTTATACATTGATTCCTGTGCAAGACTTGCATGTTTGTGAGTCCTTATACAAAAATTCTGACTAATTTTTACAAAGAAATGAAAATAATATAAAAATTATGTGTAAGAATGAAAACCACGTTTAGGCCTCAGTCTGTTTTTTTTAAGTCATTAATTTTAATAGAAAAAAAAAGAAACATCAATATTGCTTGGTCATTCCAAATGAATTGATCTTATCATAATACTGCAAACACACATATACCAGAAAGGAAAGAGACTACGAAAGAAAGAAAGAAAGAAATTACAAAGAGTGGAAAATGAAAATAAAAGTTAACATGTAATGGCCTTTGAAGAAGTAGAAAGCTAATCTATAATATATAGATGGATCAAATATATAGATTGTTATTATTGTATGAATTAATAACTTATTATAAAAAAAATAATTTTATATCTAATTATTATGTTAATCTTACAAACTAAATTTCATAAAATTTAAACAAGAGTTGATTAAGTGATAAGTATTTTACTTACTTAAAATTATATAACACATTAATTTTAACAAGTTGCTGGAGTTGAAAATAATATTAATGTAAAATTCTGTAAGTATAACATATGTGAAGTATACTTGCAATTTAATTAATGAGAAATTTTGTAAAGTAATCATTTTATAAAATATTATTTATTAATATAATCAATACTAATCCTATATAAATAAAGAGTAATGCTATACAATCAGAAAAATTAGTCAAATTTTTTGATAGAATTCAATTAAAGCTAAGGATGGTTGTTAGATAGAATAAAATAGTAAAAATCACTCACCAATCCAAGAGCAAGCATGCCAAATTACTATATAAAAATTTTTAGTAAAATAACCCTAACTATATATCATTTTCTATAAATAAATTACTAGTATTCTTATCATAATAATAGAAAATATCATCAAAATCATTTAATTAAAATGTGTAAGCGTTATTGATTAGCTTCATTGAAGCGATTACAATGTCTTAGAATGAGTCTCTAAATGGATTTACCGGTTGATCCATTGAAAGGAGACAGCAACCAAGTATATACTTTTTAATATAATATTACTGAACTGTCTGTCTTTTGTTTATTAATGTGCTCCAAATAAAAAAAAAAGCTCAAATTCTACAAGTTGGTGATGCATTTGTCAACTCATTCTTAATTGACAATTGTAACAAAAAAAAAAAGCTGTCAATTGACAATAATTTTGGGTATTAATTTATAGTATTGAGCCAGATTATAATTTCATTATTAAGCAAAAGTTAAGCGAAGGGAAAATTTTCCCAATCCGAGATAAGAGAATATCAACTTTAATAATATTGGTTTCCAATAATTTAATTACTTATTGCCTATATCAAAATGAGGTGTTGGGAAACTAAATACCTTTCCATGTATTTTATATAAATACTTATTAGGAAATAACATTACAAAATGTATGATGTGGTTTGGCTGACATACCCCATGGATGAGAAAAGAACCATTCCACTATTAAATCAATATTATAAGATAATGTCTATTTATATACTGTTAATCTCATCTATCTTACAATTATCTCACCACTATCCCTACATCTCTTTTTACCAAACCCATCCCTTTGCAAATCCTAAAATTATCATAAATCTTTTTTCTCTCACTCTCATAAACCAATTAATTTTTTAATATAAGTATTTATAACTCATAAGAATTTGCTTAGCAAACAACTACCCTACTCTCCTTATTGAATAAGAACTTTACTTTTAGTTCTCACTAAAAAATTATATATATCTCTAATAACAATATATTTTAAGGTAAGAAACTACCACAACTTATCAAAATATAAATTAAACCCAACACGAGGGATTACCATAATAGGAATTAAATCTGAGACCTTTGTCATAAGGATGGGAAACATATCCTTCTTCATCTATATTCACTGCAAAAAGAAAGGTTTTCTATGACAACAAAAGTCATCACTGCAATTAGGTAAAGTCATCATTGAAACTTTCAGTGACGACATTTTTTATTTTCAGTGACAACCAAAAGTCACAGCATATATCTCGTAGTTATAAATCATCAGTGACAATATTTTGAGTTGTCACTGAAAGGCAACCTTTCATTTGTTGTCACTGAAAGGTTACCATTCAGTGATGACAAATGTCGTGACTGAATGTTAGCCTTTCAGTGACAACTAAAATGTCATTGTTGAAAATTGTATCAATGATGGCAAGTGTCGTTACTAAAATGCAAATAGCATTGTACTATTTAATTCTTTAATAACGATAATTGTCATAACTAAAGGAACTTTTAGTAACGATTATCTTATTGTGATGATTGAAAGTAGTTTCAGTAACGTTGTCACTAAAAGTAATGAAATTTATTTTATTTAAGTTTTAGTGACAATTATTTGATGTCATTGTAAAAGGTCTTTTTTTTTTCAAATTCACTTTTTTTTAGTAGATTTTTTTAACACTTTTTGCACCTATCACTCAAATAATGAGTTGAAATACTAATTTGAATTATAATACTATAAATATTATATAGATTGTACTTTCAAAAAGTACACAAATTATATAACAAGAGGTGAACTATTCACATTAATATTATCTAAAAAGTACATGAGTCATAACTCAAACATCCAAAGAGAGTATATTAAGTATCAAAGACAGCAAGCATCCCTTCGTTGATGTCAGTCTAATGCGGGCATCTTAGTCACATAGAACATCAAAGCAATAAGGCTTCTCATTCAGATTTGTATGCAGCATCGAACAAGCACATAAGACCAAGCCAAAATTTTAGAACCCCGTATACATCAAGCATGAAGGAAGAAAATAGATAGCAGAGAACCACTAACATGAAGGAAATACACAGCTGATCTACACCCATTATAAGTAACAAACGAGACTCAAACACGAAATATCAAGCCAACAACCTATTTCACACAAGTCATCTCTATACGAATTCTTAAAACAACCTTTCAATCCCCAAAATAAAATCTCCTAAATCCCCAATTCATACCCATTAGCAGAAACGAGAATGTCAGGGTTGAGAGAAGCACGAAGCATCGGTTGAGCGAAACACAAAGCAGCGATTAAGCACAGCAGGTTGGGCGAAGCACCAAGCACCGTGCTAGCATGAAAGAGAGTTGAAGAGCAAAAGGTTTTGCCTGAAGCGCAAAATGTTTTGGTGCCTACGTGCGAAGGACAATTTCAGGAAGCATTTTTGTCTTATTTTTTTTATATTTTTTAACCCTGACTTAAAAATTTTAACTCTTCAGTGACGACTAAAATAGTTATTACAATAGATGAAAATATCAATGACAACTCCTGACAATTGTAACTAAGGTTAACTTTCAATGATGATAATAAAGCGTCGTCAGTAAAAAGTTTGTTTTTTTTAATAAATTATAATCCTTAAGTGATGACTCAAATAATTATCACAATAGATGAGCTTTAGTCGTCATTAAAAATAATCCTTTTAGTGACAGCACATAAAATGTTGTCATTAAAATGTAACCCTTTTAATTATAATCTTAAATTATTGTCACTAAAAGGTTTGCTTTCAATAACGATTAGAAAAAGTTATTACTGAAAAACTGATTTATTGTGACAACATTAGTATTATCACTGAAAATAATGACTCAGTAATGACTTATAAATGTCATCACAAAAAATCATCTTTTAGTGATAACTTTTTTAGTCACAAAAAATGTCGTACTAAAAGTCAAATTTTTTGTAATGATTATTCATAGCATCAACACTTCAATAGAGAGAAATTGGATTATCTCTTTTAACCATGTTTACATAGAGGCTAATCGTAACGCATTGGCTCATTTAGGACATTCCATGTCTTTTGGAGTCATAGAATTTTAGAGATCCCTCCTTCTATTATATTGTTAGTATGTGCCTGTAGTTTTTTCTCCTTGCTTTTTGGGCAGTCTTTTCTGCCCTGTACAGTATTAACCAAAAAAAAAAATTTAAGACCTTTAAATCAAAATAAATTGATTCTGTCAACTAAGTTAATTCTCGATATCTTCTTTGACAGATTATAATTTATAGTATCATTTTAAATTATTAGCTGAAATTTTGCTTTACAATTCTATTTTATATGATATGGAATTTTATGGTTGTTTGAGAGATTCATATCACCCTTTTTCTATATATGTTTGTTTATGTAATATATATATATATATATATATATATATATATATATATATAGTTATTAATTTAATGTATATTTGATAAAACTTAATTTAAAAAAATTATTTTTATAACTTTTTTAATAAAATTTTAATTATAAATTATTTTAAATTTAAAATAAATTAATCCAAACATATATTTAATAATTAGAATGTAATATTGTCATGTCATGAGATTTTAATTTGTTGCTGTAATGACTGTCAGAATCTGTGTATTGTATATGAATTATGTAATGGGAAATCAAGAAGCTTTGGGTTCATTTTTTCCCCATTTTTTTTGGGTGATGAATCTTTCTCTACTTTATGCAAGTTGTCATTGGAGTTTGAAATGTCCGGAACAGTGACGCTATAATGGATGGTGGCCCCCCAAAAAAAAAACCACATAATTACATTGGAAGCCCCCAAAAAAAATGGTCATTATCCAGACTGGACCAATATGTGTCCAAGTGGCACTTTATACAAAATTCAAAATGGAACCCCAATACATCTGTCCAATGGCAAAGACCAAAGATTACATACCCAATTACACAACTGAATTAAACAGTTCTTTGTTTAGAGAAAAATACTCTTTGGATGGAAACTGTGTCTCAATCTGCATAAATCATAATAAATGGATGTTGGTTCTTTGAGTTAATAGAGCCATGGAAGGTTGACTGATATGAATGAGGGTTGGGGTCCTTAGTCCTTGCTATTGTATACATGTTTAGATTATATTACTATACTCGCATTATTGTAAGACTAATCCTTTAAATATTATCGCGACTAGAAAGTTTTATTAAGATTCAAACTTTAGTCTTTTATGTGGGAGGAGAGTTCGCTTACCACCATGCATAATACTTGTTAGTGTTTGTATCAACTTGATCTTTACTTTCGGATGTCATAGGCTGCTTGTGCTATTTAAAATAATCATGATTGATTCAGTGTGAAAGAAAAGCATGCGCAGAGTACATAGTTACAGAGGAAATGAAATTTAATTAAGCTTGTAGATAACGTGGTATCCATGAATTTAGGTCTCATGAACAAGGAGTTTATTATGATGGACACATTCATAACATGTATGCGATCCACAATAAATCGTATGTAAATCTTATACATGAATATTGCGAGTGGCCATCATAGGCATTGTGCTGATAGCAGAGATACAAGATTTTTTAGTTAGGCTTTGTTTAGAAGCAGCCTTCCCATTGGTGCCTTGCTGGAATGGAATCGGTAGGTGAACATTATTTTTCAGGCTACGCGGAATGTCTAAATCAGCACCTATTGAATCTGGTATGAGAGCAAGTGAGAGTGACCCACCCAAGAATCTGTAAACTATATTAATGCCTTTCATTAATGTAAAGAAAAGCTTTGCTCTCTTCATTGAGCACTATGCCATTTGAAATGTGTGAGAAAGCTGGAGACGTGCTGCTTAATTAATTCAATGTCTGGTACGACAGGATTAAACATGGTGATTGAAGCTTTCACCAAACAGAATATGACCCAAATCAGAGAAAAGGGACCTCGCTTGTGCTGACATTTTTGGAAGCAAACCAGGAAGAGTTATTCAAAGAAATAGCAGACATTGGCTCATCGGATAATACTTCTATTGACTTAAGACTATGTTTGGGAGCCTCGGGAAAAAAGAAGGGAAATTTGGATATAAGATTTGGAAGGAGAAATGACTCAATGAAGGGACAAGGGAATTTATCGTAAGCCTCCCGTTAATTGAAAGTTTTATAAAAAGCAGAGAAAAAATGAGTAGTTTTAAGTAATTTTTCAAAATTTTCTTTTATTAAAATATTTTAAAATTCTTCTAATTTATAGTATTTTAAAAGGTTTTAAATACTCAAATAAAGGGAGAGACCTTATTGTTTAACTTCTCTTTCTCTTTCTTTTTCTTTCCTTTTATTTTCTTTTCAACTCTTCACTTCCCCTCCAATTCAAATTTTCAAACATAAGCTAAAACTTGGCCTCTTTTTTGGTGTGCACTCATCTTTATGTCAGTTAAGGTAGCTTTGATTACCTACAAAACAGAAGTGGTCCTTGTAAAATATATGATGACAAGTTATAATGGTAGTTTAGTTTTACAACTCTGTATACCATAAATATAACTAAGAGTAAGATGAATGAAAGCTTGTCTGCATTTTGCTGCACTCTGTTTCTTCTTTTACTTCTGCTCTTCAAAACTTCACATAAGCACTAGCATAAAGTGTATCAGTGATCATCCTTTGCGCACATTTCATGAGTTAGATCAGGATTTGGATTCAAATTGGTATCTTTCAAATGAATGTTTGCTGTGTGGCTTTGTTTTGACTTGCTAAGAGCATTCGGGCTATTTGGCTTTCACCATCAAAATTTTGGCTCAATAATTCTGGTTCCCTGGAGATTCTAGTCTGCAAGAGAGTCCAAGTTCATTTCTTTAAATTCTGGTTGAATTTTAAAAATAAACAACTGCCATAGTCACTTTCAAAAAATGAGATCCTCATAGGCAAATGTAATGTTGGAAACCTCAAATTCTCACAAAGATTGTGGCAATGCCCCCAACCCAAATGGAAAACCTTTTGATACAACAATCAAGTCTGGTTGTAGTGTATCACATCTTCCCATTAACTACTGCCCCTCTCATAATTCTTAATTCCATGATTCTTTCAATTTTTATATTGTGTTTGAGATCGTTTAAAAAATATTTAATTGATTTAATTTGAATTAAATTAAATCAAAAATGAATTTTCATATTTAAATCTCATTATAAGAATATAATTTTAATTTATCTACAAATTATTTTTCATGTTTAAAATACTTTAGAAATGAATAGGATCCATTTTATTATAATAATTTTCTTTTTTCAACAATTATTTTACTTTTTATCTTTACTAAACCAAGTAAAATGAGGCCCGGAATATCACTCAAAAAAGTTAATCATGGCAAAATCGTTATTTCAAATAATTAAAATTAAAATCAAATTAAATCATCTCAATTTAAATATAATTAAATTTGAGTAGATTTTTATATGTATACAACTAAATCATAAAATTTTAAAAGTAAATCAATTTTCTATTTTCTAACTTTTCAATCAAATAATTTTATTTATAAATCAAATTAATTCCTAAAATTTTGTTCGTCTAATATAATGTTAATTAATCCTGTGATGTCGTGAAGCTAGGTTTTCATCCTTAAAGAATGGACTGGGCCATTTCAAATAGCGTTGACTAGAGAGTTTGGGACACCTTGGTCTAGGGGCGGAGCAGCTCCTTATGTTTGAGGGAGGTCATGGCCCCTCCAAATTTTTTTTAAAAAATGTTTGATTTTGCACGTAAAATATTTTTAAAAAGGCAAATATTTTTAGTTTGTCCCCTAACTAATGAAATTTTTTCTTTAGCTCTTAGACAAAATTGTCTAGCTCCGCCGATACCTTGGTCGGTTGGGAATGAGGTCAATATATTTGAGGGAAAATTTAGTGTCAAAATTTTGAACTTTTGATATTTTACAAAGTATTTAAATCCCTCACCATTAATACAGTTACAGTAACTTAGATTTGTAAACATTTAAGTTGGAAATGGTTATACAATCAATAGAGAGAGGGAAGACAGAGAGAAGACAAATAAACAGATAATAAAACAAAAAAACTAAAAATAACTTATCACTTGATCACCAACATGCTTAAAATTCATGAACTGGCACCAATACCAGTCTTTGAGTGTAATGATCATGTAAGAGATTTGATAATAAGATATTTTCTTTTTCCTATTTAAATGCTTTCACCTCTAATAATAATAATAATAATAATAATAATAAAACTTATCAATCTGTCTTTATGTCAATTGACTAGTTCACAAGGTTAATAGTAGAATGATAAAAGGAAAGTGATTCTTTCCGTGCAATACATGATGTAGAGAATATTTACTTGAGTGAAGAGGTAATTGATTTATTAAATAACTAGTCTAAATTATCACTCGAGTTTTTAGAGGTGGTTGAGAGATTAATCTAATGGGGTTGGCCTAATAGTTAATTAAGGATGTGTGTTCTCTGTCTTGACTACATTTAGAGGAATTAATTTTCTAAGTGTGCCCGGTTGATGCAGAGGTATATTCTTAAAATCATACAAAAAGAAATTTAGTTTCAGTTAATATAAAAGCTGATTCAAAAATACTATTACCATAAAAAGAAAAGGTGGTAGAAGCTAGGGCAACGGTACAATTTCTCCCTTTATCGATGGTAATAGCTAGAAAGAAATTAAACAACTAAGAAATTTTGATGAACATACATCACTCATTTGAGGCATATTTTTACTTCACTCTTTTCTCCACCTACAAGTAATTGAGGAATCTTTTCATTTTCTTTCTTTATGTTCCGCCATCTTTTTTGTCTTTTGGTAGAAACATAAACAGAAAATTCGACTCTTAATAATGATAAACGAGTTTAATCATTTGAATAAGAGTTATGCTGTTTCACACGAATAATACTCTACAAAAAGTTTTACGAAAGGTTAGTGAGAGGTCTTGAATAGGACGGAAATCATAGAGGTAGAAAAAAAAGAAGTAAATGGTTATAAGCATAACTGCAGGTTAAGAAGATTTGTAAAACATTTCGGAGTAAAATTTTATCACATTTAACATTTCTTTTTAATGTGATTCAATAAGGCATATTACATTGTAAGTATCATAAAATAAGCAAAAGGAATGCAGCATCTTCGAGGGATTTGAATATACTTTTTGTGATAATATATGCATGCAGAAGTTAAATTTCTTTCCAGTTTTATATTTGTAATTACTTTGTAATTCAAATGAACTTAATTATGCAGATATGTGGTTGGGCTAGCATATACTCTCCCACAACTTATATTTGTGATTTTTCACGTCGTTTAGGGAATTCTCTTGTCATCAATTTCCCGTGCTTGCCCTCTTCTGGACTTCTATATATGGTGACAATGTGGATCCGAGCCCTCTTACATTGAGTTTATACACACAGCTTTAATTTTGTTTCTACTTCACGGTGGATTTGTTATAAACATTTTCTCATAATTATATTTTAAAAAGTTTTGCCAACAGATATTAGCTCATGACTTGGTTTGAATCTTAGATTTTCTTGTTGGTAAACTCTACTGTAAAATCTTTAGGAATGAGAAAGACTTTCCTTGTCCTAAACTCTTTTAAATATATATATATATATAAGAGTTTTATATTATTACATCATAAAATATATACATTTAATTCAAAAATAACTTTAATTTTGTCTGAAGTTAGTAGTTTATTTTAATTAAGATTAAAATATAAAGTCATAACAATTTTTAAATAAGATTTAATCTTAACCATCTATACATATGAAATTAATAATTTATCCTAATTAAAATTAAAATATAAAATTATATAATTTTTAAATAAGATTTAATCATATATATATACAGACACACACATATATATAAAGCTGGTAATGGATATAGATTTTGTAATTAGCATAAATACTGGTGGTGGGGTAGAGTTATGGAATCAAGAGTCACAATCTAATCTTAAAATGAAGATATGATGCGCAATGCATGTTTCCCGTCTTGCATGTCTTCGTCAAAAGTCCATGCATGGAAGCTTTAGCCACAATCTTAGCCTCGTGTTTCATGACTGTGGGGCTGCACTCTGCACGTTCTGCAGTCTGCAGTGATCCACCGACTGGGACTTGCCTCAGTAAAGTAAGAGTGACATCCGCTGACCAGGCACCACTCCTTCCCTTCTTCCTCCCCACATTTACTGGCGGCTTTTGCCCGCCACCACCACCATTCTTTGTACCTCTGGTCCTCTTTCGTAACTCTCAAATTTATTGTTTAAAATACTTGGTTCCCCTTTTTTATTTTCCTTACCAGGCATCCCAAAGCACTCTTTGAATATGTGGTTAATTTTTATTTAGAGTATTAAGATTATTAAGGCTATTCTCTTTATAAAATATTCTGCGACATAATTAAACTTTTATTACTGTAGATAAAATTCATTTTATTAAAATCTAATTTACTTACTATTAAATCAGATCCTTATATATAATTTAAGGTAATTATATAAAAATTTTAAAAAATCATTAAATAGTCTTGATTATATTAAAAAATAATTACATTTGATTAGATTAATTTTGTATGCTTTATCAAAAAACTAATTTTGTATATATTAAAATGCTCAAAATATTAGTATTAGTTTATTCATTTTTTCTTTGATAATTTTATTAATATAAATTAAAAATAAAAATAATTAATAATTTGTCTTTTTTAAAACGATAAATAAAATGAAATAATTTTTTTAAATGACATATAAGAAAAACGACAGCAGTAACATTTTAATGAAAATAACAAATTGGAGTTTCGTAAAAAAACAGATGGGACCTTGCTTGTTATATTATATTCTATTAAAAGATTGTATATTTATTATATAATTGCACTAAATTATATATCCCAAATTTCCAACACACTAATTTTTGATAATTTGACTTGTCGGTTCTTTTTTCTTTTTTTTTTAAGAATTACAGAACTTTCGAAGCAACATTATTAAATACAAGATAAAAAGGATTTTTGCAAAATGACCTTTCTCAAATCAAATTAAAATAAAATTTTTTGAAAAGATTAGGTCTATAGAGTAGTTTAAATGAATCGAATCCTACGAAGATACTCCTAGTTTATATCAAAAAAATAAAAAATAAAAAATTATTAATAATCTCAAACCACTTTGTTGCCTTGATTTTTTTTTTAATTTCAGAATATTATTGCTAGATACATATCAATTTAAGAAAATTTTCTCTCCAATATAAACAATTTTAACAGTATTTCAATTAAAAGCTCCTTGAAAGAAAAAGTATTAAGTGGACAAGACTTTTTTCTAACAACATATACCGTAACAGAGTACAAATGTCAGCGGCTTTAACCTCGGTCAATATAAAGAGATATTCTTAGATATATCTAGTGTTTAGATTAATTTAATGCATGTAAGATAATATACTTATACCATACTGCTCAATTTGAGTCACATTAATTATGTAAGCTATTATTATCTCAAAGTAACCATACATTATATTGCTAAAACATGAAATGTTGTGGTTAAAGTTCAAAATAATGAAAAATGCTATGTAATCAAAATGTTTTTTGTCATAATTTTTGACAGAGTGATTTGGTATATTTGTTAACTTTTGAATATGTGAGTATTCCTTACCACTTCATTCTATCTAACAACTACCCTTTAATCTAGTTAAATTTAATAAAAAAATTTAGTTATTTTTTCTAATTATGTAACATTATTACAATTATGATCCACATGAATGACATGACACACAATAAATAATTTGGTCTAAGAGTATTATCTTGCACACCATGTGTATCTATAGAATGTTTACTTCATAATATCTTTAAAAAAAATCATTTAAGTGTTGAAGGGTTCAATTCCTCCTCTTGGCTGCCCGTGAGAGTTTAATTTACATAAGGAATGGGAATTTTGCCTTTTTCCCAAGAGTAACTATCTAATGTTGAAAAAGGTTGTTTAGCATATCTGTAATCGCTAGCTAGCTTTTATGCTTCACGCCAGTTCCATAAACTATGCCTTAAAAGAAAGCTTTCAAGGATGGAAACTTGCCCCTTTATGGGTGAGGTGAAGACTCAAAATTGAACAAGTCTCTAAGTTAAGCTAATTAAGCTTATCTCAGATGTCTGAAAAGTATGGTAGAATAAGCTCAATAATAGAAATAGATTTAAGGCAACACTCAAGCTAATTAATCTTATTCAAGAGGTCTCAAAATGAAATAAAAGGAAATATATATACAAGTACATAAAAGCGTAGTGAAATGTAAATTAAATAGCTTGAATTTAAATATGATCAATAACAAAGCTGAGTAAAGAAGGTAAAGTAACAAAGTAAAGACTGAACATTCTTCAAAAGTAATCCGCAAGTTCTGAGCATGTGTTCCCCCTTTCTTCCACGGTTAGAAATTGCTATATTCAAATTAACCTAAAGTTGTTTAACCTAGCTTTTGTAACTCCTGCAGTGATCCACTTCAACTATTTTCCCAACTTTTCTCCTATTTCTTCGGCCATGTTCAATTGTACACATGCTCCAACGTTCATCAATTAATTGTCCAATTTCATTCTTATCCTCCACTAGTTATCTGCTTGAGCACGTCTATTCTTCTACAGTTTGAACATCGTTTTCTTTTTGTTAAACAAAATGTCAGAGTGGATATAGGTTATTCCAAGATTGTCAATCAAGCCTTAGTGGTATGCTTGGGATTTCAGAGGAGTAAGCAGAGGCCCACTTAAAAAATTATATATCTTCAATAATTTTTAATCCTGAAAAAGAAGATATTTAACTGAGCTTTGGGCACGAGAGAATCTTTATGGGGATAGATAACTACCAAATGAGACTATTAATCAAAGGTAAATTCGAAGCCTTACACATGGAGATGCAAAGCTTTATCTAAATTTCTTCAACTAATTGAGCCAAGCTACCTTGACTTTGTACATTGTATTTATCTCAACATTAAATTAACCAAGTCAATCTGCATCCTTAAGCTTAAACAAGTCGCCATTATTTTCTAATAATGCTACAAAATTTCTTTACTATTTATACATAGGCGCACTTTCTGACCTAATTCGGAGATCAATTAGAGGAGTTGGAAGCAAATTGCAGACAGAAGAGCTACAGGCTCCAACTTTAATTTGGCAAGATGATCTGCAATAGTAAGATTGTATGATCATTGTCCTTGTTTTATTTTTTTTAAATGCCATCATTCACCAATACAAGTAGAGAATGGTGGTAAGTGAGCCATGCTAAAAAGAAATCAAAGTTTGAACTTTAAAATAAACACTTAATGAAAAGGTCTCCTAGATAAAGACCGATTACAACCATGTCCGAAAAATTAGTCTCATAGCAATTGTTTGTGAGAATACCTTAGTTAAAAATTAAAAAAAAATGCAATCATTCAAAATGTTAATTACATATATGCATCAAACAAATATAAGGTGAACAGAAATATTTATAGAAAATGAGTTTGGAAAATTTTTAATGATTTAATAATTAATGGTATAAGTACATTTAATTAATAGTCTTTTATAACATATCACCACATATATATTTTCTATGAATGTAATATTGTGTATAAAATCAAAACTTTAATAATGGTACACAAAATTTAAGTTTCCATTTATTCGTCAATATATTGAGGAGCTGTATCAATTTTGTATGTCTAATGCCAGATAAGGCTATTATTTGCACGTTTTTTTGTCTTTCCATGAGCACATCGGTGAAACCCTCCATCACTTTCGGCTCCTCAAGCTGACATTTCAATTTCAACACAGTTTGGCAGACCACGACAAATGTAACCCATTATTCGTCATTTTGTTACAAATAGAAATTATGATGATATGTACATGCAACGAGACCGAGATTTGTAATTACTATATTGATGAATGGTGATAGATATAAAACAAGAAAGAAAACGATTGCTAGATTGCATCGATCCATTATTTATAAATATTCGTATAAAATTAATATATATAGCAGTGGTTCATTATTCATCAACTTTGATTTTTACTTTTCTTTTCCTTTACATTATACACTAACTTCCAAGTTTTAATATATGGATTTAAATTCTTTGTCCCATTTTTATGTTTTTAATCTTGTATTTTCAATTAAGTGTTGACAATACAAAAAAAAAATATATCTCTCTTAATTAACATTAATTTTTTTAAATTTAAATATTTTTTATCTAAGTTGTAAGTATTTAATTGACAAGGTTTGGAAAAAAAAAAGAACAAAAAATTTAAATCCCTAATATATACCCTTTGACTTGTAAACACACTTTCATAGTGAGAAAAGGAAGAAGAAACAAGAGTGTGTTTAATTAATCTCTAAGTAAAGCTTTGCTTGATTGGTGCTAGTTTTATATGCTACGTCTTTTGTCTTCATATGAGCACAAGGGTATTTGTCCCTTGATTGCAGCTGAGCGAGTATCATTCATAATTCTTCTGTAATCCTAGAAGTCTGGGACTAAAGGGGTAAATAAAAATATCACAAATATGCAAAAGGTATGCAAATTTATGATACAATTAATGAATAGTTTCACACAAAAGCAAAAGTTGTTACAAAATAAAGTTTAATTAAATAAAAGAATAAAAAATAATGACTTTTTCAAGGAAACAGCCGAAGGGAAATAAAGGTACATTCGATTGAGACACTTCCACCCAAGACCTCCCCGCCATGAGTCCATGACTCATTAACTTTTTTCTTTTAAACTCCGTATTATTATTCTATTTCTTCAAGAGTATATATATATATATATATATATATATATATATATATAATGCATGGCGAGTAAAGCCTTAATATAATGGTGATGCCACAGTAAAACAGGAAGATCAAGGTGCTAATATAGAATAAGAAACACGTTAGTTGGTGCTCTTCGATCAAACAGATTTTAATAAAAACAAAAAGAGGGAGAGAGTGGAGGATCAAGAGGGGGATAGGAAGGAGAGAGGAGATCAGGAAACAAAGAACAAAAATAAATAAAACGCACCCCCACAAGCTCCTTTATCTTTCCGTCTCCTTGTGATCTCTTTCTCTCTGCAACTCTCTCATGTTGATGTGATTCTCCACCCACATCTCCAAAGAAAACCCAGCAAACTTTTACAAAAGAGAAAGCTCTCTCTCTAATCAATTAGAGCCATGGTCTTCCCATCCCTTCCAGTCTATCTAGATCCACCCAACTGGCCACAACAGGTAACAAAGGATTAATTCTCCATTCTCTCTTCCATATTTCTCTCTTTTTTCCTTTCTTCTTTCTTTAGCTTCTTCATCAATAAAGCTAAGAAGATAAATCAGAACCAGATATTCCTACACTTTTTTCAGTCTATTTTTTTCCCCTGAATATACCCCATATATATATATATGTGTGTGTGTGTGTGTGTGTGTGTGTGTGTGTGTGTGTGTGTGCGTGTGTATATATTTTTCAATACTATACTTTCTTTTATCTTTTTTGTTTTTGGTCTTACACTTCTAAAATACTTCACAGCAATCTAATCAGCAACAAGCAGGAATTGGCACCCAGAATCCCCAGATTCCACCTCCTCTGCAGCCACCAACTCCAACGGTTGCAACCGCAAACGTTGGAGGTGGTGGCTACCAAGGCTCTATCAGACCAGGATCAATGACCGATCGAGCTCGCCTGGCCAAGATGCCGCAACCCGAAGCAGCGCTCAAATGCCCACGATGTGAATCCACAAACACCAAGTTCTGCTACTACAACAACTACAGCCTCTCGCAGCCACGCCACTTCTGCAAGACTTGCCGCCGCTACTGGACCAGAGGGGGTGCACTGAGAAACGTCCCAGTTGGTGGTGGCTGCAGAAGGAACAAGAGAACCAAAGGAAGCAGAAGATCAAAGTCTCCCATCAAAGCAGGTTCGTTCTCTGCAAGTGCAAATTCGTCCTCTAGTGGCTGCACCACTGATGTGATAGGTCATTTTACAACTCCAACTCCAACTCCAGCCCCATCTCAGTTGCCATTCTTGCCCACTTTGCATCATTATAGCGACTACGTTTCAAATTTTGGGCCTTCTGTGGTGGCCAGAAATGGCAACGCTGCTGGCAATGATGCTGAGTTTCAAATTGGCACTAGTACTACTTCATCAGGTGGTAATGACGGTGGTTCTGTGTTGCCAATTAATGGCATTACTGAGCAATGGAGGTTGCCCAGTCTGCAGCAAGTTCATCAGCAGCAGCACCAACAGTTCCCTTTCTTGACTAATTTGGAACCACCGATTGGGTTGTTTCAGTTTGATGGAGAAAATGCTGAACCGCCAAGTTGTCTAAGGGACAGTGGCAGGTTTCGGTCTAAGGCAATGGATTCTGGTGTTAGTGGGATACCTCAGCTTAGCACAACTAAAATGGAAGAAAATGAAGGGTTGAGTTTGTCAAGAAATCTTTTGGGTAGTTCAGGGAATGATCTATTCTGGGCTGCAGGAAGTGGCAATGCATGGAATGAGAATCCTAGTTTCCCTTCATCGACGAGCCATCTGTTGTGATCTACTTCAAAAATCTTCTGCAGTTTTCTTTCCTAATAGCCACAGATTTTTATGACTAGAAATGATCCAAGGCATAAGTTAGAACCAATCACTCTTGCTAACCATGGAATTCCACCCTCTTTTGACTCTTGCGAGGATAAACAGGAATTGAAGGGAAGGATCATAACACTTTGTACTCTTGAAGCTATTTTCAGTTTCCCCATATCAATGAAGATATCAGATATATATCATTAATATTTTTTGTTGTGCTCCATGTATGAACGTATATTGAGAGATGTTGGTGTATTTGTTTATATGAATGTTGCGATGACATGAACGGTTAAGCTAATATCACTAATTGAGTGCAGCTATGTGTACCAGAAGGCTTTTATGTGATAATGTCCGTTATTATATTACTTTTACTCGTTGAAGATTTGCACCAAGTGTGGCTTTAAGAAATTTAGTTGTATCATAAATGTGTGATACTGCCTACGTTCTTTGCCATTTCTCTAACTAAAACAAGCATTTGTGGATAATATACTGGCTAATTGGAAGATGCCAACAAAATATGTGAAACAAAAGTCACCGTGTAATGTATCATATAGCCATCCTTTTCATTTCTTGAGCATGAGAAGTGCTAGCAAGCTCTAGATACTATACTGGAGTTGGATTTTTTTTAGGGAGTTGACAATATCCAATTCAACATCTCTCATTTTAATATATATATATATATATATATATATATATATATATATATATAGAGAGAGAGAGAGAGAGAGAGAGAGAGAGAGAGAATGAGATGAATTATAATATTTAGTAGGAGTTCTAAAACATTGAAGTTCTTCAAATTTTAAATATGTGCATTTTCCAACACTTGTAAGGCCCTTCCATGCCCTGCACCTCCTCTCCCACTTTCACACACATTATGTAGATAACGCTGACAAGGGAACTGAACAATAAGGTAGGCACACACAATTGATATCAATCTTTTTCATTTTCAGGGACAATGCAAAAAGCATGCAGAGACTCCCCTATTTGGTGGCGTAGCAAGGGGCTAATGACTTGCTTCTGATGGTTCAGGTTCATGAAAGAGATGACTTACCCATGCATTAGTTTTGTCACATTTATGCACTAGTTTGATCTCTGACTCACTGCTGCTATAGTACTTCCAACTTGCTTCTTTAATAATCTAAATGGAAACTCCAAATTCCTAGACTTCTCTTGGTCTCAGTCTCATATTTTGAGAATCCCTTTTTATTTTGAATTACTTATTTTTAACCCTTCAAAGCAAAAAGCAATTTGAATACATAAATTAGGACCCATGAGGGTGAAAAAGTAACATATACTAACATTATTTTTGTAGTAATACGAATATGTACTAATTTGTTGGCCAAAATGATTGTCTAATTATAAAGAAATTGACCCAATGTGGGATCGTACTTGCTTGTTGTATATGTGAACCTCAGTGGTAGGCATGGAAAAAGGATATGTTCGAAAGAAACGCCAAAATCTCGCTCAAAACCATGCAACTCCTCGTCTATGGACTAGAACTCTAGACATGATGAATTTAAAAAAAAAAAAGAACTAAAACAGAACAAGAAAAAAATACCAAACAAAAAGACAAATTGGAGAAACAATCGAAAGCTAAATTGCTAATCTAAGACATAGCATACAAAAACAAGAACAGGAAAAAGAATTAGAAAGAATATTGGATATATCTACGACTAGGGTTTTATATTGATTGGAGGCTTACTTAGTTACTTTCTTAGCCCTCATCTTTCAATCTATAGTTAATTTGTTGTTATATAAAATATGATAAAAGCACAAGGAAATCAATCTCAGTCAACAGATTTTGTCATAATCTAATTATGATTATGATGTCATTCTTCTTATAATTCAATGGGGGGTGTGGAGATGGAATCTGAGGATTTGGATTTGCTTTTTGCAATTACCAAAGCTAGCTAATTGCTTGCTTACAAGGAATAAAGTAGTCACTACAGTGAAAAAAAGTGAATCTCCCTCTCTCTCTCTCTCTCTCTCTCTCTCTAGTAGAGGAAACAGTGAAGGAAGGTTTGTTTGTCGGTTGGTCGTAGTGTATTGATGGGATGGTGAGAAAAAGAAAAATGTCTATGGCAATGTTTATCCGATGGTAAAAGGCTGAAAAGCAAAGAAACTTCGAAGAAAGAGAAGCAACAGCAGAGGAAGAAGGAGGAGAAGAAATAAGAAGAAAGAGCAGAAGCAAGTTAGAGCTCGGAATTCCAAGCAAGCTTTTGGTGTGGCATAGTTGCTAATGCCCACATGTCTAGGCGTGAATATGTTCTCTATGTGTCCTTGGCAGCTTTTGCTTTTGTGACGTCCTTGTAGTTGAAGATGATCAATCTCTCTTTCTCTGTGATTCCTTCTTGGTTCCCAGGCCTCGCGTTGCCCCCACATTAGCTCAATCATGTATGTATCTGTTAGATTCTAGGTCACTTCTGAAATATATATTCTACTGTATATCAACGTGGGTATGCAACATTGTAACATCGACTCTGATGTAACACACATTTCTTCTTCTTCTTCTTCTTTTTTAATTTCTTCCCTTTTTCTAGTGATCAAATTCACTACAAGAAAACTAACAGTTTACCATAAGAAAGATTTGGATACATTAATCATCAGCCAATCAATGTGCTCACATTTACTGTAAGATAACAGAAAGGTCCACAAATCAAAATATTAACCGGCAATAAGGAATGTAAGATTTATCACCAAAAAAAAAAGGAATGTAAGATGTCAAACAGTATATATATATATAAAGAAATCTTCCATAAAAAAAAAAAAGTCTTTTAAAGATATCTTCAGGTCTTTTTTCATTGTGCGAAATTTGAACATATCCACGTAGTTGAGTGTTTATAAAAAAAGTTCTCCCAAGATTGACCCTAGGGATATCATTATGGTACTTAAGGTTTTTTTTTATCATAATCAGTATTTTAATAAATTATTAAATATTTATTAGTTGTTGATGCTATTTGATAGCTCTCAAACATTTCTTGTAAAAATAATTAATTAATAAATATTTAACAACTCATAAAAATACTTATACTTAAAAAAAATATATTGTAAGTTGTAACAACTCTTCTTTTAATATTTAAATAACCTTGTTTTATCACTTGATTGGCTGTGTAAAGATTTTCTTAAAAGAATGCTCCATGTATCTTTTAGCTCAAAGATTTTCTACTCGGCAATTATCACAGTGATGATTCCGAATATTAAGCATTTATTTAACATAGCATTACATGCCATACCTAATAGGTCAAATAATCAAGTCATTATATAGTGCCTTTTGTTAAACTATTTGTTTATTATTTATTTGCAGACTCTACCTTATTAAAGTGATTACTACAAGATAAATGTTTTCCTACAAGCTATAACATTAAAAAAAAAAAAAGAAGACACGATTAATTGTACTTACAGTAACTAGTTTTCATTCGTAATAACACCTAGTGTGTCATTAAGAATTGGGCTGTATTTTGAATTCACTTATTGTTTCGACTGTTCATTTTAATTAATTTAGTTTACTATTTGCTACCTTAAAATTTAATAACTTCATTATAAGTTAGTTAAACTACAACCCAAAGGGTTAGCATAATGGTTAAGGGGATATGCTCTGTGCTTTAGTTACTTGAACTTAAATTTTGGCCAACATTTAAGGAAATTATTAATTTTTGCTAAATGCATCAAAACAATGTAAGAGAGCATGCTTTTAAGATCGTTCACAAAAGAATTTAGAAGGTGTTTGGGAATCATTTTTGTCAGGAAAAACAAGTTTTTTTTATAGTTTTTTTTTTTTGCTTTTATAACATGTTTGATATTAATTTTTTAAAATATATTATAATTTGTGATTATTTTGATTACATTAAAAAACTGATTATAATTTTAAGTTGAAATTTGAGTACTATAATTATAATCCAACTTTGATTATTTTGGTGTAGGGCACAAATTTACCAAGCCACCCAATACAATTTTTCCACATTTAATCTAAACAAATTATTTCATACCTTTTTAATATCGACTAATTTAAAAGTTAATCTGAGAATATTTTTTACCATACAACAAAGAAAAAGTTTACTTAAGCTGTGAGAATAAAAATGACACAACCCCCCTCCCCTAATGCTAATATACTAACCCGAAAATGTGGCCTAGAAATTTAGATCAATAAACATTTAAGAGCCTTTATAATTTATAGCCCAAAAATGATCCAGAAAGGGTTCAAACAAAGGATGGAAAATGGGCTTAATTTTTTTTTTTTTAAAAAAAGAATGCCTTAGCTGACAGAAGAGGTGCCTGGGTTAGTTGTTCCAATCTTGAGAAGATGACTCCATGATTGGGACTTTGCCAAAATCAGTACTCTTCCTTTAGAGAGAATTGCTCACTTTGGTTCTTGTCCATATGCTTTACAGCAAAAACCACATGATATCGAAAAAATATGATTAGAAAATCATAAGTTGGATCCAAAGGATTTTAGTTTTACCATTTGTTTAGACAACCCATGGTCTTAAAATGATTCATCCGATTGGGTTTCGGTAATGACCCATCTTCACATCAAACTTAGGACTTGGACTCCCTGAATCTTGACATTAATAATACCATTTGGATTGAAACGAATCTCATTTTGTCAAACACAAAGAGAAAGTGATTGAATAAAGTCAACAAAAATAAAAATAAAAAAAACTGAAGTTAGTACCGGCACCAAGATTCCAAAGTAGAGCTAGGACTCGGATGAGCATCTGGGAAGCCTGACGTTATGTTTGGACAGAGGCTAAGGAAAAAAATGAAGAAAGAGATAAATTTATCATAAGTCAGTCTTTTGTTTAGAATATTTATTTTGTGTGAAGTAGTATTATTTATATATGATTTGACTAATTTAAATTGTCTCATAAATCTAATCTTTTTAAGTTAAAAGTGATAATAGAATGAATTTCCTTACGAAATTCTTGTTTAAAAGTTTTATAAAAAAAATTCTGAAAAACTGAGATTTTTAAATAATGTTCTAATACCTCCCTTACTAATTTTTGTAAATACTTTAAAATATTTTAAAATTATTTAAAAAATTTGAAAAATTTTAAAATATTTAAAAAATAAATAAAAAATTATTAATTAATCTTACATTATTCTTCTTTTCCTTCTCAACTTAATCATATTCCCAATTTGTAACGTCAAATTCATTCATTTTTCCAACTCAGATTCGAACAGTGACGTTCTCATCAAAGCCCCTATTGGCTTTTTTTTTTTTTTGGTCTGTACCCTTATTGGCTTCAAAATGAGCGACTCCCAGCACATGAGCAAGACAATGTTCATGGAACTGAAAAGCAGGCTTCTAAAGGCTTGAATTGAGGTTGATTTGCAATGCTCTCGAAATCAAATCACCAAACACAAAGTGCTCCTTGTCTTAGACTTAATAAACACAATTTATGAAAATTAAGTTAACAAAAAATTAATATATTGATAAAAATAAGTATTATTATTTATTAAATAAATAAATAAACTGACACATCACATTTACTGTTGGGCCTACAAGGGTCTCTGACATTCTTAACATAATCTTCAGGTTCTGAGGGCTCAACTTTTGGTCACAACACAGCTAGAATTCTAAAACCAGGAGCTGAAGTGTTTTAACTTTTACCCCCCATTTTTTTGGTGAAAAATTGTGTCAACAATTGTACACGCAATTCCAAACCGAAAGTGACACACTAAAGCCTTTATCAAAGTGACATAAGCAATATTTGAATCCCTAACATTGCAAGTAAAGTTCACTTGAAATGCAGTCTACTTCAATTGCACCAATCACATTTGGGTTTTAACTTATACCTCTCGGTCATGATGTACTCATGCTATAATCAGTTTTTCAAGTTTGTAGTGGAGTAGCAGGCAAGTCAGACCCGTGTGAACCTCAAGGTAACAATTAAAAAGGTAATGTAACAATTTAATAGTTGGGAAGCCAGTCAGCATTATACCATATTAATAAGTGATTGCCTTGTACATTTTCAATTGATAAAAAATACTATAAAAAGTACACGGCCAAAAGATTAATGATACACGTCAAGATGTAGTCTCTTGCATGTGTGGCTGTTGTATCTTCTAGCTGACATAAAAAGAATTTTATACAAAAATATGGGATCTGATTACTAAGGCAAGGTCACTCATTCATTTTAGTCCACTAGAGTTGGAAACCTTTTTGATGACCTCCTCTTCCATTTCGACTAGTTGACGACAGAATGTTTCAACATTGTTTGCCTCTTCCTTGAACATGAATCTGAATTCTTTCCATTGGTAGTGACCAATGCCATCCTTCAAAACTGGACTGGGAACCTTTGCCAGCACCTCAAATCCCTTGCGATCAATGGATGTTATATATGCATCCTTGATACAACACCAGTGGCTTAGTTAGTTGTCCTTAAAATTCTCACAAAAACATATCATTATTACCAGAGGAAAAATGGAAGCAAATAACACTGATACAGTAAGATATAGGCTCTAGATGTGTAAGCACTATCAACTTTGTCAATTATGAGTTGTATTGTGTATAATCCTATTTATGGCATCAGATGTGATGATACGATTACATGGTTTCAAGGTTGTTAAAAGATGCTTGATTCACAGACAACATATTTTAGCGCTCATCTCTAAGGATCATGTTACTAAACCAGAAGACCAAAAGAAACTATAGAAGTTCTATCATAATAATCGAGAATGATAGACACACTCATCATCAGAAAGTCTTGACCCTGCTTTACGAGGATATAGAATCAATGTTTTTAAATTCTACATAAATTATAATTGTTGACCCATCTATTTTTCTGCCTCTAAAATGCTATGCAATTTTCCATTATCTAAAAGATACTTTAAGAATGCAACAAAGAAGCATTGACTAAATTATTCAGTAACCAAAAGTATCAATGTATCGTGTAACCACACTTGTAATCAAGAAGATAATAATTGACCAACTGCAGAAGTTCATGTAGTAGAATTGGGGTATAAAGAATAGTCAAGATCATGATGTTACCTTTGCATTGGCATTCATGTAAACAAAACAGAAAAGCATGAGGGCTCTACGCCTAGAATCACTTTGGTTAATCCCATCAATCAACTTTGCTGAAAATGGTGCTACACAAGAAACATGCAAGAGATGTGAATCTTTTGTTACATAAATAAGAGCCACTGGTTTCGTGCATCTCAGACCAGGTCTTTACCTAATAGATCAGCTTTGGATGTTTCCAAATCTTCGACATCCACTTCAAAAGTGCCTCCACAGCCATCAATAAATGTGCAAGATCTGAGCATTAAACTCTTATATTAGACAGAACAAACATTTGAGATTTTCTAAGTTAATTCATAGCTTAATGATTGTTCTGATCATACTTTACTGGATGCAGGATAATAAAAGTTTACTCAAGCTAATTATTTCAGGAAGCAAGCTTCCTAAATAGATGACTTCTGCCAAAGCCCTACTACACAGAGAAGATCATGGACAATTATCTGATGCAACATATTACACTGTTAACAGGTTCTCAAAATAATAATATCTTTTCACAGCAACCATTACTTGAGGGATTTCCACAAATTTAACAAAATTCAAAAATTTGTAAAACCTTAAGTTTCATAGAAGGAAATAAAACGGTCAGTGAGCATGCTCACTCTCCCTCCCTCCATGTGTATCTGTGTTTCAGTGTCAATAAAGGCTGAGGTGAACAGAAAAGACTAATAGGTTTAATAAAATATAATATTAATAATTATGTTCTATAACAATTTGAAATTTTGCATATTAAACTTGTATCAGGACTGTAATCCTTTGTTCAGGATTGGTGGAGGAGCCAACCTGACATGCTAGAATTAGATCTTTGCATTCATCTAGTTAAAGAACACAAATTCAAGAATCAAGATATAGATTTAAACACACAAGATCCTACCTCATTCTAAATTTATACATAGAGTATCTTTCATTGTCTCCCAATAGTTCCTGAAGATTATCACTTCGTGATGTACAGCTAACACTAGAACTTAGTACTCCAGAAACAGTGTAAGTGAACTCATTAACTGCTTTTTGCTCAGATAGTATGACTTCCTGAAGTTTCTCTGCAACAGACTTAGCCTACACCAAGAACAATAACTCAATGTCAATATTAAGATCAAGTCTATAGCATCATATTGATTTAACAGACTATTGCCACTTGCCAATATTATGGCAAGCCACCTTTCAAAATATTATACCAAACCTGGTTGGGGAATTTAGTATAAGCAGGACTTTAATGCTTACAGCAGAAACAGAAGATGAAGCAACAAATGTGAAAGTACTGTTACTCATCAGCATTTTTAGTAGTATTGGATCTATTGATTATTGTTTTTAACCAAAGTTGAAAATATGAAAAATAACATAAAAGTCCATCTATAATCCATACAGGTAATCACATTTTATTCATGTGGAAAATTTTGAAAGCCAAGCTGAAAATTTTCAGAAAATAATTCAAATATAAAGAAACAGTTAAAAGAAAATGTCCTGAAAATATAGACTTGGCCTTCCCCTTTTCCAATTAGGACTTGTCAAAATGTTGTGTATTTCTTTTATCAGAATTTAGACATTACATTAACAATTATGCATTTGGAATAAAAACAATAAGATTCCTCGTCCCCTTATGATATTGAAGGTAACAAGATAGTATTTTACCATCTAACAGATCCATAATATTATCTTATGCAATGACACACACATACACACACACCTGAAAGGCATCCACCCTTCACTAGGTGTACACTAGGGAGAATGGGTTGCACAGCAGGGAATCAACTCTCCATTATAGGGGAGAAAATGTGACTAGGCAGGGGGACCAGCTGCACACGTGGGAATAGGGAGAAGGATGAGAGCACTTTCTGTTATATAAGAAAAAGGAAGAGGGGAACATGGGGGATAGGCATGAATTGAGTAAGGGTTTGGGGCCTTTGGGCTGGGAGGTTTGCAGACCATCAAAGTCTGCAGTGTCTACCATTTTCCATCATTTTTATTTTCATTTCTGTTCTAGTTTTGATTCTGTTTTGAGGAACTACCTCTGTTGTAAGGAGTTAATCTCCATATTTCCTTCAAGAAATCCAAATTCCTATCACACACATACACTAAGATTCAAATGGGAGTCAATTTTGTCCAGTAAGGTTCCCCCATATCTGCTTATATCCTCTACAAAATGCTTGCTGTGTGCAGCATTATCAGTCCAAATGATTGAGATATAATAACATTAAAAACTTGATTATTTTTTCCCTTCATTCTGGTTTATCCTAATTAATCTAATTTCCCGCTAATCAGTTTCTAAGAAGATCAACTACCAGACTATTAAGGAGCTACTCAAGGTTAAATTCTTGATCACGATGAAGACCTCCCCCTTTTTTTTAAGTTAAATTATTGAAGACTGGCATAAAATTTACAGCAGAAGCAGCAATTATTTGTCCATGCTAAAGACAAGAGACAGTAAAGAAGGACCAGCATCATTTCAGTAAAATTTATAGCAGACATGAAATGATTAAGAGCAAGCATATGGATTTTCACTGTGACATTACCTTATCTTCTTTAAGAGGAAGAACATCCCCAGCTAAAGCAACTCGTGCTGGTAACTGCAGCATGTGAATAAATCACCCAATTAGTTGATACCCTTATTTCTTCTAATTATATGAGAATCTGAAAACAGGCTCCATTAGGACAGAAGCTCATTATTTGCACTTTTTTATGGAGAATCGAGCCAGGGTGTTAAAGTTTCTCACATAGGATAATATCATTCCAATACTAGTTTCGATAGAAAAAAAATGTATACCATGCACAACCTTTTTCAATGATTTTAACAAGACCCCTAGCGGACCTGGAAATGGACTGGTCACAGCAAACGAACCACGCTCATCAATGATTGTGTTCTGCATAAAAATAAATAAATAAATAAATCAAATGTGTCATCCTTGCAACTATGAAATATACTCAGATGATTTGTTAACACATCTAGTTTTCAAAAGTGCCAATAAGCATTTGCATAAAAAAGCAAAAAACAATCTAAAGGATTTCATTTGCTAGATGGTAGCTGTTGAAATTATAGGATTTAGATGGAAAGAAGGAAAAAAGTAGAATGAAGATTAATCAATAGTATTTGATAGATGTGTTTGATATGTTACAAAAGACAAAGCATTAACCTCTATCTATATTCTAGTAACCCTAATCAAACAAGGAAATAAATCAAAAAATATAATAAAATTATGATATGACACATAAATTGCTTCATCAATTAGAGCACTAATTGATTCCACAATATATTCTAAAGATCTTCTAAATACATTCTAACACTCCGCCTCAAGTTAAAGCTTACTAAGCTTTAAGCTTGTTACAAATAAATACTTTAATTAAATAACATAAATATAAAGTGGACTCCATGACTGAAACACAACTCAGGATGCTGGGACACTGAAGAAATGAACATTACTGGAAAGATAACTCAATAAGGAATGATCATCAGCCTATGTGAGAAGAAAGGATTCTAAGGTTCTGCTTGACCGGATGACAAACCCAAAAGACTTTGAGGATTCTAGGGTTCTGCTTGACTAGACAGCAGACCCAAATGACTTGAGAGATTCTAAGAATTTGCTTGACCAGATGGCAGATCCAGACAACTTGAGTAAAAATACCACTAGTATGATTCATTAGTGGGAAAGAAGTTACCATCAAAATGATCATCGATGGGAAGAGAATAACATTACAAACACAAGTATTGAAGAGATGTCACCACTGATATGAATCATAAGTGGAAAAAAAGTCACCATCGAAATGATCATCGATGGAAAGAGAATAAACATGACAAATATTAGTATTAAAGATATGTCACCACTGATATGACTCACCAGTGGGAAAGAAGTCATCATCGAAATGATCGTCAATGGGAAGAGAATAACATGACAAACATTAGTATTGAAAAGATATCATCACTGGTATGACTTATCAATAGGAAAGAAGTCATTATCGGAATGATCGTCGATAGGAAGAGAACAACATCACGAACACTAGTATTGAAAAGTCACCACTGATGTGACTCATCAGTAGGAAAGAAATCACCATCGAAATGATTGTCGATGGAAAGAGAATAACATGACAAACACTAGCATTGAAGAGATGTCACCATTAGTATGATTCATCAATGGGAAAGAAATCACCATCGGAATGATCGACGATGGGAAGATAACATTACGAACACTAGTATTGAAAAGTTACCACTATTATTATCACTTTCCCCTCAATGCTCTGTTAGCATTGGAAAAAGTCAAACAGTAAAAAAACAAAGAAAATAGATGAGAGAATGGGTTGAGAAAACAATAAAGGAGAATTTACAAATGAGTTTTATAGAACTCGACAGAGCAAAAAGCATGGACACCCTCAAGATGGATGGTACCGCTCTGATACCATGTTGAAATTATAGGGTTTAAATAGAAAGAAGGAAGAAAGTAGAATGAAGATTAATTAATAGTATTTGATAGATGTGTTTGATATGTTACAAAAGACAAAGCATTAACCTCTATTTATATTCTAGTAACTATTATCAAATAAGAAAATAAATCAGGAAATATAACAAAATTATGATATGACTCCTAAATTGTTTCATCAATTAGAGCACTAATTGATTCCACAATATATTTTAAAAGATTTTCTAAAGATATTCTAAATATATTATAACAGTAGCCTTCAAATCAAAACTTTTCTGCTAATAAGTTCTACCATGATTTTTGACGACCATGATGAACTCAATAGGTTTGCAGCTGATGACATGAACTTTTGACCACAAACACTAACAGAAAGAATAAGCAGAGGAAGACAGATTAATCACTATCAAAGCAACCAGTTAGCATTAAAATTGAAAAAAAAAAAGAAAGAGAATCAAAACCAAACATCTCATCTTCCCTTGGAGATGAAAATAATTTCCTTTAATATAATATATTTGCTTTTAAGAAAACCTTGCAACTACAAATATTATGTTGAGATAGTAACCATAGTTTATAGCATTTATTATTATTTATTTGAAATCCTCACCCCATTTATTATTTTTTAAGTCACCATCGTCTATCTTCACCCTATTATGCTTTTGCCGCTTCTATGTGTTATATCTCTATTCCAAAAACTGTAGGTGAGGGTCTATTCCTAGGTGGCAAGAAGCAATGGTGGGTGAAATGATTGTCTTGCATTCTAGTGGCTTGGGAGCTGGTTCCTTAATTCCTTTGCCTCCTAGCAAGTCTGCCATTGGTTGTCATTGGGTTCACAAAAATAAAGTTGGTCTTGATCTAGACAGATCGCCTTAAAGCAAGGTTGGTGGCTGTAGGCTACACTCAAATATATGGATTGGATTCAGGTATCACTTTCTCACCTGTGGCCAAGATTGCTTCTATTCACCTTTTTCTCCCCATGGCTGCCGTGCACCATTTGCTGCTTTACTAGCTTGACAATAAAAATACTTTTCTTTATGCTGAGCTTGTTGAACATGTTTATACGGAACAACCATCCTGCTTTCTTGCTAAGGTGAAGTCTGGACAAGTTTGCCACCTGCATCGTTCTCTTTATGGTTTCAAACTGTCTCCACAGGCTTGGTCTGGGAGATTTAACACAATTATTCAGCATTTTGGCATGGTTCATAGTTGAGTCAGATTACACACTGCTTCTTGTCATCATTCATCACAAAATCAAAGTATATATTTGGTTATCTATGTAGATGATATTGTCAACATGGGCAGTGATGAAGATGGCATCTACCAATTAAAGCAGCATCTCTTCCATAATTTTCAGACTAAGGATTTAGGTATTTTATGGGTATTGAAGTGGCTCAGTCCATCAATAGTGTCGCAGGGGAGTCGCTGCTAGACCTTAGGCAGTATCATAGACTTGTTGGAAAATGAATTATCTCACTATCGCTTGGCCAAATATCTCTTTTGCTCTGAGTGTGGTTAGTCAGTTCCTACAAGCTCCACATGACAGTCATTGGAATGTTGTGATTCCCATTCTTAGTTATATCGAAAGGGCACCAGGTCAAGACTTCTATAAGAAGATAAAGGACATACCCAAGTGATTGGCTTTACCAAAACATCATAAGACTGCAAATAATTTAATCTGGAGATGTGGACTTTTATGTTCATAAGGGATTTCAGAAAAGCACTTCCACTAAATACAAAGCACTAAGCAATGAAAGCTGCTAATCCCTGCCCTTCAAAACAGAAGTACCAGCACCCATGATGCAGGGGTAACCACTGGTATAAGGACAGTCAAACAATGTCAGCTCACCTCTACATTGATTGAGACTCATTTTGCTGCAGAAAGAGTAAAAGGCTTTCAAATATTTTGCAATGACATGGACATCAAGCCAACTTTTCCTTAACCTCTGTCGTATCACAAAGCTCATCTCTGAATTTTTCACCCCCATTTTTAAGGGGAACCCAAACTGACCCTTAAAGCTATATGATATTTTTATCATGAACTAAAACTTTTCTGTAGACTGTAGTCAACTCAGCTTCACTTTGGATTGGGGAAGAAGGAAGAGTAAAAAGAATAAAGAAACGGAAATGCAGAGCAACATACCACATTATGCAAATCGTTTTCTCGCACCCAAAGGTATGGCTTCCCCCTTCTAAGTATGTACTTAACCTTCGATGTATGGATATCCTCCTTGCTGTTAAAATCATGCAAAGTAACATTAACCCAAAACAGAATCATTACACGACATGCCCTTATTTATAGCATAAAGAAAATAACATTATACGGCATGTTAACTTGTGCAAGGAAGTAAGCAGGGCTTAAATTTTGTGACTAAAGACGAGGAAACAAAAGAAAAGGGCAAACTGGGTACCTTCCTTTGGCGTCTGCCTTGATGGTATTCAGGTAACCTTGCCAGTTTGATGCCAATATGTTCTGCATAACAAGGCCAAGTTAACATAACAACCTTGCATCAGTGGAATGGCAGAAAATGAATCTCTATAGTGTTGCCATTGTGGGACGAATGAAATTTCAATTTTCAAGAGAAAGATAAGAAGGAGGAGGATCACCTTGCATTTCTCAGCAAATGTCAAGACCGCTGCCTTGTTGCGTTGCATGGGTTGATGAAGTTTGTAGTATGCACACCACCTGCTCGATAATATTAGGGCCTGCAACTGCAACTGCAACTGCAACAAATATTTCGCGTCTTCGCGGTGCCGTCAGGGCTGAAGTTGTGGCGTTTAATCAATAACACTACGCTGCGAGTTTTTTTTTTTTTTTGTTACACGGGAGAAGAAATGGGCACTTACATCCCAATTCATTGATTAGTAAAAATTTGTTTTATATTTTTTCATGAGCGGTTAATATATTTATTTTATAATTTTTAGGTGAAAAAATACTTCAACAAGAAGGTAATGTTTTTCTGTGAACAAAAAAAAAAGGTAAACTTTTCTTTATTACATATGATAAGAGGTGCAACATTTGGAGAAGGTGAATTGAGTGTCTGGAAAAAGTTAATTTTTTTGGATAATAACTTTTTTTATACTAAATTTTTAATTTATTTTTTTAAAAATTATATTGATATTATTTTGATATTTTAAATAAAATTGATATTAATTTAATCTTTAAATTATAGAAGGTGATATTATTTTAGTCTTCTAAAAGAATTAATATCAATTTAATCCTTAATTATTTAAAATATTATTAATTTAGTCATTCAATGGTAAAAATTATATCAATTTAGTCCCTATCCGTACATAGAAGAATAATTTTGATATCATTTTATATGATTCAAGAACTAAATTAATATCGACATTTTTTAAAGGATGTCAAAGTTATGTTGATATAATTTTTGGAAAACCAAATTAAAAGTTTACTCTTTTTTTAATAAATTATAATATATTAATAGTATAAATATTTGAAATTAATTATATATGATATACTAAAAAATCTCTTTTTTCCAAGATAACTTTTGAACATTTTACTTATAATTTTTTTATATTTTTTAGTATGAATAAACCATAATCCTAATATCAAAGGTGTAATTCATTTTTACTACGTTAATACTTTATAAGTATTTTTTTAGGCTAAACCCTCAATTTGATTTTTCAAAAATTATTTTGACATTACTTTGGTCCTCCAAAAAATCAAATAATGTCAATATCAATTTAATCTGTAAATCATAGAAGGTCACATAGGACTAATCTTCTCAAGAAAAGAGTGATAATGATGTGATCTTTTTCATAAAATAGAATTCTTAAAAATCGAATCATAATTCTCATATTTAAGGACGTAATTCTGCATGTTTAGGAGAGATTATTTTTTAAAAAAAATTATTTTTTTTAAAATTTTTTAAATAAGATTTTGATTATAAACTATTTTAACTATAAAATAAGTTAATTCAAATATACACATATTTTTTTTATTATTTTGTACCCTAACTAGTAATTTATTTTTTAATTATTATATGATTTAAATAAAATATATTATCTTAAAAATTATTTTTAAATTAATATATTTAAATATAAACTAAATTTTATGACTAAATTACTATATTAATTCGTAAAAAATTTTATCGATTTTATATTAATTTTTGAGATATTTTAATTTCATTCATGATTTCTGACAGATCATTCTGTTATTTAAGTTAATTCATAAAAATTTAAAAATAAGTCATATTATCTCTGAATAAGAAATAACTTAAATGACAAAATCAATTATCAGGAATCACAATGAAATTTAAATATAATGCAAGGTGAATAAAATTTTTTTAGAGATTAATTTGTTAATTTAATCTAAATTTTATCATATAATTAATTATTAAAATTAATTTTTTTTTACAGTTAATCCAAAACAACCCTAAGTGATTCCAATGAAAGATTGAACATCGGCATCACAATAAATAATTATCATACATAAATAATTTCTTTTACAGTAAAAAATTCTCTTAAACTTCATGCCCCTTTAAAGTTTCAATATTGAACCCCTCTACTTAGCAGCGGCAACAGCAGTGGTAGCAATTCCAGTTCCGACGAGCATGAGCTCCGTAGAAGACTCATCGGAGTCACCACCACCTTCCCCACTGTCGCACTCTTGTGAAATCTTCGAAAAGGATCGCCATGTCACGTTTCTTGAGATGATGTTTCACTTGCTCCCTTCCCCCTACGAGACCCAAGAGATCAACCACCTCACTCTCGCTTACTTTGTCGTCTCGGGCCTCGACATCCTCGCCGCTCTCGATCGGGTATGAAACGCTGTGTTTTGTGCCGTTATCAATCATTTGTGAGCTCCAGTTCTTTTTTTTTTTTTTTTAAAGTTGGGTAATTACAGGTTGAGAAGGATGCTGTTGCCAATTGGGTTCTATCCTTCCAAGTTCGCCCTCGAAGCATTGAAGACCTAGGCAACGGTATGGAAATGCACTTGTTAACAGCATATGCTCTCCAAAATTTGATTTTTACTTGACCCAATTGAAGGGATTGGTGCAGGACAATTCTACGGTTTTCATGGTTCCAGAACATCACAGTTTCCTCCAGATGAGAATGGGGTATGAAAATGATTGAAAGTGCTCAACATCTTGTTCTAAACTTTGTGCATGTTTGGAATCAGTTTATTTTTAAGAAAAAAAATGGTTTGTTTATTTAAAAGTTCTCTCAATAAGATTTTAGTTATAAGCTGTTTTGAATATAAAATAAGCTAATCCAAACACATGCAGTGAACAATCCTAACTTATATTTATTGGGTTTTTTTTTTAACTTTGTTCTGCTGGTAGGTTTTACTTCACAACAATAGTCACTTGGCAAGTACGTATTGTGCCCTTGCCATATTGAAAATTGTTGGTTATGAATTATCCAATATTGATTCTGAATCATTATTGACGTCAATGAGGAACCTTCAACAGCCTGATGGAAGGTATGTATGCTTTTGAATTAGAACCGTGCCATTTATACTAACATCCAACCCTGTTGCTCAATTTTGTGGTATATGGTTCCATAGATTTATGTCAAAATTTACAGCTGCAGTCATATTCTTAATTGGAATTACTTCTTATTCTTAAACTTTTGATCTTTGTTCCCAGTTTTACGCCTATTCATACTGGTGGTGAAAAAGATCTTAGGTTTGTATATTGTGCAGGTAAGAGAAAAAGCATATGAAATGGAGGTGCTAGTTAGATGATTATATAAATAATGCTATTATATTATATTATCATAACTAATTGACTGTATCAGCTGCCATATGTTTCATGTTGGATAACTGGAGTGGCATGGATAAGGAGAAAGCCAAGGATTACATATTACATTGCCAGGTTTGTGGAGCTAGTGCATCAACTATTGATGGGCTTAAGAATATTATCTTCTGATTGTACTATAATCTGGTCGTACATGATCCATGTAAATAAAAACATATCTACATAAATGAAATTGACATCTCTCTTTTTCCTTCGTTCTATTCTTTCTAGTCTTACGACGGAGGCTTTGGATTGGTTCCTGGTGCAGAATCTCACGGTGAGTTGAAACAATCTTTTATCACAGTTTATTTGTTATTCTGTGTTGTCAGAGGGGCTGTTGCAATGTTGTTAGTCACTTCGATTATGGTAATCTTTTGCCTGAAGTAATTTTTTTATTTTATCATGCCCTTGTCTGTCACTTGATAAATTTGTTTAACGTATGTTTACATTAGTCTTGGAATCTATTTTTAATACACACTATCTGGTCAAGAGATCTTTTCTTTTTAGAAGATGTACTTCATGAGATTGAAGGTTGTTTCATAAAATCCTACAGATTAGCCATGAAATTAAAGAGGGTAAGTTTTAGTCTCATTGCATTTGATTGTTTCTTCCCCTTTGGTTGGGTGGACAGGTTGGTTTTGACTTTTAATGAGTATTCTTAATTAAGCATAGAAGTAAAGCTGGTTGTGGATTGCCTTCCTGAACTCACATCTCAACTCTTTTTTATTGATATTTTCTGTTTTCATTGTTTTACACTCTTGGGATAGTAGGAGTGACTATGTCTAATATCCTTGTCAACCAACCACTTGGCTGCTATCCTACATCCTTGTGGTGGTCATTGTAATACTCATAAGACTTCTAGTCATTCTTATTGGCTAGTCATGTGACAGTTGCAATGGTGACAACTTGTTCAAGTTCCATTCAATGTAAATTTTATGTTCCTCGAATATCATAATTCTGGTTCATGCCCATCGGTCTTTTTGTGTTCTGTGCATGCAACTTAAAAGGTGGTCTTCATCCATCATTGAAGTGTTTATTATTTCTCAAATTATACTTATCAACATTAATTGGTTTAGTGGCGCAGGTGGTGCAACTTATTGTGCTATTGCATCTCTCCGATTAATGGGATTCATTGAAGATAATCTTCTCTCAAGTTGTACTTCCTCTTCTGTGATAGATGTGCCATTGCTGCTGGACTGGATCTTGCAGGTTTGTATTTTTTGTCTAAACACTTTCAGTATAAGCTGAAGATTAGTTGTTTTAATTTGTAAATAAACATGTTGGATTGAGGACCTTTTTCAATAGCTTCTTATTTGCAAATGCCTTTGAAAGATTGGCTTAATGATTATTCTTTATTGATCACTTAGTGCTTGGTTAACATCTAGCAGTTAATGTGTTTTTTCCTGGACCAAGATTCATTAATTCTGTCTTTGATTTCAGAGGCAGGGGACTGATGGTGGATTTCAAGGTAGACCTAATAAATCTACTGATACATGTTATGCATTTTGGTAAGTGGTATGGAGCCGTCATGGATTTCTTTGGCATTGCATTGTAAGTTGTCAAAGCCTTGACAGGTCAGCATGTGTTTGTAGGATTGGAGCCGTTTTGAGGATTGTAGGGGGCCGCAACTTTGTAGACAATAAAGCTCTACGTGGATTTTTGCTTGCCTGTCAATATAAGGTACTACAATCACTTCTCTGTTTCCCATGCAATGTGTTTTAGATTTTAGAGAGAAATGAAATCAGGTAATATATTATACTTTTATAAAAAAGATAAGAAAGGAAAGGAAAATAGTGATTTAAGTTAACCCTGATTTTGTTATTAAGTTTATTGAGGAAAATGTAAGTTACTGTCTTTTCATTTGAGGGAGTTTTCATTTCCTATATTTTTTTGTATTTGTCTTTCCTGTACTTTTATGTTATGATTATACCATTGACCATTGTCAAAAGCATCATAGTATTTTATGCACTCTATATTTGATTCTTGTTGAAAAAGAATTGTATATGATCTGCAACTAAAACTTTTATTGCTCTTTCGTTTTTCATTTGAAATCAATACCCTGTCCTTTTCTTTTGTCAGTTTAGAACAGTATCCATCCTTTGAAGAAGAAAAATAGTATCTATAATAATATACTGTGAAATTAAAACAGGAAGAATAGATTCAATGATCAATTTAGTTTTATAATGGAAAGGAGAGGGGTAATGCTGGGAGAGAACAAGGAAGGAGTGAGTGTAATCTCTAGTTATATTGGCTAATTATTTTTTCTTTTTGTCCTAATTAGCGCAACTATCTGATTTATACTTTCCCTAGGTTTTCTTTGGGGTGCTTTTAATCCCCCTCGCCCTTGCATAAAAGAAAGAAAAGTAAAAGGGCTCTTTCACTTATTACATTTTCACTCTCAAACTAGTGATTTTTACTGTAATATGCCTCTTTCCTTTTCAATTTACTTCTCCCTCCACTCAATTTTATGCTGGCTGTGCCAGCATATTAACTAGCATGAAGGATGGAAAGAATCTAGAAGTTACTTTATGTTGGGTCCTTTAAGTTATAACTGTGTCCTACTCCTATGCATGGATTTGGTATTGTAGATGGAACTTGCCCATGATAAGTAATAAGAAGCCAAAGGTTGCTACCTTGCCAAGTTAGTAACAATGATGCCAGTCAGAATGGATGATATGCTGTTTAGATTAGCCTATTGCTTTAGAGGAAATAATTGGGTTAGTACTTTAATCCATCCATGTAAAAGGAATGGCGAGTTTATGTTGTTAGGGATTGTTGAAATGAGGGTTTCAAAGGCACCTACAAAGGACCAGATTTCTCTTTCCTTTCAGGGCACATGAAGGGCAAAAACAATTTATGTGATACCAATATCTCTGCTTGCCTCAATGGCTCCTGAATTTTCCTTTGGCTGGTTGAACTAATCTTGAAACTCAGATTTTGCTGCTTATGTTTGTTTTTCACCAGTATGGTGGTTTCAGCAAAGTCCCTGGAGTGTTGCCAGACCTTTACCACTCATACTATGGATTTACTGCGTTCAGCCTGTTGGAAGAATCTGGCTTGAAGTCACTTTGTTCTGAACTGGGAATTACAGAAATAGCTGCAATGGGAGTCTAATTTGGCGGTTTCTCATCTGGGCTGTACAAGTTTTTCATTTGGTTTTTGCCACTATGCCTATGCCCAATAGAAATGGGTGTTTTTATTTTATTTATTTTATTTTTGGGCACATGCTAGTATGGATGTTTGAACTTTAAGACCTCCTCTAAACTATTCAAACCTCTCACCACTAATCCACTTCCATTGAATTTTTTTCTCCCTTAAAATTTAGGTGGAGGGTAAATTTTCCATCTCATTTGATGTGTGACTATATTAACAATAATAACAAAGACAAAGTCTTATTCCATTAGGTGTTGTCGGCTACATGGATAAATTGAGGTCATTGGTTCAATCAAAAATCATATTTTTAGGAAAATTATTTAGAGCTAAAGTCCTTTCTAATGGTTTCTCTTACAACTTTTTTTAGGTCTTTCTCTATTATTTTAATCAAACTACCTTCTATTTTATTCACTTTTCTCATTGGAGTCTGTCGAACGTTTGTGTTGAATATGTCAACAAATGTATAATCTCAAGTTCTACATAATACATGTAAAAATAACAATCATATAATATTATCAGTAATTAAATTTTTTTAACAATAATAATGATGATGATGTTGATGATAAAGAGGAAGATGACTTAGGTTATTACTGCCTACTAATATCTTTTTGACTTCAGTTATACTGTGATTCAAATTATATTGTCATAAATTTCTTCTGAAAGTTGAAAAGAAAATGAAAACAGGACAATATAACTTGCAGTCAACTATGATGTTGGTCCCATCCGTAATGGCGCACAATAATTTTGTGGTTCTTTGTTGCCCTCACACAAGACCAATATAAAAGTAATGTCTAGTGTATTTTTTTTCTCAATGACTTTATAGCATATTATATACATATAAATATTGACGAGACGGGGGTTTCCCTCTTCATTTAGGTGCCACTGCACCAAAGGACCTCTGACTGAGGCTAACTGTGTAAAATGCTTGGGCATCTCGGTCGACAGTGAGGTACAGCAGAGTGGCAAGTGCATATTTAAAAACTGATTATTTAAAAAAAAATCTTTTTTTGAATTCTTTTAATAAAATTTTAATTACAAATTATTTTAAATATAAAATAAACTAATTTAAACATATACTAAATTAAGCAGGTGGAAGGTGAGGGTGTCTGACCGTATTATAATTCTTGTTTCATTCATTCAAAAAAGTTGTTTGTTTTCTACAATATTTGTTCCATTTTGTGCATTTGCGATGTTTATTCCAAAATATTAAACATTGACATGTGCTTGTCCACTTGACAAGAGATCGAAACCTTTTGATTGCTCAAGAATCTTGGAAAAAAAAAAAAGATTTTCAGTATATTTTCATTAGTTGGCCAAAGCATGAACGTATTGCTTTACTTTTTTCTATTCATCACTTCCAAGTTCCAATTCACCCCTTCAGTCATCAGCAGGAATAAAACGTATTGAATTACAAGAGGGGTTGAAAAGGCCAAGCGCCTATCCCTTGTAGGTGGAGCCAAAAACTCAGTGCCAACGTGAATTATATAGACAATGTATCTAAAATCTAGGTATTCTGTGTTTATTTATAGCTCAATACCTCGTGGCCTCGTGCATATTGTACCTTCAACATGCAACACAAAAAGTGCTCACGAAAAGTTATGCTTAAAGTCCCTTTTTTTTTTGAATTCTTGAGTCTGACCTATCATGATTCCTCAACATGGTGGTGGGGTTAGAAGAGGGCACCTTTCGGTCAAGACCCACGAGACTTATTCACGGACATCTGCATCTCTTGTTCTTTAGCAAAAAGACTAAAAGCTGAGTCTCTCTTTTACCAATTTTGTCACTTAGTTCGGTGGTGCCTGTATGAGCCCTTATGCAGATTAATAATGAACCATCCATTGGCTCACCACCCCTTCTTTGATCTTCGTCAGATTTTGATCACACGACAGATATCATTTTATCCCTTGAAGTTTAGTGGCTAAAACGTGGCAACAAAGAAGCAGAAAAAAAATATGACATGGGACAATGTTTGAATGTTTGTTTCAGATATGTCTCATTCACGGGCATTTAAAGAGAAGAAAGAAACATAGCAAAGGTTCTGAAAGAATTCCCACAGTGCCCTTTTGACAGCAGCATGGATGGAAGAGTAGGACCATCTCATCACTCACAAAAAAATAATTACAGCATCAGATACATTAGGAAAATGGAAATTTTAATAAAATAAAAAAATCCATGATTTCCCAATTGCATCAGGCCCACTTTTAATCATTTCTGAGCAGAAAATATTGTCCCCCATATCTTGTGAAACATTGAGATTACATTGCACAACTGGCTTTGCAGATTAAACTATGACTGCATCCCAAAACAACTCAAAGGGGAGATAACAAATTCCCAAAACAAAAAAGTGGAATTCATCAGAATGTAATTAGAAAGGTTAATGAAGAGAAAAACTCTAATTTGACTGACAGAACTCTGATGTTAGATGGTTTCTCCTGGTGTGGTGAACCGAATAGTGAATGTCAAGAAGCTAAGGGAAGTACCTGTGAAGTGCTTGAATGGTACTGTGGTGGATGAGAATGGTGATTAAGTTCTCCTTCTGTTTTCTTGTCAACAACTATGGGGATGAAAGAACCATCTACCTCATCTTCATTTCCCTTATTCTCATCTTGTAATTTTCTTCTAAGCTTCTCCTCTGCATCCTGTAAGAACTTGAATTTTGGAGGAGGTGATGACTTTATTCTATTGAACTCTGCATCAGTTGCTGATTCAAAGAGAGGGTTGAATCCACGCTGGCTATAGGGGTTGATGGGAGTGAAGGGAGGAGTGAAAGAGGATGGAGAGCCAGTAGGTGTCAAATATGGTGTCTCCACAAACAGAAAATCACCCAAGCTTCTACCCCTAGAATCCTTTCCACTCTTGTCACCCCTAGACTTCCCATCCTCAGATTCTAAATCGTCGTTTGTTTCTTCTACTATTGTGAACAAGAATCTTGGAGGACCCAAGAGGTCCTGCTGCCTCATGTATTCTGCCTCCATGCAATCCTCCCCAAAGGGTTTGAAAGTAAATTCCTTGCTAGTTTGTGCTTGAACTTGTAGTTCTGGATCACGAACAAGGGTGTCAGTGATTCTCACTGAAGAGCAAAGCTCTGGCAGAGTAAAAGCTGTGTGCCTCAAAGAAGATGGCCTTTTCCAACAAAACATATAGAATAGCTCTTTCACAGGGCTGCTGTAGTCATTTTCAATCTCTCTGTTGGTTATCCTCTTCTTCCACCATAACAAATAGTAAACCTCAGCTACCAGAGCCAACAAAAGGCAAACGAAAACAATACTCAGACCAAGACCAACACTACTCAAAGATGTCATCTTTCTCCTCAAATCAAATTGAAAATTCCAAAGTAATTAATATCTGATCTGGAAAATCATATCAAACAGACCAATGCACTGTAAAAAAAATCAAAACCCGATTTCAACAAGGGCAAAACACAGACATTTAAGAGTTCAGGAAAAGCTTACTAGATGATTTACCAAGAGTCTCAACCCTCTGCTCTGAATGCGAGAACTGAAAATGCATATCATCTTTTTGACTAGAATTCAATGTAATATTATAACTCAATCCACTCCCCCGAAAAAAACCTTGAGATAATAACAAACTTCGGTTGCAAATTGTAGAGCCTCCCAGAACACCAATCTGCTAAAAGGGCCAAGCCAACCAAAAAGCTCTCTCTCTCTCTCTTCTTTTGAAAGCAACACTTGCAAATCACAAGTATGAGCCCAATAGCCTTTTTCTTTTTACCCCACTAAAGATTAGACACCCTCTTATGGGATTAGTCCCATCATAACCCTCAAAGATAGTAGCAATTTAAAGGGGAAAAGAAACAGAAAGATCCCCAAAAACCATAAAACCACTTGCGGAGGTGCACAGAAACCAGGAGCCAGAAAATAAGCACAGGGTCCAGGTGAGAGGGTCGGCATGTAGCTGGCTCGCTTATCAGCTTATTGGGTCGCGTCCTTCGAGAGAAACTCACACGGGATCAGAAAGAAAAGGAAAGTGAAATGTAATTAGACATTTAATTTAACTTAACAATGTTGGTAAGAAAAAAAAATCAAATATAAAAAAAATCAACACATTATTGTTTTCAATATAAAAAAGTTATTTAGCACAGAATTTTTTTTAATTTTATGTTATTTAATATACAATAATGACGTATTAATTCTTTCTTGACCTAGTTTATACAATTTATATAAATTATTATTCTTACGTAACAATTTTCTTCTAAACAGGACAAGGTTTCTCCAGCTCAAGAGTCTCAAAATGGTTGTCGTATTAAATGTTACTCAGTCACAATATGGAGGGACAATGATTCGATATCTGAAAGCTACCTACAATTCTCTGTAATCATATTTTTGTTGAATAACTTTCTTGCATGATATTATTTTGACTGAGAAGATGATTTGAAAGCTAAGCAACGTTACTTGCTTGATTCAGTAGATCATGATCCGAAGGCATTTGATTATTAATTAATTGGAATCTTTGCCTTTGGTAAAGTCTTACGTTTCATTACCTTATCTCGTATAAATCAAGAAACTAGGGTGTGTTTGTTTTGCGTGTAGCCAAACCAAAAAGCTCATTTGAGGCATAAAATTGCCTTGTCTCATAATTATATGTTTGATAACTCTTGAAATAAAATCATGTTTACGAACACTTCAAATATAAAAATGATATTTTGTTGTTTTTGTGTTGGAAGAAAGTCTATTTAGACGTGCATTGCAAAAATATCTTTATTTTTAATTTAACTTAAACTCATATCATTTCTTATAATTATACATTCAAAAGTAATTTGGTAGATAATATTCAAATAATATTAATGTTTCTAAAATTATTTTTTAGATAAATATTTTTAAACATAAATCATAGTTATATAAATTTATTTTTGATCAAAATTAAGTTATCAAAATTAATTTAATCAAAAATAAAATTTACAAATTATAATCCAAACACACTTAATATAAGGCGATGGGCCACAACCCTAGGATGTCAGTCTGAGCTGGTTAGGAGGGTTCCAGATTGTTTAATTTATTTTTATTAATTAATATTAATTAATTAAACAAAACTAATCACCATATTGTATTGCATGAAATACCAAAAAACAAATTGATTAAAATAACCTCTACATGTTGTAATTTAAGAACTAAGTACTTCATACTGAGGTGATTTAGTGCATTATTAATTATTATTTATTTTCACACACACATAAACTAGTTTGATGTTTATTTTTACTCAATTGATATTATTTTTAGTCTTTAAAATCAGGGTGTGATGTGTAGGGTGTTTGATTTTCTATTACACTATTTATCTCCCTCTCTCATTCATATGTCTGCACCTCCATCATATAGAAACCCAAAAAAAAAAAAATTCAATGTAAATTTTAATTGTAGCAGGATAACATATTAATAATAGCCAGCATTTGTAGGAAGCATTAAATAAAAATTTCCTTCCTCTTTTATGTCATTTCTTTCTTCCTTTCTTATTGTGCCACCGACCAAGGAGAAGGAATCCAGCTTTTAAGTCTTAACAAATGGGATGGTTGGTTTTCAATATATGGTATCGTCTATGCACAAGGAAAGAAAAAAGCAACTGAAATAATTACTTCATGGAAATTACCTGCCACTCTTGAGTCTTGTGAAATTGCATGATATTGAAAAGCATTGCACTTATTCAGATGATCATGTTTGTTATGAACTTATGATACACGGCTTTACAAGTTACAACGTTCTTTTTGCTAAGAAAATCTCACATTTTATATTATTGTTCCTTCCTCGTCTCAAGAGTCTAATTGCAATACCTGAAATCATCGGAGTATTTATAAAAGTGGTGACAAGGATACTTGCAAAAAATACCCTGATACTAAGTGAAAAGTATATAAGATGGTTATGATGTTTAGGCTTAAAATGAATATATCTAGAATGACATTTTGGGCATAGAAAAAGCAGTATTGATTATTAGCGAGTCAAGTTAAAATTAGGCTGATTGGCGTGATTCAGGGAGATTTTCACTCATTAGGGGTAAGATTCTTGGTAATTCAAATGTGATAGCTGGGCTTAGATTAGTCATGTTAGATATTTAAAGTGAACTGTATCGGTTAGATCAAGTTCATTTGAGCGGGCTTTGGGCCTAAAAAATTTGTATGGTCTAATTACAAATTAAATAAATATATTGTGATAGTATAAATTTTTTCTTATTTTTCATTATACACTCACATTTTAAATTAGTATTTTATCATACATAATAATTAAAAATAATAATAAAGCATTATATAACATATTCAATGTCAATCTTTAACATATAATCACATCAAAAATGTAAATATGATTTAAATCTATGAAAAAAGAAAATTGTTGCGGCATTATTTCCCCCACACCACATAGTAAAACCAACACAATCCAATTCAATTAACTAAAGAACCAAGCCGTACAGAATGATTGGAGACAGGATAGAATTAGGAATTTTATCAAGGGCTAATAGATTTAAAAATAACTAATTTCATTTTTTTTAAGAGACCAAATATAAAATTATATCTGTATTAAAGAAAATTTTTCAAAAACTTGAATAAAATTCTCAACATTTTTTAAGGTTGGGGTCACGGCGCCTGCCAGTTCCCTTCCATTGAACTCTGATCAGAGGAACTTTCAACAGGCAGAGGTTCAGTTACTCTAACGTATAAAATGAATATAAGCTAAGCCCAGTGTCGCAGAAAGAGTTATATAAGTGAAGAGACAAAAGAGAAGGGGTCGGTGCACAACGCAATAAAAAGCATGAACATGGTTGTGACTCACTTTCTTTATAACTCTCAGATTGCTATTTTCACTGTGGACGATCATCTGTGTTCCGCCATCATAGGCAAATCTGCTTTTATATAGCTGCACAATCACAGGCCTCAAATTCACAACCCATTTTTCTTATTTGTTTCACGGTTTGTTTGTTCAATTTTATTTTATTTTTTTGGTTTCAGAGGAATTTATACTTGAAACATGAGAAATGAGGAATTTCAGCTAGATGAGAAATTATAGCAATTTGATTCATGCTTTTATCTCTGAGGCCATAATCACAGCTCAATGACAACAACAACACCTTGTCTATGGCTGAATCACAATCACATGCAATCTACATATGTGAAGAAGCATGAGGGAAGAGAGTAACCCATGGAACCAATAATCACTTAAAATGATTTGATTATAATGGTCAATTATCCCTCTGATCTTGGGGAGGTCCTTTTCACAATGGAGAAGTTCTCAGTTTGTGCTTTAAAATCACGATTACTAAGCATTCCTTGCAAGTTGGTTCGACATGGCTCCCCAGCCTTGGAAAGAATAAAAGGTTTAGAGAGATCCCATAGGATTTGATTTATGGGGTGGAAGTGTTTGGGAGGAAATTTTGATGCTTTGGAACTTACACTACATAATCGGCCATGGATCTCAAACTTCAGAAAACGAGGCATGTGATCTTCCAAAAGCTTTTTCATGTGACTTCTCTGGTAATTTGGTCTCGTTTATATAAATGAATATATATAGCTGTCTATCAACCTTTTCTTTTTTTTTCGTCGGTTACAAAGGAATGTAAGACGTCATGTGAACAACAGATAGAAAAGGTTAAAATGCTTAAAACAACGAAATTTGAATCGAATCAAACTGTCTCTACAGATATTGGTACCAAGATATGCTGGCTCTCTTTCTAATTTGATTGCATCCGAACCTTTGTTTTTGTTTTCTTTTGGCAGGAGGCGCTATTTACGAATTAATAATAAAATTTGTGAACACTGAGAATTGAATTGATTATCCATTCATGAACGCTGCCTCATTGCCAAAAAATATTCTAAGATAGAAATATAAAATACCATAGAATCGACAATGAAAAGAAATACCATTGGAAAATAAAATATAGATAAAATATTCAGAAACAAAAAGAGCCAGCATTCAACGTCCAACGTAGCTGACAACCCCAAAATGGAAGACACCAAAATGTTGTCAATATGGTCTAAAATAAGCTAATAAAGAGAAAAGTAGGAAATGGTGCTGAGAAGAAAATTTTCTGAACCACATCTAATTCATCAACAGATTTAATCAACTTCTTCGATCTTTGGGCCAGCACCACTGGAACCAGATGGCGGCACCTCATCATCCATGCCACCAGGCACGTCAGGAGCACCTCCACCCTGGTACATCTTGGCAATGATTGGGTTGCATATGCTTTCAAGGTCCTTCATCTTGTCTTCGAATTCATCTGCCTCAGCAAGCTGGTTACCATCCAGCCATTGAATAGCCTGCTCAATGGCGTCTTCAATCTTCTTCTTGTCTGCAGGAGGAAGTTTGGAGCCAATCTTCTCGTCTTTAATGGTGTTCCTCATGTTGTAAGCGTAGTTCTCCAAAGAATTCTTTGCGTCGACCTTCTTCTTGTGCTCCTCATCCTCGGCCTTGTACTTCTCTGCCTCCTGGACCATCTTCTCAATCTCATCCTTCGAGGGTCTCCCCTTGTCATTGGTGATGGTGATCTTGTTCTTCTGGCCAGTTGTCTTGTCCTCGGCAGAGACATTCAAGATACCATTGGCATCAATATCAAAGCAAACATTGATCTGAGGAACGCCCCTAGGTGCTGGAGGAATGCCGGAAAGCTCGAATTTCCCCAACAAGTTGTTGTCCCTGGTTCTAGCTCTCTCACCCTCAAATACCTGGATCAAGACACCAGGCTGGTTGTCTGAGTAGGTTGAGAAAACCTGCTCCTTTTTGGTTGGAATGGTAGTGTTCCTTGGAATGAGGACGGTCATCACACCGCCAGCAGTCTCCAGACCAAGAGAGAGGGGAGTCACATCCAACAGCAAAAGATCCTGAACCTTCTCGTTGCCCTCACCGCTCAAGATAGCAGCCTGGACAGCAGCACCATAAGCAACAGCCTCATCTGGGTTAATACTCTTGCAGAGCTCCTTTCCATTGAAGAAGTCCTGCAACAGCTGCTGCACCTTTGGAATCCTGGTAGATCCACCAACGAGGACAACATCATGGACAGAGCTTTTATCCATCTTAGCATCCCTCAAACACTTCTCCACAGGTTCCATACACTTCCTGAAGAGATCCATGTTGAGTTCCTCAAACCTTGCACGGGTGATTGTTGTGTAGAAGTCAACACCTTCATACAGAGAATCAATCTCAATGGTGGTCTGAGCAGTGGATGAAAGAGTCCTCTTTGCCCTTTCACAAGCAGTCCTCAACCTCCTAAGGGCCCTTGGATTCCCACTGATGTCCTTCTTATGCTTCCTCTTGAACTCCTGGACAAAGTGATTAACCATTCTGTTGTCGAAGTCCTCACCTCCAAGGTGGGTGTCTCCAGCAGTGGCCTTAACTTCAAAGATACCCTCTTCGATGGTGAGAAGAGAGACATCAAAAGTACCGCCACCCAGATCAAAGATCAAAACATTCTTCTCACCGACACTGGTGGCCTTTTTGTCAAGACCATAAGCAATAGCAGCAGCAGTGGGTTCATTGATGATACGCATGACATTAAGACCTGCAATGACTCCAGCATCCTTTGTGGCCTGACGCTGGGAGTCATTGAAGTAGGCAGGAACAGTAACAACAGCATTCTTCACAGTTGAACCGAGATAAGCCTCAGCTATCTCTCGCATCTTCATGAGGACCATAGAGGAAATTTCCTCAGCAGCAAACTGCTTTTCCTCACCCTTGTAGTTCACCACAATCATGGGCTTGTCACCAGGACCGGCAACAATCTTAAATGGCCAGAGCTTCATGTCACTCTGGACAGTAGCATCAGAGAACCTCCTACCAATCAAACGCTTAGCATCTGCAATTGCATTCAAGTAAATGGTAAGCAAACAAACATTTCAAAATAATAAAAATAAAAATAACAACTTTGCTTATAATCTTCCATTCAAATTAGGGATTAAATAACTCATAACACCCTCCAATCAGAAAAAAAAAAAAAAACTCATAACACCCAATTGTTGTAAAATATAATCCATTCAAAATACATGTTTCAAGGAACAAAGATTGAATCTTGAGGCAGGGGGATTCCCATGAGCATGCCCAATAACATTGTATAGTAAATCAACCCAAAATATCAGACACAGGTTTATTCATCCGATAAGAGTATAATCGTGTCAAAATTCACAATTCCAATTATTTGTTTCAAGAAAGAGACACAGATGCAACTTCTGATTATTCTACAAATAGAAGCCAACCACGAACAACAAAGCTACAAATCTATCAACATTTTAGTAATATCAAGCACAAGCCAGACTCACATTATGATCCAACACCTTAAAAAAAAAAAAAAAAACGAATCAAACAGAAACAGATCCAGATCAACTGAAAAAAAAAATCCAAAGGCTAGATCTTACCAAATACGGTGTTGATGGGGTTCATGGCGACCTGGTTCTTGGCAGCGTCACCAATCAAGCGCTCGGAATCGGTGAAGGCAACATAAGACGGCGTGGTCCTGTTACCCTGGTCATTGGCGATGATCTCAACACGGTCGTGCTGCCACACTCCGACGCACGAGTAGGTCGTGCCGAGATCGATTCCGATTGCGGGTCCATCTCCTTTTCCGGCCATCGTCGGAGACACGGGATCGGAGCTACCAAAGTGCGAGAACGGGTAGAGAGAGAGAGAGAGAGAACAAATCGCAGAAATGAAATTGAAAGCGGCAGAGAAAGAGAGAGAGAGCGAAAGAGAGATGAATTTTAGAGCGTAGAGGGGCGTGGGTTTTATATGAGTTTGGCTTTGGTGGGAATTTGAATTTTTGAAATTCTAGAAGGTTCGGTCCTTTCCGTCCCGGAGGGTTGGCGTGGAAAGTCCTCCATTCACATCACATTCTCTGCTTTCTGGTCGGTTCTAGAGCTTTCTTTTCTCTTAAGTGTCTGCCGACTCGGAAATGAATAACTAATATTATTAACCCAAAAAAAAAAATACTATTTTTAATTTGATTAAAATTTAATTGAGTTTATATTAAAATGTTTATTTCAATCATGAACTGGAATATACATAAAATATATTTGACTAAGATTTATTTTAATTACAAAATTACCACAAGTCTAAATAATATTTATTATTATACTTTAGCATATATATTTACATTTGTTATCTTAAAAAATTTTATTTTATACATTATATTTAATTAAATTTTTTTGGTATTATTTTTATATGAAATAAGTGATATTTAAATTTTTATGTTGTTGTAAATATAATTGAAAAAATTAATGATTATCATAAAATTAAAAATTTAAATAAAAATAAAATTTGATTAAGAAAATTATTATTTATGGTTAAAGATCTGCATTATCTTCATGTAAAATTAAGGATTATTAAAGTAATAATTTAACGATAATAATAATTTAAAAATTTATTTTTTATTTATTTTATTATTCATCTTTTAATTAATTTGTGGTATAAATTAAAAGTATTTTTATAAATTTAACTCATTTAAACTGTTTTATATGTTTAATTTTTATAGTTAAAAGTGATAATAAAATGACTCATCATATAAAATATAATTTTAAAAATTTAAATTGTAATTCTCATATTTAAAAATATAATTTACTTTCATTACGTTAATACTTTGTAAGTATTCATCTTTTAACTAATTATTTTATAAATATAAAAAATTCATAATTAAATTTATTTTTAATTAACCTAATTAACTTATAATTTTAAAAAATAATTAATAGAAAATTAATAATATAGCCAGAATTTTTTTATTATTATAATTATAAATTCTATAATATATATTAACGTCTTGAAAGATAATTTTATATTATTATTTATGTTTATATAATTATTAATAAATTAATTAATTATATTTTATTATAATTATCGTAATTATAAATTCTGTAATATATACTAACATCTTGAGAGACAATTCATATTATTATTTTTGTTTACATAATTATTGTATAAATTAATTAATCATATATGTTTTGTTTAATTAGTAATAATTTGTTGTTTAAATTTAATTTTTTATTTATATTTAATTAATTAACAATAAATTTTAATAAATTAAAATTTTGATATCGAAAGAGAAAAATCTCTTTATAATAAAGATAAATACATATATTAATTTTTTTTATTTAAAGTAATCACCATCCTTTCTGTTAAATGGTATATTATTTTCAATCTTCTTATTTTTTTGCATTTTTAAATTTATTAAATTTTAATATTTTACTTTTAATTATAATGTTACTTTTTTTAGATAGATTTAATTAAGTTTTTTTAAGTTGACGTCATAATTTTTTTTTTGTTTACAACGTCATAATCTTTTTATTGATTGCTATTGCATTACATCATTTCATAAAAATAGTGTCACACTATTAAAGTTTTTTATAAGTATCAGATTTTATTTCACATCAATAAAAATTTGTAGAATATAACATTTTGTTTATTAAAAATATATCTTAGTATCTTACTTGTAATTTAGATGGTTATTTAAATGTATAATTTAATTTTTAAATCATTCAAATTGCTTTCATATTATTATTTATCAAAGAAAGCAAAAAAAAATGTGAAAAGCATTGACTAAATAAGTATTTAAAAAAAAAAAAAAAACTTGGCAATGAAGGGAGTTTTTGCCTACACTTTAAGGATGCTGTTACGATATCCTCTTTTTTCTTTCAAAATGCTAAATATTTAATTATTAATTAGACTATTGATATCTTTTAAAAAATATGAATGTTAGAGTAATTCTTATTAATTTCAAAATCATGTTCAAAAGTAAATACTTTCACCAATTATATTCATGTATAATTTAACTAAATAAATAAATGCATTTTAAACCGAATAAAGGTCAATTTAACTCATTTTTTATTTAATATCACTTTAAGAGTGAAAGTAAAAAAATTTAGAATAAAATTTTTTTTGTGAACTTTTACATTTTTGTATCACTCCTTTATTCGGTAAATTGAAATAGAAAAAAAAAACACTAATAAAATAATTTAACATTTTTGCATCTATCCTTTATTAAAAGTTTATAAATTCTAAAGAGTAATAAAATAATTTAATATTTGTTTACACATATTTTTATTTTTTTTTTAATGAAACAAAATAAAGGAAGAGAACCATCTCTTCTTTTTCATTAAATGATATCAAACAAGGTAAGTATCAAATGAACTTTCAAACTTACAAAAATTATATTTGATTGATTTTTTTTTAGCGCAAATGAATTTATAGTAAAAATCTTCGTTCAACTTCCATATTCTCCTTTTATGAAGTTTTTAATCAACTCTACCATCCTCTTTTATATAAGTGCTTTTTATATTCAGCGATTGTGTTTCTCTTATCCTCTTTCCCTCCCTCTTCTTTTGGTGCTCTCTGTCCCCGTCAACGTCTGCTTTGCAAGCAAGCTTCCTTCGAAAACAACTCAAACTCAAAGGTTAATGTGAGAAACATTGACTAAATAAGTATCCTTTTGTTTTCTTAACTTGCTGATGGAATGAGTTTTTGCTACTCTAACGCCACCCTGCATCTTCTAAATTACCACTTTACTTGTCTTTACCCATGCCACTAGTCTTGGTGCATGTTTAGGATAATCTCTTTTAAAGAAAAAATTATTTTTCTTAAAAAAAAGCTCTTAATAAAATTTTAATTATAAAATAAATTAATTCAGACATATATTTAAAAATACAAATACAAATTTGTCATTATAAAAATATTAAAAACTAATACCTTACTTGCCTTGTCCTGCTGTTACGAAAATTTCAAACATAAATGTATACCATAGTCTTCAAAATTAACCATAGCCTCGTATACTTTAAGGATGGTTTTATAATACCTTTTTTTTTTCTTTCAAAATACTAAATACTTAATAATTAATTAAAGTATTAATATCTTTAAAAAAATGAGTAATAGAGCAATTCTTAGTAATTTCAAAAACATGTTTAAAAATAAATATTTTTATCAACTTTATTCATAATTTAAACAAATAAACACGTCTTAAACCAATAAATGGTTAATTCAACTAAAAGTACGAAACTCCATTGGCCAAAAAGTCTTCTCATTAATTGACTACTATCCATGATCTTGAAGTGATACAACCTTCCTTCCAGGAAAAAATTACCAATTCTTAATGTCAAATGAACCCTGACACTTACATTAATTATATTTAATTCACATTTTTTTTAACGCGTATGAATTTATAGTAAAAATCTTCGTTCACCTTTCATATTCTCCTATTATGAAGTTTGTCCTAGTTACTAATAATTTTCAACCAACTATACCATCATATCCTATATAAGTGCTGCTCATATTCAGCCATTGTGTTCCTTTGATCCTCTTTCCCTCCCTCTTCTTTCGGTGCCCCTCTATCTCTTTGTTAACATCTGCGTCCAAAGCAAGCCTTCTCCTTCAAAAGCAACTCAAAGGCAGATACCAAAAACCAACCTTGGCTTTCGTTTTACATTATTTCGATTATTAGATCGAATCCATTTTAGGGTTTTTGTTGGTGGAATTTTTGGATTGACCAAACGATGATTTTTATTGACCAGATCTTTGTCCCAGTCAGTAGATGGGTTCTCGGCGGGTTGGGTTGACGAGAGCAGTGTATTCGAATGGAGGCTCAGGGCCACCGGATACTCTCTAGGGAGTTATCTTGTTTGTCTTATAAATGCTTTGTTTCAATGAGCTTATTTTGCACTAAAAAAAGCTTTCACTTATTATGTATAATTCTAGCTTTATTCACTCGTTCCACAGTTTTTGTATATGAAAATTAATTTCGGATTTCCACACATCGTAAGTTATTAATACTATGTTTGGATGTGGAGTTAGAGAAAAAAAAAAGAGAGAATAGTCTCTCTATTATTTAGAAGTTTTATAAAAGAAAATGAAGGAAATGAAAATTTTTAAATGATCCTCCAAAGCTCTCATTTTTGTAAATATTTTAAAATTCTACCAATTTAAAAGATTTTAAAGAATTTAAAACATTCAAATAATAAATTAGCCTTCTATTATCTTTCTTTTATTTTTCCTTTGTTTTCTTTAAATCTCCTCCCAAACATAGCTTAAAGAATTTCTAGCCAATTTCCATAAAGAATTAAAGAAATAGTTGCAGTCAATTAGCCATTAATTAAAGAAGATATCAATACAGAGTACAACATAAAAATACTCAAAGATACATCCCATTTGCACAAAACAAGAACAATAAAATAAAACCACTCTCCTATACAAAAGGAATGTACAGGGCATTGAGTAATTATAATGTTTCACAAAAGCAATCCCACAGATTTATTATACCAAATACTTTTTATATGAGTATTATGTCCTCTGAAATTTTAAATATAATCCATTTAATTACAAATATATGAAAGAAGTAAAAAACCAAGAGGGAATGAAAAAACACAAGTTATAATAAGACATAAGCAAGGACGTGGTTGTAAAATCCTCCTAGGGTTACATCCGAACATTTAGAGAGTTATTATGTAGTTTAAAATTTTCAATAGAAGTTATTTAATCCAAAAAAAAAAACAGGGAGAGAGAGAGGGGGAGAGATAAAAGAAATGGAGAGAGAGTAAGCAGAAAAATACAGGTAGACTCTACAAGATAGGCAGGCAGTGCACAAAAAACAGCACCACATTCATGTCCTTGCATATGTCTTCAACTGATTATTTACCAAACTTCAAAAACTCATTTTTTTTTATCGAAAGCCTGTGAGGGCCCACATCATGATTGAGGAAATCAAATAGCAGTACAATCCTACTACAATAGATATTCATATAAAATCTTTACATTTTTCTAAATGTAATTTCTATAGTTCTAGAGGGTAAGCCCTGACACCGATGTGTATGTGTGTATTTATAGAGGGATAAAATAGATCCGGTGTGTGTATGTGTATTTATCAAGGTTCTGAAAATCGGACCGGACCGGCCTGTTCGACCGGTCGGACCGGGGAACCGGTTCCCTCACCGGTTCGGGCGGCTTCCCAAACCGGTGAGGTCAAAAACCGGTCAAAAACCGGTGAATCAGTCCCAAAATCAGTTGAACCGTCCAAACCGGTACCGGTCCGTACGGTTACCGGTTCTGAACCTTTTTTTTTTGGAACTTCTATAAGCAAAACGACATCGTTTTGCTCTTGATTTTACAAAAAAAAAAAAAAAGGAAAACAGCGTCGTTTGACCCGGAGGGATTGAACACAGCGAGGGCAGGAAAGCTGAAGATGATTTGGGCAAGAGGGATAGCATAAAAGAGAGCAGAACAAGGGGTGAGTAGCAGAGGAAGGTGAAGACTGAGAGGAAATGTGGGGTGTAGAAAAGGGTACCCATTGTTCCAGATGCGTCACTGTCGCCATAGAAGGTGGCATGGGCGGTCTGCCAAGGGCCATCGCTGTAAACTCCGGAGATTCCAACACTGGTTGCGGGAGACCAAAAATGCAATGCAGAGAAAACCCATTCCAGCCATGGCAAAAGAGAGAGAGAGAGAGAGATGGAAGAGTAGGTGGGTTGTGTAGAAGAAAGAGAGAATGGAAGAGTGGGTAGGTTGTGTAGAAGAAAGAGAGAATGGGCTGCGTAGAAGAGAGAGAGAGAAGAGAAATGGAAGAGTGGGTGGGCTGTGTTGATTCGATGGGAAGCGTGGAAAAGCTGAAAAGGTATGGGGGTGCGTGGAAAAGGTAAAGGGGTTACTTACGGAGGGAGGGAAAGGAATGGGGGAAATCAGGTGAGGGACTTGTAGTAGTATGAAATTAGTTATTTTTTAATTAATGCTTGCATACAGATATTTTTATCTGTTATCTTATTTTTGAGTTTTTTAATAATTTAATTGGTTTAATTTTTTTTTAAAGTTAATTTTAATCTTGTAAATTTATTAATTTAATTTTAAAGAAAAATTTTAGACAGTATATATTTTATATGATTTATATTATATTTTTTTTTATTTATTTTTATTAGTATATAAATAATTATATATATATAAATATACTTATATTATATTAAATATAAATATATATTTAATTACATTCCGGTTCGACCACGGTTCGACATTGAACCTTAAATCAGTACCTCGACCAGTTCAGTGACCGGTTCGGTTTTCAGAACATTGGTATTTATAGAAGGCTGGTGTGCGTACGGATCACTGACACTCTCTAAATGTGTGACACTTTCTTTGACCCTTTCTGTGGCTTCTTAAGAACCTTTTTTGTCGAGAACATTTTGTTGTTTCAGCTCTCACATTTGTCAGAGTTCAATACTGTTTTGCAGCGAATTTTTGCATTGTTGGCATGTTGTTCTCTAAATTTCAAAGGTTGGCATTTTGGTAAGGTTACTTTTCTGCTGAGATTTTGGGGTGGTTGTTGAGGCTCAACTTAATTTGATTTCGTCTTATATTTCATAGAGTTTAATATTTGCAGAAAACTAAAGTCCAATCATCTTTGGTTACCTTTTGCTACCAATGTCTATTCTCATCCTTGAATATTAACATAAACCAATAAACCTTTGTTATTATATGCTTCTAACACCATTAGTCCAACTCTGAATATTGATTTCCATTCAAGTTGAGTTTGATTTAGCATATTTGAACATGCAGAAAAACTTTTAGAAGAGCTGTTTTTTAATAATGATACTAAGTTGGTTTACATCTACATTTAATTACCACATAAGATCAGTACAAAATATATAATTTGGAACTGGACATGTTCTCTTTTAAGTTCTATTACTGCTGTGTCCAGCTTTCCTTCTAGATCTTTGCATATTCCATCTGGTACTTGGCTTCCCCTCTGGACAATTCTCCAAGTACTTGGTTTGACATTCCTTCCTGCTTACAATTTTTTCCATGTTCTGTTTTTAGTGCCGTTACTGCTTCATCCATCCTTGGTTTGACATTCCTTTCACTTTTTCCTTTCTGCTTAGTATATAGAGGAAAAATATACTATTTGGCCTGTGTCCAGTTGCACCTTGCTTAGTATTAGGAGGAAAAATAAACTATCTGGCCTATTTTTAATGCAATCAGTAAAGATGTCACATCTTGACACATGTCGTTGAAATGTCTGAAGGGCTACTGAAGAACACCGTTATAGAAGGCACCTGGAGTGATACATTTGATGGACTCAGCATTTCCTTTGCTGCTGACCTCAAATCCTGCAATTCAAGTAGTCTAAGTCGAGTTGTAGTTTATATCAACGGGAATTCTATGTCATGTTTGTTTGCTGCAAATTTTGCATATGGTCATTTAAGAGGGAAAGTTAGTTGCAAGTGTTTAAAGTGTTCTTTAGCAGAAAGGCTGGATAGAGTGTAAATGGGAAAAATTAGAGAACGATGAGACTGCATTGCCAATTTTCATCTCTCATTTCGTTCCATTTTCATTTTTTGCTATATGAAACATACTCCATTTTCCCCTGTGCTGATGTGCAAAATATTGGAGTCAGACTGAAGTATAGGAAAACAATAATAAATCACTGGATCCTGAATGGTCGCGTTATGGTTGTGGTAGTCGATGTTCTTCCCAAAAGAGTCCTTAACAATTAGTAATGGCTATCAAAACTTTGTTCCAGTGGCAAGTGTTTGGGCATAGGAGAATATAAGACAATTCAGGAAGTCGGAAATGGGGACTAAAGATATCTCCTAGAAAACAGGAAAACTTTATAAAATAAATGAACTAAATAGACCCCAGAGAGTTGGCAACTAATGGTATGCTTGGATGAAGAAGTTTGGAGGGAAAGGAAAAGGAGGGAAAATTTTTTATTTTGATTAAAAATTATATAAAATTAAACTCATATGTTATTTATATTCTTAACTTTTAGCTTTAATCATATTATATTGTTCACATATCACATAATACCAAACTGGTCCAATGTGCAAAACAAAATACGTTTTGGACTTGTCTTCCATCTTCCTTTGTGAAATCCGGCTATAAACAATTGCCTCTCCTTCCACGTCGAGTCGTCCGATCATAATCTTGGACTTGTATACTCAGTCCACAGGCCAAGCCTCTTTCATACCATAAGTCATAATAACCCTCAGAGACAGAAAGCACACAGAAAAGAAAGAGAGAGAAAGCGCACTGAAACAACATGTGCACCTTGGAGAAGAGAGGCAACATTTTCATCTTAACACTCACCGGCGACGACGACCACCGCCTCAACCCCACTCGCCTACATGCAATTCGCTCCGCTCTCCGCCGTGTCCGCGACGAAGCCACCTCCTCCTCCGCCCTCATCACCACCGCCCACGGCAAATTCTTTCTCCAACGGCTACGACCTTGCCTGGGCTCAGTCCCTCCAAGACCGCATGTTCCTCCTGGATTCCCTGCTCCGCTCCGTCGCGCTTGATCTCATCTCCCTTCCCATGCCCACCATCGCCGCCGTCTCCGGCCACGCCTCCGGCGGCGGCTACGTCTTTGCCTTGAGCCACGACTACGTCTTGATGAGGAGCGACAGGGGCTTCCTCTACGTGAGCGAGCTCGACATCAAGCTCGTCGTTCCGGATTGGTTCGTCGCACTCGTCAAATCCAAGATCGGATCGGCGGCGGCTCGGCTTGAGGTGGTCCTTAAAGCGGCTAAGATGACGGCGAAGCGGGCGCTGGATCTCGGCATCATCGACTCAGCTCATGACAGCGCCGAGGACACGGTTAAGGCTGCGGTCGCACTGGCGGAGGACTTGATCAAACGGGGGTGGGATGGACACGTGTACGGTGAGAATCGGAAGAAATTGTTGGCTGATGTGATTGCTACCATTGGGAACGTCAACACCAGATCGCACCTCTAGGGTATTTTTTTTCCCCTTATTTATACAGAATGTGACAGAATAAGTTAGAATAATTTTTTATATAATTATATTATATACGATTATACATTTTTACATTGTCATATATTTTAACTAACTCAAATTCTCCTTGTGATTTTTAATATTGTGAAATTATATGAACTCCATTTAATGACTTGATGAAGACATATCCTTTCGAACTCATTTTGCAAGTGGTATGAGTTGAGTCATATTCATTTTACTTCTTACCTACTTGTAGAAGAGAGTTGTTTCCATATTGCATGAATTAAGATTCATTCTCAGATTTACATAGAAGTAACCAACTTCATTACAAACCACGGCACTTCTGAATGTGGAAATCTGATGCAGAAGGCTGAGTTTGTTGAAAATGAACAGATCCATGGTTAAATCATCTTTCAATCCTTCAATTTCTCTTTCCCTACAAAACCCATCACATGTACCTTCAATTACAAAGAATCTCCTTACTGTTAGTAGATTTTCTAAAGATAATGATGTCTACCTTGAATTTCATCCATTTTAATGTTTTGTGAAATCACAGGCCACTCAATAAATCCTATTGGAAGGGAATGTTAGAGCCTTTTATAGTTCCAATTAATTTCAGCTTCAACACTTTCTCCAAGTGTGAGAACACACACTCAAAGTCACATTCAAAGTCTATAAATAGCTTGTAAACAGTCCTAAATTTTCTGGGTTTACATTGTGGCATTGCAGACTTGTTCATCCAAATTCTGCTACTGTAAGGACAGTACTGCAATCATGTAGAATTCCAATTTCATTCCAACTTCAAATAAAATTGATGATGTTGATTTTTGTTCTGCATGCTGCTATGGAAAAGCACTCAAGCTCCCCTCATCCCCTTCAACTTCTGTGTATCACAAACCATTAGAACTAGTATACATAGACCTATGAGGTCCTGCCCCTGTCAATTCACATAATGGATATCACTACTATATGAGTTTTGTAGACTCTTATTCTGGGTACACATGAATTTACCTACTGAAAAGGAAGTCTGATGCACTTGAACTCTTCACTGAATACAAGTCAATGGTTGAACTCCAACTAGGATATAAGATCAAATCAATTCAATCAGACCGGGGACGTGAGTTTAGGTCAGTGTCTAAGTTTCTCAAAACTCAAGGCATAGTCCACAGAGTCATCAGTCCACACACACCATCAAATGGTATTGTTGAAAGAAAGCATAGGCACATAACTGAAGTAGGATTAACAATGCTAACTAAAGCATCATTATCTCTAAAATTTTGGGATGAAGCCTTTTTAACTGCAACTTATCTCATAAATAGGTTACCTTCATCTTCAATAGCAAGTCAAATCCCATACACAAAATTGTACAATAAAACACCAGACTATTCCTTTCTTAAGGTCTTCGATTGTGCATGTTGTCCCCTACTAAGACCCTACAATAAACATAAAATGGAATTTAGGTCTTCAAAGTGCATCTTCGTAGGATACAGTTCTAGCCATAAAGGTTACAAATGTCTTGATTCCAATGGTAGACTATAAATATCAAAGGATGTCAGTTTCAATGAGTTAAACTTCCCTTATTTGTCTCATTCCAAAACCTCAACTGCTACTCCATTATCTCAGATAATCACCAATGTGTTCCTAATACTCTCTTATTACCTGACACAATACAATCAACACTACTTGTTCATTTACATACATACAACTCAGTCCCCTAGTGATACTGCAGCGAAAAATGGCAAATAGTGAGTATCATTCTATATTCAGGTCTGTTACTGGATTGAACCACAGTAGAGCCGCGACATCAACTGAAGCTACTGTAGAATTGAACAATGTAGCAACTGAAGCTACTGCAGAATTGAACAATGGCACCACAAACATTGATCAGATAGCAACAATTGTTGGACCTACACCACCTATAGGGGTGTATCATCCTCAAACCAAACAGCCTCAATCTCAACATCCCATGATAACCAGGTGAAAGGCAGGTATCTTCAAACCCAAAGTCTTTATCACACATTTAGAACCTACCACTGTGAAAGAAGCATTGTCTAATCCTAAATAGAAAGAAGCAATGGAAGCAGAATATAGTGCTTTCCTCAAAAGTAAAATATGGTCCTTACTCCTTAGTACCTTTACCCCCAACACAGAATCCAATAGGGTGTGGGTGTTCAGGATAAAGGAAAATCCGTATGGAGCCATTCAAAAATACAAGGCTAGGTTGGTTTGCAAAAGGATTTCACCAGTAACATGGTTTTGATTTCAATGAAACCTTTCCTCTAGTAGTAAAACCATCAACAATTCGGGTGATTCTAACATTAGCACTAGCAAGGGCCTGTACGATTTGGATTTATCCTTTGTAGTTATTTAAATTTATACTAACGTTATATTATTAAATTTATATCATTTCTTTATATTATTAAATGTATTTTAAATTTATATCAAATTATATCAAATTTGAAATTTATATAAAACTCAAAAGATAAATATTACTTCAAAAAGATATAAATTTTCATATAATTATCATAATATTTAAATCCAACAAAAATATTTAAATGAGTTAGTCAAAAAATTATCATTATCAATAACATTAAATGCACTCAAGTTAATTTTTAAATTATCATTATCAAATCAAGTTTACTATATGTATAAATTATATAGTATAAACCTTATCACAAAAGGATGCCATGCAAGTGTGCAGGAATTTTGATAACAAGCATAATTGTTTACATTAAAAAAAATATAAATATATAGATTATGATTTAGTAAATATATTAATCCACATCTATATTAGATTGAGTCAGAAGATTGATCTCCATCACCTTAATATTGAGCAATGTCCCTCCACTTCTCTTTTAAATAAAAAAATAAATTATATTCCTTTTTCTGCTTGCTCCAAAGAATGATAGAGGAGTACCACTCGAGTTAGAGTGAGAAAGGATTCAATTATACCTGAGTAACTATCCTCCTTATATGGGTAAGGTAGTCTCCTTGTTTAGGATCATCATAAGCCTTTAGTTTGACCTTAATGCTTAGTGATATGGGTTTATCCTAATCTCTAAGACTTTTTTTTTAATTATCTAATAATGTTGAGGTGGTTATCGTTCCCACATCAACTTAATTGTTATCCACGTTACCTCGGTGGGCTCCATTATGTTCTGTATCAAATACAATCAAAACTAAATTAAAGCAAAATTTTCAAAAAGGAAATAAAAAATGGGAATTACGTTGATCACCAACCAACCTAGCTTTTTTTTTTTTTGGTCTACAACCAACCTAACTATCTATGCACGTGGAATACAATGCACAATGTCACAAACAATTGCTAAACTATTAGAAAATTAAAAAAAAAATCAAGAATAAGAGGAAATGAGAGAGAATTGATTTGTGTTTTAGATAATAACAATGGTATTTTGGATAAATCATAAAATAAATAAAAAAGAGAGAATAATCCCTTAATAATAATATAGATATAGATATAGATAATTAGATATAGACAGATAGTTAGATATAGATTTAGATAAATATTTCCTTGAAACTACCAACTGAATTCTTATTGAACTTGAAGCGGTGGCTAGGCACTTATAAAAGCAAGATCCTATTGAACATTTTAACATATATGTGACGTACAGCAAAGCAGAGATACGTAGACCCACCGTAGAGCCCACAGCAGGTGAAATCGCTTTCCCTTTTCTTGTGCCAAGAACTCTAAATGCTTCCAACTTAAAGCCCTTCTCTCTTTTGTTCTTCTTTCGGCCCTTCTCCTCTCTATTCTTCCCTCCTTATTGCATCGCCATTCCGTTCCTTTTCTCCCATATTGATCGACCCATAACCCTAATTCCAATTCAATTGAGGGATTTTGTTTTCTTTTAAAGATCAATTTGATGTCTCTTAAAAATAAAAGGTAAATAATTTGGATCTATTTAACATTAAATAGAATAGTATTACACAATCAAAAAAAATAGGATTGAATTTTTTAGAGAATTTCCCTATATTTAAAGGTAATTATTAGATGATGTGATAAGGATCATATAAACCTAATCACTATCAAAAGAACGCTGAATACAAAGAATTTTCCTAATGAAAAATTTATCTTTTTAAAATTTTACCTTCCATTTTGAGGATATCAATTTGGCATGTGATTGGTGCATTGACACCAGAACTATAATTTGATTATTAAAAGTAGCATCTCATGGAAAAGGAAAGTGGCATCTCATGAAAAAGGCCATATACTCTATAAGAATATTCTTAATTTAATATATAATAAAAAATGATTAAAATATTAAAATAATAAGAGAGATAGAAAAAATCAATAATTTTAAAATTTTAAAATAATGGATCCACTTGATTTTTTCTATATTTGGCATAGACATAACTAGCTTTACGTGTTTAAATGTTTTAAATTTTTTGGTGAAAAAGCATAAAAAGTTTTTTAAAAAAAATTATGCAGGATGATCTATTTAAGCTCGCAAGTTCATGCGTAACCAATTGAGAGCGGGTTTAAATAGGATAACATGGGTTTTTATTAATATTTTTAAAATCGAATAAGTCTTTGAACTAATAAAAAGAGAGGTTCAAAGTTTTGAGGTTAAATCAAATTTGTAAGTTAAAATTGCATTTTTTTCAATTAATATATTTTACACCAAAATTTACTTATTTAAATTAAATATGTTAAAAAAAATTGACTAAAAAATTAGTGTATATAAGTTTATTAAGATTTCAAAATAATTTAATCATTTTTCAACCTAAGCTTGTGCATATGAATTAGTATAAAAAAAAAGAAATTACAATGCAATATAAATATATAGTGTATAATTTGTCCTCAACTATAAAAAAAATAAAATAAAACTATTTAGTTATAGAATCTTGTAGTATACTTTAAACTCTTTATGAAAATTCGACGTTAAAAACACAACTTTATATGTCTATATAATACAATCAGGGCTGATGTTACAAAAATTATAACTTGTTGTAGTGGTGCTGAACGCTACCTTCCCTTACACAATACTAAGTATCAAACCCTAGGAAATGCGAAATTGTACAGTTTGTTGATTTTTTGTGGTTTTGGTTAGTCTGATAGACTTTAAGACTTATTATGGTTAAGTCTTGGATTTGTTTAATACTGTACTTCAGAATCACTAGGAGTGGAGTAGGGGGAAAAGATTTGGATAGGGACAGAAAACAAATAGAGAACTTCATAATTTTAACTGCTGAAAGTAGACAGATTGGGTATGGATGGGCATCTTTTGAGGGGAAAAAATTTCTTGAAAGTTGCCTAATGTTTCTTACCCTTTGTGGGGAGATCCCACGATCGTTTCCAAAGGACAAAGAACATGCTAGCGGGCCTCTTTAGGTGTATATAGTGAAATTAAATGTTCCAAATCTTTAATAAATTGCCACTTCCTGTCCCACAAACTCTTATGGTGTGGACACCAAGGTGGCCTTCCAAAAACAACAAAGAAGGGGAGAAAAACAGAGACAAATATGCAGGTAATCATGTATTTTGGATCGCTGGTGGGTGAAAGCAAAGGTTATGCTTTTGAAAGGGGAGAAAAATGAATTTTTGAATAATAGAATAGTACATCATTAATTATAGAATGGAAGTCAACAACTTAAAATGGCAGTGTAATTAGAAGAGAAGAGTTGTGCTGAATGATGATAGCCACAGATAATAATAGTGCAGTTACATGAAATCCAACAATCCTTTTAATTGAAAATGGGTGAAATTATAGTTAACATTTTGTTGTTTTATTATATTAGCAATGTGAGACTGATGTTTAGCTGTTTTTCATAAAGCATTTACCTATAGGAAACAGTATCAGGGTTTGTTCTACTACTACTAATTGATATTTACATGACTGGGGGACATGAATAATAGCTATGTTAATGCACCTCCTCCTAAGATGGGAGACATTGGACTTCTAGTGTTGTGCTTTACCTTCCATTCTTGCAGTTGAATAGTTGATCTTATATAGATATAATCAAATCTTACTATTTAGTGTAATTACCTCTATAACTGTCCCTGTTTGCTTCTAAAGATTTAACTTGATGTTCCTAGACCTGGAAGACATGTTTGGACTTTATGGATGTATAATTATCTTTTGTTGGACTCAAGTTTGCATGTCCAACATGTGTCTATGTACTTGTCATAGATGTTAACCAATAGTCATGCCCTTGCTTCATAGATGCTGCCTTATGTTCCCTTATGTCTCTTGTTGATTTATTGTGCATCTGATCTTGTTCATCCTTTAGTGATGGAATTTTTTATTTTCTAGCAGGGCTGTAGTGCCTAAGATCACTTATTGTCTTTTAATTTGTGTGCCTCGCAAATTTTTTGTTTCCTCTATACTAGTTGAGATCTTTATAACAATCTATATTCTTTTGTGTTTTAGATTGATTTAATAGTTGCATCTATATTTCATGACTAGGTAATCATAATTGCTAAATTAGAAGCCAATGATTGAAAAACAAGCCTTTCTTTTAATAAATTTCTTATTTTATTGAAAAAAAAAAAAAGATGGTTTGCTTCTTGAAATCATGAGTCTTAAACTATTCCCCATTGTTATTCAAATTGGTCTTGGTTATGTGTACAAACTTAGTAATGAGCTTGTTTAAACTTCTGATAATCCAATTTCCTAGTCTTCTTAGTTATGATTATCATTTTAAGACCATTGATGGGCTTTTCTCTAAATAATGTTTGTCAGTTTCTTCTAATGGCTTGTAATGGCTGCACAATAAATAGTTTCTGATAAAGTAACGAAGATGCAACCCGAGGGTTATCTGGGAAACATCTGGAAACAAAGACCAAGACAATCTTCATTAAATGTCCCAATCCTCCCTTCTCAGGAAGGTTTCAATTCAAGCCATCAATATGTAAGAAATCAGCAGGATTCTTAACAGACTGGCATAAGCATCCGAGAATCAGCTATGCCCGTGATTATATTAGAAGCAAAATGTAAGTGATATAAGTTTCTACATTAACCTGCACTTGTAGTTTCTTTATACTTAGGAGGTGCAGACATGTTGAAATTAAAAAGGTGCCTGCAATTACTTCAACACAAGATTGACATTTAGTTGATACTGACTTAAATTATACTTCAGTGCTGAAATTTTCAGTTTCCAGCATTTATTATAAGCAAGTGCAACAGACATTTCAACTTGCAAATATTCTGGAAACTTGGCTATTTATGGATGCTGCTTCAGAGGTTTGTTTCTTAATTAATTATGTGCCTGAGCATGTGAGGTTATTATTTTTAATAAAACAAGAGGAATTCAGTAAAGTATGCCCGGAGAGAATTCTCCTTCTATGTCGATCGGTGAAACTCCTGTGTCACCTCATAAATACAAAACAGATTGGCTTTCTCAGAATAAATAAACTCCATATACTCCAACAATTCTTTCACAGTATTGCAATGAGAAACCACATGCTTGACAGAGATCTCAAAGGTCTTATTAATCATGCCAAACAACTGGTTATCCTCCCGCAACCACTTGTTTCTTGTAGCCTAGGATTTTGAAAGATCATTTGTCATATAATCTTCTTTCTCAATCCCTATAAGAAACATCTTGATAGTTTTGCGCCATTCGGCATAGTGTTTGCCATCAAACTTGTCATCAGTAATTCGAATAGAAGCAAAAATTACCTCAGGCATAACTGTAAACTTCGTAGAAACCTCCGACTCATCAAAACTACTAGATCTGGAGTTGGAATGGTCGTCTGCCATCTCAAAAACCACAAATTCACTAAGAAATTGTCATCGTCATCTCCAAAACACCAAACGACAATAATCCAAAACAAGAAACCAAAGCAAAAGACAAGTAAGGGACTGGACAACAAAAAACCAGACCTATTGAGCTTCGACCCAACCCACGGAAAGTGAAAACGTCACTAGGCTCGACTGAAACCCATCAAAAATTCTCAAAAATCCCGTCACAAACACCAACAGCAGCAAAAATCGCACTTTGACCGGCCAAAGCTCCAAGAAAACGAAAGAACTCCACCACCTAAACCTGCATCACCTCTGGTCGCCGGAAAAAGCCCCCCCCACAACATCCTAGCTATGAATCAGCGCATCAGGCACGAAGAACACGCCCCAAACAGACTTCAAAACCATAAAAATCGTGCTTTACAGTGCACGAACAAAATTTGGAGCTTAGGAATGGGTAGATCGACTCTTTCTGAACCAAGAAAATAGATTTTTTTTGTTTAATTTCGATTTTTTTTTGGGCGTAGGAAGCTAGGATTAGGGTTTTTCTAACTAGCTCTAAATACCATGTTAGAGAAGATGAGAAGAGAATTAAGAATGAAAATGACTAACACACTCCTATTAGTCTTCTTGTCTCTATATTTATATATGAAAAGATAAAGATAAGTACAAGAAAGATAAAACCCAATCCAATAACACAAAATAATAATAAATAATAATCTAAGTCTTATTCTCTAACAGGACAAAACTTGGGATCCCCTGTATCAGTAACAATGTTACTAATAATTATAAACAAAAGTATACTTGAGAAGGTCAATGTATTGCTTATTTCTTTCATATATACTTTTATTTTATGCCTCGTAATATACATGACAAAAGTGTATAACAAATATATATACATTTACTATATTTGTGTGTAAAATATATAGGAAGAGACTTCACTTCTGATGGCTCTTGTGCTCGTGGTGATGAAATGAATAACTTGGAGCTAGTTGTTGCTTTTGCTTTGGCCTTAGCTGATGAGTCCATGCCTTCAACTTCAAGCATGCTAATCTCCCCTTCAGTGCTGCTTTCACTGGAAGTGGAAGATGTATCACTTACTGTGTGGAAGATTGTCACACTCTCTTTCTTTGCACCATTATATGAGTAGCTTTTTGTTTTCCCCTTATGTAATGGTAGCAGAGATTTTGATTGAGAGTGAGTCCGGTCCCTGCCCAAACTATAGGTGGTTGAGAGCTTCCTCTCTATGCATTCCCTTTCTCGTACTACGTCACCCAACTTTTCAAACACTTCTTTGTCCACTGCTTCTGCTGCAGCTTTTTGCTCAAGCTCTGTAATTGTTCTATCGAAAGCTTTCTTTCTGAGCTGAAGAGAGCGCTGAAAGGTCCAATTGGTAATTGACAGGAGAATTATGATTTAAGGTACATTTTTTTATTTGGTGGAGAAGTAATACATAACATAAGAAGAAAGAAGGGTAAGGAGGAGAAGAACAAGCAGAAGGATTTTGAGCTTACTCGCTTGTCAAGAAAACTTCCAAGGCCCTTGATCTTGAAGCTTCTTTTTTGTCCAGAATGTGCAGCAGAATCTTACAAGTCCAGCTAGTACCGCTAAAAGAGCAGACTCAAAGAGCAGAAACAATACTATCGCCCTTTCATTGCCTGCAGAAAAACTATATCCAAATGTCAAGACATTGCCACATTCTCTTGGTATTTTACAGAGTTCAACCTCACCTGCAGAGATGCTGACAAGCTCGGTCCTTGCTTGAGAGCAGCTAGATGCAAGCTTTTGACCTATAAGATGATGAAAAATTATATGTACACCTAAAAACCACCTACTAACCCAAGAATTGATATCATATACAACTATAACTACTAAAGTTGATATTATGAGTTACTACAATCTTGGTTGGAATTATATTCAGCACACGCCAGGGAGAATTGGAATCCTAAAAGTAGTAAATAAAATAAAACCTTGCAGTACAACTTGCTCTCTTTAAGAATAGTAGAAGGGGAAAAGGCATGGTGACCCTTTATCTCCCTAATCTATTTTAATGGCTATGCAGTTGTTCATTTAACTGCTTGTATCAAGTTTGACAACAAGAGGAGGTAAAACTTTTAACTTTTAACAGTAATCTGAAATCTCCCTAGGCTAGTGCAGATGTGAGGTAAAGCTAGTGCAGGTGCTTTTAATCTCCATGTAATTTTTCCGATATGCCTAGCTTCCAACTATATTAGAAATGCTCTGCACTATTGCAGGAAATGAATTTTTGAATACTCACATCTGATTTTTCTGAAATTCTCTGAGGGGCAGTAAATCCTTAGATACTTAAAAGCACCTCCAGTTTTTGGCGAAATTTCAGGACTAGACAGCAGCAACTTGATAGGAATTCAGCTGAAGTCTTAGTAGGAATTAATCTTTTTGGAAGATTCAGCTTTTTCAAGCTGTTCAGTTGATTTTCACAGAACAATTCTTTAAACCCCAATAGTTTATTAAGTAGATTGCCAACACCTTTAAGATGGGATCCTATCCTTTCTTTCGCTTTCTTTCGTCTTTCGAATTAAGGATTTGTCTGGCTGGTGTTCAGCCAATGGCTTTTGTCTTCGGGTGCCTCGAAATAAAAAGAGGAATGTTTCACTCCGGGATTCTTTGGTTTGTACATACTTTAAGATATAATGCTAAGGTGAATGCTGTTGAAAATGTCTTCCAAAGAAAGAAAGGGGTCAAACTTGAAAATAATGGAGGAATAAAACAGAACTTCCCTTTTTTATCTTTTTGAGATTGCTAAATCTGGTATATGGTAGTGTGGACGAAACAAAAGATTCTGAAGTGAAGTGAGATTGGCAAGTTTCAATCCCACAAAATTCCTCATGGATTGGAGAATTAGCTAAACCTTTATTGCATCATAATATTCAGTACCTTTGTTTAATCATTCACAAAATGATAGTCCTCTTGAGGATAATTTCTATCATGGAAATAGTTAATGATCTTGCAAGTCAGCTGCATGTTACAATCAGCAGTAATTAGTCAAGGTTTTTGGAGTTGGCCTCTAGCCAGATATGACCACTTAAGTAAATCCAAAGTAAAACATTGGTCTGTTCTGCCACTAGAAAGGGTCTTTGTGACACCAAGCCAGAGTTATTAACTAGAGAACACTTAAATTTAGATAAACAATTTCCTGACATCCTTAGCTGGTTGGCTAGTATCAAAAAAGAAAGTAGGTCTAAATTAGAGTCTTAGAAGACGTATACAAGCTAGAAGGAATTCTCATATCAATAATAGCTGGCATTCAAGGATCAAAAATTAATAATATGATGCAACAGCTATGCTTCAGTTTAGCATTTGTAGTAATGGTTAAAAAAACTGCTGATTTATCAGAAGGCAGGTGTAGAAAAGATGCATACCTATAGTACGGCATTGCAGTGGGTTGCCAGTCTCTGCATATCAGGACCAAGCCATCAGTGCATTCAAACAAACTACTTAACTACAAAAATTTAATTTCCCAAAAGTAAATATTCTGAAATATTTTAGCTATCCAATTTGCTACTTAAAATGAAAAATTAACTTTCTGTGAAACGTCACAGTGAAATGTCCAAATTTACATCCGGTGATTTAATAGGTTCAGCCTTAAAAGTGTTGAGGACAACATTTGCTGAGAGTACCACTCATTCAATGTTCTCGAAAGAAGCAAATATGATTAGTTAAGAGAGTGGACACTTACTTGAGGCCACAAGAAAAGCAAGAAGAATCTCCTCATCCACTACAAATTGACATAGATCACTCTTGGATAATGAAGTTGAAAATTGACCTGATTCAGTCAACCTCAGAAAATTATATAGTTTGCTAGGGCAACTATGCAAACTTTTTCCACTGATAAGGGTATTGAGGAAAGAAATTAGAAAGCATGACAACAAGAAATACCAGGATAGCTTTCAGACCAATAGATTGATCCTGTTGCAGGAACCAGCATAGTGAACAATGCAGCCTTTGGTCGAATTGCTGAAATAAGCGTCATTTCATTAAAAGTGTGGGTAACTTTGCCTTCCATCTCTATCTGTGAATAATAGACTGCAAAGCCAGAACAATCAAGAAATGGACCAACTTGAACCACAGAGTTCTCTGTATTTCTTCTTGAGAATTTCTTCAGAGCCCCATTTGGTGAAAACGAATATAGGAATCCATCCAATGAACCAATAGACACCCATCCTGTTACATCAAGTATGCTCCAGTAAAACTAAGTGTGTATACCACAAACCATTGGTAGTGGAGAGACTTCAGATTACTGTAAAAGTTTATGTGACACATGGAGATTAAAAATACTGAGGGAAACTATGAGGCAATATGGATGCTCACAATTATGCATATATTGTCCAGATGGCCCAGAAAATAGTAGTGAACACTAAAAATAGAGAAGAATGATGTATTATCATAGAATGATAGAACAAAATTCTAATTTAGACATCAATTTATGTATGTAAAGGATATATAAAGACAGTTCCTGTCCTACAGATCCATAGCACACAGTGATTTGCAAAAGGGAATCATGTAAAGAGAGAGTGAGATCATAGAAATCAAAGGCTCACTGAGAGGAAACAGAGGCAAATCCCTTAAATATACTTAAAATTCCAAGAAGAAAGTGCACCATATGTAATCTATTTTCTGCAAGCAAAGAAATCATAACTTCTTCTCTACAAAATTTCCAGAAGATGTTTGTTAAAACATTGATTATTCCTTTACTAATTGAGAGACTCATACATAACAAATCAAAATTCATAATGAAAGTTTCGATGATTAAGAGGCTTACAACTGATTGAACTTCTAAGAGAGAGACTTACCATTAGAGTCCACTACAGGTGCACAGTCTGCTTTGCTCACTGGCCCAATGCTTCTCTGCCACAAGATATTACCTGAAAAGACATCTAGGGCCAGCAGAAGAGACCTCACTGGAACAGTTACATACAGATGACCATTGTTTCCAGGGGTGATGGTGAAAATTTTATCTAATGAACTAAAATCCTGTATCCATCTAAAGTGACGGGTACGAACCGACAAACAATATAGTTCTCCTTCTGTATTTGAGATCTGCAAGTACGGAAACATTTATACTTTCAATGAAGTCATAATCCAGGGAAATGAACAATTATAATTTCCTAAAATACTGCTAAGAAATAACAGCTTTGCCGGTTACCATTTCAGGGCAAAGTTAGCAGTGTAAAGTACAATTTCAATTGCTATTACTGAATTGTAACATGTAGCCCTTTTCCCATTGCCTGTGGCTGCCCCTTAAGATAAATCACACATAAAAAATTTTCTCAGGCTTCAACATCATAATTGTTGGAAAACCATCAATTAAAAGTTCAATAGATACTTAAGCCAGAGTATGGAATAAATATTACAAAAAAACAAGGATGAGTAAACCTTACATATATACTAGCCTCACATCGATCAAGCATGGGCACTGATGCAAAGTGACAATCTGTAAGATTTTTCCTGCATCCTTGACGGTAGCCAAATTGGTAAAGCAGAGGTCCTATGCTCCAAAGTAAACGGTCCATGTGACAAGTATGCAAAGAGTCCTCGATTCTTGATATTGATGAATACAGTTGAGCGCAATGTGCTTACAGAGACCCCAATAATCTTCAACCTGTGTCTGTTGACCTGGCTTCTGGACCAAAGAAAACTTGTGCTGCAGGCTCAGAAGTACCAGTGCTTTCAAAAGTAATCATCAGTATTCTGCTTTCAGCTACCAAGTATATCTGCAAGTGCCTTACAGGAATTAAAAACCATTGGACATTTTGGTTGGTTCACCCGGTCGTATTTGGAAAGCTTGTATTTCAACACAAGCATACAGGATTTCCATGTTTCTTAGAAATCTATAAAAAATGCCTGTGTTTAGCATGTGGGCACCATATTTGGTTGAAAAAATGTGGGATGCCCATCATTCAATCTGTTTTTAGAAATTCCCATACCTCAATAAAAGAGTAAGGGACTCCAAAATACTTAAAACTCCTGGATATGTAAACCTAACACAAAATAAGAAACACATTTTTGAGTATGTTGAACAGTTTTCAATTATTCCACCAAATATGGGGTTAAATTACCAGAAATCTCAAAATTGGATATCTTATTAGCATATAGCCAAGATAAATGAAAAGTTTAAGATAAGAAATTCTACTACATCATTAGTGCAAAAAACAAGAAAATTCCTTCCAGATATTTATGAAGAATATGAATGGCATCCACTAAACATTCAGAAAATCTTACACACTAAATAACTTAAATGTGCACAAGCTAGAAATTATTCCGTGCGAGCCATATGCTGTTGCAACGTCACAATGTTCATAAGACTTCAGTACATTATGCCAGCTGAAGGAGCTATCTCTCTGGATCAGCTTATATTATAATTATTTCAGTGTGTAATGTATAAATTATGTCAAGAAACTCAAGATGAACTTGCATGAGACCTGACTGAAATCTTGGGTTATAAAAATATACTGAAGTTTCACATGGTAACCATCATCAACTTATTCGGAGTTAGGACTCTGGGACAACTGCAGAAAACCCCAAGTCTGCCATCCAGATCATTAGACTCTAGCTTTTAATTGAATTTTCAAATTATCTGTTCTTTTCTGTTCATTTTGTTTCCCCAATACTGATGTCAAGTTATTGTTTTCAAGCTTATTAATTACATCATTCCCTTTTATGTTCATCACAATTACCCCAATACTGATCCTGGAATAATTACGGAACATAAAAAAGAGATCTTTGTTGCTTCCAAGATTCATAAAGTTGATGCAATTAGGAATAGGAGATGCTGAGCAAAACAGGCAAATTGCATGCAGCAAGCCACAAGTAATTCCAAAATCCAAATATAACCATTTACCACAAGTACACTAAATTTGAAATCAGAATGGCGTACCTTCCCAGGACCTCCATGAACTGGAGCCATACCAACATTGCATTTATAGTCTATATCTATGGTCCAGGCAATGCTACCGTTGTTCTCAAATGCAAAGAAGTTCTTGTCAGAACAAGCATAAATCCTTCCATCATCTCCAATCAGAGGTTTGGAAAGCCTATGTGAAACGGCCTCTTGGGGTGTCCTGCGCTGAAGTAACCATTCATTCTCAAGTAAGAAAATTGTGAGGTTATGAAAACTCGGTTATATATGTGAAGGCATGGAGGCAGAGAGAGATATGGACCTCTTGATAACCGAGGATAAGCAGAGACAGAAGCCAGTTCTGCAAGCAATTCTAAAACGACCACAAGTAATTGAGTCACTGGCATTGCATAGGACGAAATTTGGCGACTGCAGAGAGAGAGAGAGACAATGTATGTGTGCGTGAGAGAGACTCACACTGAAACAAGAAAGCACTGATACCACTGTGAACGTGGTTACGTGGGAAATGAATGAATCTGTTCAATTCAAAAGTAGCCACCCAACTGTTCTCCTTCAGGTTCATTAACCATGTTCAGCCAAACTCAGGATTCTCATGCAATTTAAATCATGTTTGGATTGGTGGTATGGGATGGAAATTAGTGAAATGGAATGGAATAGCAAGAGATACCATTGTTTGAGTTTTTAAAAATAGGATAGAATGCAATTTAATCGTAACTTAGAAATTTATCATGTTAATTAAATACAATGAAACAAAAACCAACAAGTGTTGAGTACAGTAGTAAACGAGTTGCACTCTTTTGAAAATGATCAAAGTTCAAACTCTTTTTAAACATGCACTAAATTTGGGATTAAAAGGCTCAAACATGCATTAATTTCTAAAGTTCTGAAAACCGGACTGGACTGGCCGATTCAACCGGTCTGACCGGGAACCGGTCTCCTCACCAGTTCGGGCGACTTTCCAGAATCGGTGAGGTCAAAAACCGGTCAAAAACTGGTGAACCGGTTCTAAACTGACTGAACCCGTCAAACCGGCACCGGTCCGTACGATTGCCGGTTCTGATCTTTTTTTTTTTTTGAACTTCTGTAAGCAAAACGAAGCCGTTTTGTTCTAGTCAAAAAACCGTTTCGTCCTCTACCCCCGACCAATTCGCCAGCTGAATTCCTTGCCCTCACTCTCTCCCCCCACTTTCAAACATTTTCCATCCCTGACCCCTTTGTCTTCCTCTCTCGATGCTTTGATTGGTGGTCGACCAAAGGAAGCTTCTTTTCTCTACAAGCGCTTCTTCCCAGGTATCTTTAGCTTTCGCTTGCTCCAACAATGAGTCAGAAAAAGTAAAACTTGATTAGGTATTCTCTCTCTCTCTCATCACCCCTTTTCTCTCTCTACCCCGCTCATGAATGTGGGTTTATAAATTCCTCAAGCGTGTTCAGCTAGTTCGCTACTGGGAGGTTCTAGATTATTGGACCACCGAGTTGAATTCCTTTTGTAGGGTTCGCCGTAGTCTAAGTTGGTCCATTTGGAAATGCAATGGCAATGTTTGTGTGACGATAGCAGTTGTTGTTGTTATTGTGATTTGTTTTATGATATTATTTTATTGTGTGTAATAATTTTTTATTTTATAACATTATTTTTTTTATATTTTAAATAATTTTATTATTAATTTATATTATTTTTTATAATTTTTATTTATTTTATTAATATATAAATAATTATATATATAAATGTACTTATATTTATATATAAATATAAATATATATTTAATTATATTTCAATTCGACCACGGTTGAACCATTGAACCTTGAATCAGTACCTCGACCGGTTCAGTAATCGGTTTAATTTTCAAAACCTTGGCTGTACGTAGAGGCGTAGTTTTATGTAAAGTTCTGAAAACCGGACCGAACTGAACCGGTCTCCTCACCGGTTCGGGCGACCTCCCAGAACCGGTGAGGTCAAAAACAAGTGAACCGGCTCCAAACCGGTACCGGCACCGGCACCGGTCCGTACGATTGCCGGTTCTGATCTTTTTTTATTTCAACTTCTGTAAGCAAAACGACGTCGTTTTGTTCTGGTCAAAAAATCGTTTCGTCCTCTACCCCCGACCAATTCGCCGGCTGAATTCCTTGCCCTCACTCTCTCCCCCCACTTTCAAACATTTTCCATCCTTGACCCCTTTGTCTTCCTCTTTCGATGCTTTGATTGGTGGTCGACCAAGGAAGCTTCTTTTCTCTGCAAGCGCTTCTTCCCAGGTTTCTTCAGCTTTCGCTTCCCCCAACGATGAGTCAGAAAAAGCAAAACTTGATCAGGTATCCTCTCTCTCTCATCACCCCCTTTCTCTCTCCACCCCGCTCATGAATGTAGGTTTCTGAATTCCTCAAGCGTGTTCAGCTAGTTCACTGTTGGGAGGTTCTAGATTATTGGACCACTGAGTTGAATTCCTTTTGTAGGGTTCGTCGTAGTCTCAGTTGGTCCATTTGGAAATGCAATGGCAATGTTTGTGTGGCGATATCAATTGTTGTTGTTGTGATTTGCTTTATGACAAGATTTTATTGTGTTGTTTGTATAGATGTAATATTTTTTTTTATAATATTATTTTTTTTATATTTTAAATAATTTTATTATTAATTTATATTATATTTTTATAATTTTTATTTATTTTATTAATATATAAATAATTATATATATAAATATACTTATTTATATATAACTATAAATATATATTTAATTATATTTCGATTCGATCACAGTATAATTATTGAATCTTGAATCAGTACCTCGACCTGTTCAATTATCAATTCGATTTTCTAAACCTTGACGAGTGAGATATAAAAATAACAATTTCAAAATTTTCAAAATCATGAGAAAAATTTAAGAGATTTTAAAAATATAGATAATCATGTTATATTAGATACATATAAAAAATTTAAATTGCATATAGAAACTTTTATAAAATAAGAGTTTAATTTGTAATAGGGAAAATTTTTTATAAATGTTAAATTATTTGAAATTACTATAAAACTACGCCTCTACGTACAGCAAATACAGCACTCGCGAAAATTAAGAATTTCATTTCTCAAATCTCAACCAAATACTATTGTTCTGTTCCGTTCTGTTCTGCAATCTCCTTGTCTCTTTCTCTCTCTGTCTGTTTCGCGCTCTCGCTCTCTCTCTCCCAAACTGGCTTCGTGCAATTCGAGATTCTCTTTTGAGCTTCGGACACTGTTGCTGATTCCGTTGAACGCAATCCAATGTCTTCGAGCTTCAGTCCCGCTCGGAGCCCAGCAAGTTCCAGGATTCAGTTAATTGGCGTTGGGTCTGCGTCCAGGTTGAGATCCTCCTCCCTCAAGAAGCTGCCGGAGCCCCTGCGCCGCGCCGTCGCGGACTGCCTCTCCTCGCCGGCGAGCTCCGCCAATGCAGCTTCCAGGACTCTTCGGGTTTGTAATTTCGCTTCTTAATTATGTGTTCGGATTTTGCTTGGATCTTATCTGGGTGGTTCGGGTCCCGAGATTTCGCCCTTGGGGTTGGGATTTTTGTTTTCAGCATTTTGTTTTTTTATTTCTAGTTTCTCAGTGGATATTGAAATTCACATGATCGCAGAAAAATTGGGTCTTTTGTATCTTACTACCAGTTTTCCCATAATGTGGACAGCTTAGCTGAAATAGACCTTGCTTGTTTACTGGAAACTTTTTCTCTCTGATCTCAAGCAATAGAAAGTTATTCGCCCCCAAATCCCTAGTGCTGGGAAAGAAAGTAGGATCAACCTTAGCTTCTTATATGTGCTCAGCAACAAAAGAATTTTCAGAAATGGGGAAGGACAGTTCTGTCAATGTGATCAGTTTTTGCCAATGTGATGGCTGATCTAGCTTGTAGGAAGTTCTGAAAGTTTTTTTTCAATTTTATCTCTGAGGGATTCTCAAATATAGTTTTCTTGATTTAAGTAATAATTGCCTCTTTATTATATGTGATAAAAGTTTTTCTTTAAATTTGTTACTTATATGTAAACATTTTTATGACGAGTAATGCTACAGGTACAAGAAGTTTTAAAAGTACTCTCTAAATAAATGTTGATTCTTGTCTATATATTTTTAACTCATGATGCGGGCAGCGCATCCAAATTACGGGTGACGCTATCACTGTAAGTCATGACGTTTAGGAAAAAGTTTTATAATTTATTGTGTAACTTCTAATGCAAATGTCGCTTCCCTTATTTATCTCATTTCAAAAAGTTTAACATAGTGTACCATCTGTACTGAGAATGCTAACATATATCGTATCCAACAAATATTTTGTATCAGCAAAAGAAGTCTTTTTTAAGTATTTGTACAAGTGGGCTGAATATGAAAGGACTAGCTTCCTTTTATTGGAATTCCATATGTGGTCGTAGGAAAACTGAATTCATTGTACTTTCTCCACATGTATTAGGATTCCTTACTAGCTGCAAACATAATTTTTGTATCTTATAGCCATCTTTTAATGTCATTCTCCATGGTATACTATGACTGAAATCCCATTTGGTTGCAATTTATGGTGCCATTATATTTGATACTCAGTGGCCATGGTCTTAGCTTACCATTTTGATGACTCATATATGATTGCAGGACTATCTGGCAGCTCCTGCAACCACTGACTTGGCTTATATTGCAATTTCTGGAACATACTATTGCAGAAAGGGAACGCAGGTAATTGGTGTATTTACTTGTTGACAAGGAGTAGTTGGTGATACTATTGAGATTGCTTAAAACCATTGCTTAATACTATTCTGCAGCATACTTTAGGCAATGTAATATAGTAAGTGAACTAATTTTGTTGGATAAAGCATGTGGAGTGTGTCCCTATAATCTAGATTATATAGTGTACTATTACTAAAAGCTGAGACCTATTTTTTTTTCTTGGGTAAGAAGCTAATGCATCAAATTATTCACGTGGATTGTGTTGAATTCGCAAGATTTGTGCAATTGTTGTTTAAGACCTATAATAGTTCCTGGTGACCCTAACCGAAAAAACAAACATAACAAACATAACAAAAATAATAGTTCCTGGCAACCAAATATTCTTGGAAGACTTTATTTTTTCTCAATAAATGATTATATACTTGGATTCGATGTGTTGAGAGTTGTAGCAGGCAAATAGATTAAGTTTTTGACATGCATTATTCCACAATACATTCAAGCACGAAATAATAATTAATGTGTGTTACTAGCATGAAAAAATTTGGGACAAGGAAGTGGGTTCTGGGTATAATTTATTTTGTAAATGATGTATATTGAACCTTTTTAATATGCATTAACTGTAAATGATATGATGTTAATGTCCTGGTATAGGTCCCAATGTTCTTTGCTTGCTAGTGACATAGATATTATAAACGAGCACAAGGGGGTTAGGTGGCTGCTGATAAGAACAAGTAGCTAATACTCTTGTTTGGAGACTTGTTTGGAGGTACAGTTTCTTCAGAATTTATGGAATGAAAGATTGGTTATTGAGACTGATGACTAAAATTTTCCCAGTGTTCTTATGTTTCTCCTTATTCAAGTGTGTATAATTGAAGAGGGGGGAGAATGGACTGTCGATCCTGAATTGTGGGTGGGCTTTAGGCCCCAAAGGATTTTGTTGGGCTTCAGTCTTGGGCCCTTAAAAGTTGATAAATCTCAACCTGGCCCATTGTAGCAGTGGAAGTATTCTTTCCAGTTTTATTGAAGTCTTGGGTACATAAAGATTCAATTAATGATTGTGTGGACTATTAAGAAAACTTTTGATATTAAACTTATTTGCAATTGGGATGCTGATTTTAAGATCCTGTTAGGAAAGAAAGCATTGTAAAAGCAAATGACATAGTGGAAGGTTTAGGAGTTAGTAGGCTCAACTTAGGGTTTTCTTCGGCTGATTAAGGGTAGAAAGTAGTTGGACTCAAGTTGGACTCAAGTTTCATTGCATTATAGGCCATATTTGTGGCTTTTTGGGTGCCATGATCAGTACCTGCAAATTTGGTTTGTAGAGTTTGATGGGCTCCAGGGTGGATTCAATCAAGAACCAACTAGGGTTTTGGAAGAAAGAAATTTTTAGCTGTCTGCCAACAGAAGTAGATCTGGGTAGTCGACAAGAATAGGGAAAACTGAGTAGGAATTGAGAAGAAAGAAGAAATTTAACATAGGCGTCACGCCTAGAGTCCCTTACATCCTACCTAGGATTATTGCATGATACAACTAACAAGAAAACTGTCCTGTCTACTGTAATTATTCATAAAAGTAATCGTTCTTCTAAAATAAATAATTATAACCATGTTAAATAGACTTATATGACGGTGATTAGGATGTAGTCCTAATCTTACAAGGATTGAGACTTCCTACTACTACTTGACCTATAAGAAAGACTGGATATTAATATTCAACCCGATAACGTTTATATATGTAACAGTAACCCAATGCAAGTCCAAAACACATTAACAGGGACTACAAAAATTATGAAACGATCCCTCCTACTATAAATATAGAATTAGATGGAGTAAAAACTTGCAATCCTGATAACAACGCAGGAGCCTTTGAAAAATTACTATCAGCACCATGATGACATAGGAGGCTGGGTTGCATATTGGCAGTTCGTGGACACAGACAGAACTGCCATTTGAAGTAGACTTTCTTTCCTCTTATCAGCCTGGCTTTTAGGAGTGGGCTCTCCGTTAGTCCGCTACATCAAGTGATACCAGAACCCTGTTTGTCCACCCATTTTAGCGTTTTTGTTGGTGGAATTTTTGGATTGACCAAACGATGATTGTTATTGACCAGATCTTTGTCCCAATCAGTAGATGGTTTCTCGGCGGGTTAGGTTGACGAGAGCAGTGTATTCGAATGGAGGCTCAGGGCCACCGGATACCCTCTAGTGAGTTCTCTTGTTTGTTTTATAAATGTTTTGTTTCAATCAGCTTATTTTGCACTAAAAAAAGCTTTCACTTATTATGTATAATTCTAGCTTTATTCACTCGTTCCACAGTTTTTGTATATGAAAATTAATTTCGGATTTCCACATCTTAAAGTATTAATGCTATGTTTGGATGTGGAGTTGGGGAGAAAAAATGAGAAAAAAAAATCTCTCCCTTATTTGGAAGTTTTATAAAAAAAGGGAAAGAAAATAAAAAATTTTAAATAATCATCCAAAATTCTCATTTTTATGAACATTTTAAAGTTCCACCAATTTAAAATTTTTTGAAGGATTTAAAACATTCAAACAAGATATTAGCCTTCTATTATCTTTCCTTTACTTTCCTTTTATTTTCTTTGAATCTCCTCCCAAACATAGCTTAAGGAATTTCTAGCCAAGTTCCATAAAGAATTAAAGAAAATAGTTGCAGTCAATTAGCCATTAATTAAAAGAAGATATCAATAGAGTACAACATAAAAATACTCAAAGATACATCCCATTTGCACAAAACAAGAACAATAAAATAAAAACCACTCTCCTATACAAAAGGAATGTACAGGGCATTGAGTAATTATAATGTTTCATAAAAGCAATTCCACAGATTTATTATACCAAATACTTTTTATGTGAGTATTATGTCCTCTAAAATTTTAAATATAATCCATTTAATTGCAAATATATGAAAGAAGTAAAAAACCAAGAGGGAATAAAAAAAACACAAGTTATAATCAGACATAAGCAAGAACGTGGTTGTAAAATCTTCCTAGGGTTACATCCAAACATATAGAGAGTTATTATGTACTTTAAAATTTTCAATAGAAGTTATTTAATCCAAAAAAAAACAGGGAGAGAGAGAAAAGGGGAGGGATAAAAGAAAAGGAGTAAGCAGAAAAATACAGGCAGACTCTGCAAGATAGGCAGGCAGTGTACAAAAGACAGCACCACATTCATGTCCTTGCATATGTCTTAAACTGATTATTTACCAAACTTCAAAACTCATTTTTTTTTATTGTAAGCCTGTGAGGGCCCACATCATGATTGAAGAAATCAAATAGCAGTACAATCCTACTACAATAGATATTCATATAAAATCTTTACCCTTTTCTAAATGTAATTTCTCTAGTTCTAGAGGGTAAGCCCTGACACGATGGTAAGAATATATTTCTCCCTTGTGACTTGGTGATTACAGGTTCTACTCGCAGAAACAACCTCTCCACTCATGGGTAAAGCTGTGTACATCTAGCCCTCCTCAGACCCTACAATGGTGGAGCCTCGTGCACTTTCATTTCTATGATTCTCCATGCCATTTTGGGATTGAAAAAGTGACAGTACGTAAAGACTACCATTCGGTTTGTTTTAGTGAGGTGAATGTATGAGGAATCACTTATAAGTTTTAAATTTAGTTTGGCATAGACTGCAAATTATGATCTACACATTCAAGGTTTGAGCTGCTTCCTAGGCAGATCTTATGATTTCCAGTTCCAGACCTCAAATCATAATAGCATGTTATTAGTGAACTATAAAATTAAAGGTTAGACCAGCTAAGTGATTCAAAAAAAAAAAATCAGATTTAAATTCTTAATAATACTGCCCTCTTACACCATTTAGAACTATAACGTCAAGTACTCTTCATCTACCATATTTTTCCTTACACACTACTTAAAGTGCAACTCTAGGTATCCTTTTATACTCTTTGATTGTTTCTGGTTGAATCCGTTTACAATTCTGCATAAAGGTATACATTGAAGATTGCTAAACCAGCTAAGTAATTATCCCACATATAATAAGAAGGCTAACACAAACAAATCATTTCTCAATTTCAATAATTATGATTGGCTCTAGTCGTTCTATTATAGATCAATTGACTTTACATCAATTTGGCTCTAGTCATTAACCTTTTCTCATAACAGATTTAAATATTTATATGTTCCATTCAAACCATTGATCATCCTCTAAGTCCTAGAGTGTATTCAGGATACATAAATCTTGACATCTAAAGACAAGGTGTTTTGAAAGTAATTTGGGTTTAATTTTAATATACGCTTTCCATGAACTTATCAGGTTTTCCCAACCTAGTAAGAACTTTGCATCCAATCATGCTCCCAAAGCCCTGATTCCGAAGCAGGGATATATCCTGTCCTTATCACTGCTAGAAAAATAACCTAAAAGAAGACAATAAAGCAAACAGACAATTTACTATCTAATAGGAACAACCGAGCAAAATAAGACCAAACATTTTCCCCTTACCTTAACATTCTTGACATGATTGAAAGTGCAGTGTGTCACATAGCAGACCATTACTAAAATGCAGGAGACAACATGCCACAGTTTGCAGACCAGAAAATAAAAATGCAAATTAGAGTTAACCAAAAAGAGGTTAAAAAGAAAAAACAAAAAAAAAGGAAAATTGGTATTTTCAAAACACTATCCGCCACTGAAAAATTACTCTGTTCAGGTATTGTTACTCCTTCGGAATAAATTTTTTTAAAAAAAAAGATGCAATCGCAGTGCGATTCGAACCCACGACCTTTAGATCCGGAGTCTAACGCGATATCCACTCCGCTATGCGATCGTTTGTGCAGGAAATGTTAAACAAAAATCCGATAAATGGATTCGAATGCAAACAATATTCTTGCTCAAGAAAATTAATCCATACCCTTCCTTTTCTATGAAAAAAAAATTGAATCATGGCGATTGCGAGATCATAATGATACAAGAAAAAATGAACAAACGGCGCGCCTAGAAAAAAATAATAAATAAATCCACATCGAGGGAGAAGAGTGAATGAGCGATTGATCAGATCGCGTACCTTCTGCGATCGCATCAGATCGCAAAATTCCAAAGACGCCAATCTCTTTCCCACTCCCACGAACAACGAATTCCAGAAAACGATATCTCTCTCTCTCTCTGTCGAAAAACCGTTCTTTCGAAACTTGTTTTGCTTTCCCTCTTTTTCTTTTATTAGGTTTGTCTCTTCGGTCGTTCCGGTCCTTTTAGGTGCTTCGCGGCATGCGGACCAGGTCCATTTTAATTTTTAGGTCTGCATTTGGAGTTTTGGACCACGTGATGCAGGGCATGTACGTTAACAGGAAAGCAACGTCAGTTTTTTAGTTGACCATAATAAAGATAAAACAATTATACAATTATTTCAAATATTATCATTTATATTAATAAATTCATTGTTTCATTCTCTTAATATAAGTTAATTTTTTTAATTTAAAACATGATATCTTGTATGAAATCATAAGAGACATTAAATTAATTTTTACAATTGATTGTAAATAATACTTTTAATTTAACAACTTTTTATGAGTTTTGTTTAAAAGATTTAACCATTTTCTAAATTTTTTTAAAAAAACTGGAATTACACTCATTCTTGGAATATTGATGCTAAGTATGTGGAATTAGACTTACAATTTCAACCAACAAATATTAAGAGCGATGATAAGTAAATTACACTTTTAAATAAAAAATTAACTTTCAAATTGTAAAATAAATATTTATTAAAAAAACAAATTGATCAAAGACCAATCACAAACCGTGCTTAAAAAACTATCCTGCCTGACTTGAGATTGTTGTATACTCTTATAGGTGGGTTTGGAGTCAACCCACACTATATATATATATATATATATAATTTAAATATTATTATATTAATTTACTTATTTAAATTACGAATATAAGTAATAAAGGTATGTACTTTTAAATATGTCTTTTAATTTATATAAAAAAATAGTTAATTTTTAAGATTGTAATTAGTTATTATATAAATTTTTTTAAAAATATTCATAAATATGGGATAGATATGATGTAAGTTTTTAATATTTTTATGAGACAAATTCAAGTTTTAATTTTTAAAAGTCCTGAAGGACAAATAGGGGTAAGTTGTATGTTATTTTGAAGGATTTAGGGTGGGTTAGAAAAAAAAAAAAACTGCTCCTGCCTACCCATTCAAAAAATAAGAAATTGAATTTCCATTCAAAAGGCATATACATACATATATGCATAGTATATTTATATACGTCCTTGCATATCTATGTATGTAACTATTTTTGTACACGTATTAGCAAAAGAATTAGTTTTTACAAATTCACCTAAGTCATTGAGCTTGTGTCATCTTCAGTTTACTCTTCAGAGTCTTTTCAACTGCTTCTCCCTTGTCCACTTCAGTTTGGGTTTCAATCCTAACAAAGACTTGTTTTAGTTGAGCCATGACCTGGCCACCCTCAAGCCCACCCCAACGTTTGTCTCTCTGCAATGCAAAACAATTTAAATCGGACAGCAGAAAGGATGCTTAGTTCAGAACCATGAAATGATACTTAGCGCTCTATGATTTTTGAAATAACCTACTTTGATATATTGTATATAAATTTCGATATTCTTATTTTTTTAGTGTTTAAGGTTGTGTGTTAAATTGAAATTGTTTCTGCAATAACAAAAATATTAATTACCATCCAATATATCCAACAATTAATTCGGAGAATTTGGATTGGTGACGTGTTTTCTTTATAACATCTATCCTAGTGGACAAGGGAAACCTTGCTGATTTAGCCAGCAAGGACTTCCAATTTTGAGTTTGTATGCTCTTCAAGAAAATTGTTATCAAATTATATTTTTAAAAAAATATTATATAATCATAATTTTTTTTACAATCTAATTAAATCAAACCAGTTGGTCAATTGAATTTAGTGTCAAGTTAAATCAAACTAAAATTTCATGTTTAGCTTATACTTGATTAGAGGAATTTGTTTTATACTTTTATTGCTAATCCAATTTCATTAGCCAAATTCAAAGAACTAGAAACTATGAGTTTGTGCTTAGGTATGTTTGGCGTAGAATAAAAATGAAGAATAATTTTTTTATAAATTATATATAATTCTCATATAAAAAGATTTTTTTTTATTTTTATCTTTACACTAAACATACACTTAAGATAATTAATTTTTTAAATGCACCAACTAACTCAATAAAATCCTTATCGTACTAATAGACAAAAAAAGAAGAACAAAAAAACTGATTAGCTAACTTTGTCCTATCTATATGTGTTGCCGGATGAATTTGGTTCTCGTAAGATATTTCCTTTTGATATAGACAAAGTTATCAGTTTCAAGGATTTGTCATTTTGCAATCAAATTATTTTTTTTTTCCCTCTCCACAAGTTGGTTTGTATAATTGTTTAATCCTAATGATTGCATTTGCTGCGTTTTGCCAAGCTAAATTATACCCAAATGGCATTGTTCACAGTGCACCATAAAACTATAATACAAGTTTATCTTCTCAATTATTTGCATTTATAGATTGCTTATGAATAAAACCGCGCGACAGATACCTAATCCACAAGTTGCAACTTTTTTTTTGTGGAGACATTAGTTGCAACGTAAGCTGCTCAATTATGCATGATTATATTCTGTTTTGGGTCATATCGCAACATAATTATTGTAGGACCAACCTACGTCACCTAATTTGATAGGTAATATTATATAAAAATATTTATGTAAAAAAAATTATATTTAATTTATTTTGATTTGTACAGTGTCATATTGCATTTTCTTATATATAAATACACATTTTATTCAATAGTTTTATATTGCTATTGTTACTTTTTATTTTCTTTAAATATTATTATATTATATTATCTTCATTAAAGACTAAATGACTAAATTGATTTTTGAAACATTTTACTAACTTTAAATTAGTTATTGAGATATTTTTAATCTTATTATGATTTTTAATCAATTATTTTATTATTTAAGTTCATCTTTATTTAAATATTAATATGATTGATTTTAAATTTTTTTGATAATTAACTTAAATAATAAAGTAATTTGTCAAATATTACAAATGAGACCAGTGACCCTCAGCTCATGTAATACTTTCCCTAGTCATAACTAGAGAATATTGTGATGGGAGTTCGATCCTTCAAAATCATATTCTTAATTTCTTCTATGTTTTATAGAGTCTTCTTAGAAATAAAAAAAATTATAAATAAAATTAAAATCTCTTATAAATTAATATATAATCGATAAAGTCTTTTAAAAACTGATTTAGTGATTTAATTCTTATTAAATTGAATGATTGTCTTCAAAGGTTTCTTTGTCATTTGCAATTCTTTCAACTGGCAGGGTTGATACATGCATGTTTTCAATTGTTAATTGTTTTCTAGTACTTTTTTTGACCAAATTGCAATGGCTGCTCAGGTTTCGTGTTCAATTAGTGATTGTATATCTTTTTTAGTTCTTGATAACATTCTATTAAATTTTTTGGCCAAGCAACAAATTTTGTGAGCATCATTCCACAGGTCGCCGAATGCCACTCTTGACTCTTCTGCCAAAACGATTTTCATGTGGCCGCATATTGCTTTTGTGCCTTATTCATTGAATGGGGATTTTAATTAATTAATATTTTAACTAGTAAACAGAGATTTTAATTAATATTATAAATTGTTAATGATTATTAATATCTTAAGTTGACACTAATCACCCAATTAAAGTAGATGTATTACCCTAGATTTATAGTTGTAAAACCGGATTAAAAAATATAAGTGATTGGTTAAAAGGTTTAACTGTTTTTAGGTCAAACCCTATCAATTCGATAAATCAGGGAAAAAAGAAAAAAAAAATTAAGCTCACCTGACTATTGGATAAAAATTAAAAAAATCAAACCATTTTTTTTTAATTTCTTGTACTTCTTTTGATTTTTTTGTCCAGTCAGTTTTTCTCAATCAAAGTGATGAACCAACAGTTAAACGTTGTCTAACTAAGTCAACTTGTGTAATTTTTACAACTATGTTTAAATTCACAAATTTTAAAAAGTAATTATATTTAAATTAAGCGTACAATTCAATTTTTAAATTTTTAAACTTATTTTATTATATTCCTTAAAATTAATAGCATAAAAATAACATTAAATGATTTTAAATAATTTAAAAATTAAATCATATATTTAATTTGGATCAACAAAAATTATTAACAAATACACTTAATGCAAATAGAAAAACTAAGTTACTAAATAGTTACATTTATATAGACAAATACGTGATCCCAATGTTACATATATTTTTTTATTAAGTATTCTTGGATAAAACTTAAATTTATGAGTAAAACTCGTTATTAAAATTTTAGTTTATTTATTAAAAAAATCTGTTTATATTTTTTTTATTATCTTTTAAATTTTTGTTTTATTTTAAAATATATATGATTTGAGAATATTGACAAGTATTAATTAATTTTTAAATTTATTTATTTTATATAATTTAAATTATTTAGTAATTTTTTTAATTCTTATCCAATTAATATAATGTATAAACGACGGAAAAAAAGCAAAAAGGGGAAGAAACGGCCTATTTGATTTCCGCGGGCCAAGTGCGCGGGGAAAAGCCGTACATGGTTCAAATGCCAACATCGACATCGTCGATGAAAACATGGGGGCGACGACAGAGTATAGTGACGGGGACACATGGCACGACACGAGTCACACAACACGAGCAACCTTTGAGTTGAGGCCCACACACTTCGTGTCTCAACTCCTGAACCCAGCAAGGGCCAATCTTCACCAATAAAAATATTAAATTTTAATTTAAATCCCTTCACTCTCTCTCTTTCTCTCTCTCCAATCTAATCTCTTCATTCGCATTTTCTTTTCATGTCCTGGTTCGTTGTATCTGTTCTCTCTCTTTTCTGTTCGCCGGAGCCACCATTGCGAGCTCCGGCGATGCGCTTCCTTCAGCCTGAACCCCAATATCTCTGAGTCTCAGGGGGGCTTCTTCGGTCATGGGGATACCCTCTGACGACGTCGTCGTGGTCCAGCAGGGGAAGAACCCCGATGACCCCTGCGTCGTCACCGTCAATTGCCCCGACAAGGCTGGTCTCGGTTGCGATCTTTGTAGAGTCATCCTCGAGTTCGGCCTCCGCATTACCAGAGCTGGTATTTTTCCAGTTTCATATCTGGGTTGGTGGCTTTTGCAAGAAATCGTGATAAGCTGAATTGTTTTTGACCCGTTTTTGCATATTTTTCTCGGAAATTTTGATGCTTGCCGATAACCAATTTTTACAAAACAGCAGTCATTGCACAAATGGATGTTTTGATTGCGAAAGCCTAAGATTTAGTTGGAAAAAAAAGTGCCCCTTTCTGATTTTCTCTGTGTTAAATCATTTCATTTTCATACGGGTTCCTGTTTGGAGTTACATTTTGTTATTTGGCTGCTTTTATGGCTCATTTTATCAGTAATAGTGAATGTAACGATGAGAATTGAATGGTGAAGTAGATATTTCAACGGATGGAAGATGGTGTTACATCGTATATTGGGTTGTTCCACACCCTCCATCACTCAAAGTTGATTGGGAAAGCTTGAAGAGCCGGCTCCTTTCGGCTTGCCCTTCGTGTCTATTTTCTTATTACTTAAACCAACAGTGTAGTAGTCCTTCACCGCCTCCAATATACCTGTTGAAGGTTTGGTGTATTGACCAGAAAGGATTATTACATGGTAACTAGTGGTGTTATCACTTTTCTCTCTTTTACCACGCATGGAAAACATTGGCTGACACTGTTTTCCATCCCTGTAGATATTTCTGAAATCCTCTGCAACCTTGAACTTACTATTCAAAGAGTGAAGGTGATGCCAACCCCAGATGGCAGGGCCTTAGACCTGTTCTTCATCACCGATGGAATGTGAGCATAAGATTCTTGTTTATAAGATTTGCATTTGTTTTTATGTCCTGTATCTGCCGTCCACACCATATAATATGCATGCTATCATACAAACTAATATGAATATTTGCCTTGTTTTCTGCTGTCGCGAGTCCTTGTTTTAACTCCATTTTATAAATAGTGTACGGAGTTCAATTGTGGCTTCAATGATGCTGGTGCCTGTATTCATTGCTTGTTGGCATCTATTTGATGGAGTACTATATATTCTTACCCTCATTAGATTAGATCCGTCTTCTTTGACGTAGTTTTCTTAAGTCAATTTAAAGTTGATCTAGAAGATTGGTCTTTGAATTCTGAATCAATTAGAATTGTATTCTTCCTTTCTTCTTTATCTGAGAGTTATTTGGTACTCTGGTGGTGAAAAATGAAACAATTACGCAAGCGGCTTAGAGATCATAATTTAGTTACCAAAATATCAAAATTTTGAAATCAATATTCTTACAGTAGCCAAACATTATTACACAAGTCAATTTTTTATTCTAAAATATGGTTTTTGTTAAATTCATAGGAGAAGTTAAATCCATGGTCATGATTGATGGTAAATAATTCTAAGTTTAACTACTTCTTATGACTATTTGTTTCATATAATCATAAAAGCACTATTAGGTAATCATTAAAGATTTTCTTGTTTATGTTTTTGTGCTTTTACTAATTATGACAGAAAATTTAAAATTATGTCTAAAGTGGCAACATTTGCACTTGATTTCTTCAAGCATGCAAAGCATGAAATTTGAACAGAAGTATATGATGATCTTGGTGAGCCTCCAGCCTTACATTTTAATGCATATGCATGGTGGTCAGTTTGAAGAAATATGGAGGTTTTAGTTTTACTTTATTCATGCTCAAATTGAATGCATGACATTAATTGGAATTTTTTAATTGATTATATTTTCTTAATGGTGCGTAAAATTATCTTCCAAAGTCGTGCTTCCAATGGAAGTAAAAAATAGGAAGTGAGAAAATTCTGCTGTCAATTATAAATGAAGTTTCTTAGAGCCCTACCCACAACCACCATTTTCAGCTGTTTGATTTTGGTAGAGGATTTGTCACTTGAAGTACTCATGGTTGTAAACCCTTTTATTACTAATTTAGTGCAGGAAAATGTTTGGAAAAGAAAACCTCCCACAAAGCAAATATGAAATTGTAGCAAATAACCCATAGAAAAAATCAGACAGATAATTCATGTGGTTTGGGACACTTTTGCACACATTCATGGCTCCACAATAAAATCCAACCCAAATCCAAAGTCTCTCAAAACTCAACGATAAAACTCTTGCTTTGGAAGCTGCTGATCAATCATACATTGGAATAAATATGTTAAATATCTGTCCACTCCTGTATTTTTATTGGTAGCTGGTAGCTTATGCTAATTATGTGACATCTTGTAATTTTTTATTTTTTTATTTATAAAAACAGGGAGTTATTACACACAAAAAAGAGGCGAGATTATGTATGCGATTATCTGATGGATGCTTTAGGAGAGTGTTGTATATCCAGTGAACTTCAGTTGGCTGGGCCTGAATATGGACATTTGCAGGGGTTTTCTTCTCTTCCACCTGCTTTTGCTGAAGAATTATTAAGTTCTGAGCTGTTAGACAAGAACCTGTCTTTGCATCCTCTCAGCCAAGATATGAAAACACTGAAGAAACCCACTGTCATGGTGGATAATTCATTGAGCCCAGCTCATACCTTGCTTCAGATACAGTGTGTTGACCAGAAGGGCTTGTGTTATGATATTATGAGGATTTCTAAGGACTCTGATATCAAGGTATTCTGTCCTGAGTTGTCATGTGTGCATGGAGATAGCCTTCTGCTTCTCCCCTTAGTGGACCTTGTTTACGTCAAACTGAATCAAAGGAAGCAACCTGAACAAAGAGAAAAAGATTGGAAATTTGGTGTTAAATTCTGACAGTTGTTACTTCTCAACATGGACTTGTTCTTGTCATCCCTTCTACTTGCATTTGAATTGAATGCTTTTTCATTCCTATAGCTTTGTTTTTCTGTCTCTGCTTCTGCATGTCTGTGTATTGGAAAGGGGGGGGGCTTCTCCTTTGGTGCTTATTACTCTTATGTTTCTTGTCTTCAGACTCTTAACTAGTATTCTTATCTAGTTATTATCTGTTGATTTTATTCTACCCAATTATTAATGCATTTATTTTCCATGTACCATTTCTTAGCATATGGTTAGGTACATAGATCATTCTTTGCTATTAGTTTACTGATATATATTTGTTCTGTCTTCCTCAATCAGGTTGCTTATGGTCGATTCTCTTCAAGTGCAGAAGGCTTTCGAAATATTGACTTATTTATCCAGCATAAAGATGGGAAAAAGATCATAGATCCCGAAAGTCAGACTGCTTTGTGTTCTAGCTTAAAAGAAGAGATGCTTCATCCATTACGGGTGATGATAGTGAACCGAGGCCCAGATACAGAACTACTGGTTGCTAATCCTGTAGAGCTGTCTGGAAAGGGAAGGCCCCGTGTATTCTATGATGTTACATTGGCTTTAAAAGCCTTGGGAGTATTCATTTTCTCGGTAAGTATTTTTAAGTCAAGTATATTGTGAAAATGTGGATGTTCTCTGAGGGAGTCTTGTGACAGTTTCTGAGTGAAGTGTCTCTTTTTTCAATCTGACTGTAGGCTGAAATTGTTAGACATTCAACACAAGAACGCCAGTGGGAAGTCTACAGGTTTTTGTTGGATGAAAGCCGAGAATTTCCATTGACCAGCAGCCAAGCAAGAAGTCAGATTGTTGACAAAGTTAGAAGAACATTGATGGGCTGGTAATCTGATCTAGTTCCTATCAGATGAGAAGCAGTGTTTGTGCCCTTCTTTTATGCCTTTATAAACCATATCAACTTGGTTCATCATTTAAATTTGGTTTAGGTTATGTCGTTAACCACAATCATATCAACCTAGCATTTGTAAATCATCTTATGTTTCTTTTCTTTTCTTTTCTTTTCTTTTCTTTGGCTTTAGTGATAAATTTTCTGTACCCTGGTTTTCTGTACAAGCGCCTAGGCCACATGATAACGATAATCTTATCTATTTCCTCCTATGTGACAATTATTAAAAGATACATTCTAAGTATTTTTCTATTTTCATTTTAAATATTTTTATGAGATTTTAAACAAAAATATTCTTCATTAACAATGCCCTATGAATTTAATTTTGATCCACCATTTGTGTAATTTTTTATATATTATTATCCAATTACATGTTATTAAGTATTTGATTTTTTAAATAGTTGATCTCTTAATTAATTTTTTTTAATAATTTAGTAATTTATGATTAGATGATAGTATAAAGTTTTTTGCAATAATAGTGAATCAAAATTAAATTCATATCTTATTTGTATTCCTAGCTTCATGTTTACCAAAAGACATCAAAAAGTTTTAGCTTTAGTCACATGAAAGTAACCATGCTAATGCTAAATGGATAATATATCAACAAACTTTCATTAATATAAAGAGTGACAATAAAACAATTTCAACAAAATAAAACTCCACACAAATCGAAGTTCGTAAGATACAAATATCATGTTTTTTTTTCTTTTTTTGGTCTTGTAATTTAATATGATAAAATCACATTCACAGATATTGGCTAAGTTGAGTGCCCAGAATGAACTTCCGACCCAAATCATAACTTCGAAGTTTACAAAAGGCTAAACTAAATATGCTAGAATTGGCTTTCCTTACCTCCTCTTGCATCCTTTGAACATCAGGCTCAAGCTGATTCAACTAGGCTCTCTCTCTATTAGAGGGTAGTTCTATTTTTTAATTTTTTTTTTTATAAAAAAAGGCTAAATCTAGTGCGAAGTGGGAAATGGCAGGCTAAATCAATGTTCTTCTAATTTTGTCCACAATCTGACTTCTTGCTTGGCTGCTGGTCAATGGAAATTTTCGGCTTTCATCCAACAAAAACCTATAGACTTCCCACTGGCGTTCTTGTGGTGAATGTCTAACAATTTCAGCCTACAGTCATATTGAAAAAAGAGATACTTCACTCAGAAACTGTGACAAGACTTCCTCAGAGAACATCCACATTTTCACAATAAGCTTGACTTAAAAAACTTACCGAGAAAATGAATACTCCCAAGGCTTTTAAAGCCAATGTGACATCATAGAATACACAGGGCCTTCCCTTTCCAGACAGCTCTACAGGATTAGCAACCAGTAGTTCTGTATCTGGGCCTCGGTTCACTATAATCACCCGCAAAGGATGAAGCATCTCTTCTTTTAAGCTAGAACACAAAGCAATCTGACTTTCAGGATCTATGATCTTTTTCCCATCTTTATGCTGGATAAATAAGTCAATATTTCGAAAGCCTTTTGCACTTGAAGAGAATTGACAATAAGCAACCTGATTAAGGAAGGCAGAACAAACATAAATCAGTAAACTAATAGCAAAGAGAAATCTATGTACCTAAATTATCTGGTAAGAAATGGTATATGGAAAATAAAAGCAATAATGATTGAGTAGAAGAAAATCAACAGATAATAACTAGAGTAAGAATACTTGTTAAGAGTCTGAAGACAATAAACATAGAGTAATAAGCACTAAAGGAGAAGCCCCCCTTTCCAACACACAGACATGCAGAAGCAGAGACAGAAAACAAAGCTATAGGAATGAAAAAGCATTCAATTCCCATGGAAGAAGGGATGACAAGAGCAGGTCCATGTTGAGAAGTAATAACTGTCAGAATTTAACAACAAATTTCCAATCTTCTACTCTTTGTTCAGGTTGCTTCCTTTGATTCAGTTTGGTGTAAACAAGGTCCACTAAGGGGTAACTCTCCCTAAGTATGATTCAGAGGACCTAAGCCCGACAATCAGTGCCATAATTATAAGGAGTAATTCTCCCTAAGTACGATTCATTCCAACTCATACACTTGACACTATTTTTTACTTGAGCATCAAAGTGATTTTGCAAGTACACCGTCATCACTTCACCTCTAACGAGCTTAAATATTTCATTATGCATTAAATCAATTTTCAAAATATGTAGTTCCATAATTAATCAATTGTCATAATTGATTACAAGAAAGAAAGTTTTTCACAAATTTTGTTTATGAGGAGTCAATGACTGAATTTAAATTCAAAGTAAATGGAATTTCATTTGATTCGCTACAGCATAACGTGTTATCTGGTCGCATTTAATTTAGTTAGAATTGAATCTCATTTTGTCACTTAAGAAAAAAGATAGGATTATTGTTATCTGCCAAAGCTGTAAGATGTGCAGAACGCCACTGCTATATCTTCTTCCAATCTTTGCTTTTCCGGCAAACTGTGATTATAAGGATGCTACCTATCTCAAAGTGCACTAAGGGAAGAAAATGCTTGGTGGTACAACATGGGGATCAAAGTCCAAAGTTGGTGTAAATGAAGGTGGTTTAAATTTTTGAAGTATCATGTACAAAGTTTGATTTTTAACGAATATGAATGCAGCATGTTGATAAAAAATTTTTCATAAAGATTTACCTCTCTGCCACAAGAAATACGATAGAAAATCGAAAGGCAGTACTCAAGAAAAATAAAGAAGAAAAACCTAGAGGCGCAATCCAGTGTTGACGTAGGGTAGCAATCACATCAGCCATCAATTTCTTCCTATTCTCACCGCACACGTGTCCAACCCAACCTCGTTTGATCAAGTCCTCTGCTAGCGACACCGCAGCCTTAACCGTGTCCTCGGCGCTATCGTGAGCCGAGTTGATGATGCCGAGCTCCAGCGCCTGCTTCGCCGTTAGCTTAGCCGCTTTGAGGACCACCTCGCTCCGAGCCGCCGGTGATCCGATCTTAGATTTGATGAGGGCGACGAACCAATTTGAAACAACGAGCTTGATGTCGAGCTCTCTCACGTAGAGGAAGCCCCTGTCGCTCCTCATCAAGACGTAGTCGTGGCTCAAGGCGAAGACGTAGCCGGCGCCGAAGGCTTGGCCGGGACAGCGGCCATGGTGGGCATGGGGAGGGAGATGAGATGGAGCACGACGGAGCGGAGCAGGTAATCCATGAGGACCATGCGGCCTTGGAGGGACTGAGCCCCGACGAGGTCGTAGCCGTTGGAGAAGTATTTGCCGTGGACAGAGGTGATGAGGGCGGAGGAGGAGGTGGCTCTGTCGCAAACACGACAGAGAGCGGAGCAAATTGCATGGAAGAGAGTGGGGTTGAGGCAGTGGTCGTCGTTGCCGGCGAGTGTTAAGATGAAAATGTTGCATATCTTCTCCAAGGTGCACTCACACTATTTTTTATCATAAAAAATTACATAATTTATATGACTTAGTTTTAAACGTACATTTATAATATAATAAAATAATATATGTAACTTTAATAATAATTATAAATTATAAATTCTGTTTTGAGAGCTAAATAAAATAAATAATTTTTACCTGTTTGGTATATTATATAAATAATAAATAATATAATATAATTAATATTATTTATTTTTAAATAATATTTAAAAAATATTAAATAATATAATATTTAATTAAAATAATTTTATTTAATATAAATTATTTTAAATAAATAAATTAGTATTTAATATTTTATTTAAATATAATTAATTTTAATTATATTATATTATTTATACAGTATACCAAACTGGACTCGTCTTCCATCTTTCTTTGTGAAATCCGGCTATAAACAATTGCCTCTCCTGCCACGTCGAGTCGTCCGATCATAATCTTGGACTTGTATACTCAGGCCAGAGGCCAAGTCTCTTTCATACTATAAGTCATAACGCTCAGAGACAGAAAGCACCCAGAAAAGAGAGAGAAAGCGCACTGAAACAACATGTGTACCCTGGAGAAGAAAGACAACATTTTCGTCTTAACACTCACCGGCGATGACGACCACCGCCTCAACCCCACTCTCCTCCATGCAATTCGCTCCGCTCTCCGCCGTGTCCGCGACGAAGCCACCTCCTCGTCCGCCCTCATCACCACTGCTCACGGCAAATTCTTCTCCAACGGCTACGACCTCGCATGGGCTCAGTCCCTCCAAGACCGCATGTTCCTCATGGATTCCCTGCTCCGCTCCGTCGCGCTCGATCTCATCTCCCTCCCCATGCCCACCATCGCCGCCGTCTCCGGCCACGCCTCCGCCGCCGGCTACGCGTTCGCCTTGAGCCACGACTACGTCTTGATGAGGAGCGACAGGGGCTTCCTTTACATGAGCGAGCTAGACATCAAGCTAGTCGTTCCGGATTGGTTCGTCGCCCTCGTCAAATCCAAGACCGGCTCGCCGGCGGCTCACCGCGAGGTGGTCCTTAAAGCGGCTAAGCTGACGGCGAAGCGGGCGCTGGATCTCGGCATCATCGACTCGGCTCTTGACAGCGCCGAGGACACGGTTAAGGCTGCGGTCGCACTAGCAAAGGACTTGATCAAACGGGGGTGGGATGGACACGTGTACGGTGAGAATCGGAAGAAATTGTTGGCTGACGTGATTGCTACCATTGGGAACGTCAACACCAGATCGCGCCTCTAGAGTATTTTTTTTCCTTATTTATTCTAGTGACAATAAGATTCGATTGGGATCTCTTAACTATGAAAAGAACTTGGGCCTCTGATGGCCATTTGGACAGTTGTAATTGGGCCTATTGTGTAACTTCGACTACATTCTGTTGGGATGCATGTGATTGATGAAATGATAATTTTATAAAATTAAAATGAAATAAGAATATAATAAAATAATTATTTTTATTTTATAGTTTAGTAATTTTTAAAATAAAATAATTTTTTAAATTATTTTATTATTTAATATATATAATTATTATTAAATATAATAAAAATTAATATAAAGAACATAAATATTTTTAAATAAAAATATTTTAAATATTAATAATAATATTTAATTTTAATTTTTTAATAATTTAATTAGAATAAATATTATCATCTTTTAAAATAATAATATTATCATATTAAGTAAATAATTCATATTTATTTCTATATATAAAAAAAATTTTAAATTAAAGATATAATATTTACGTTAAAATTAAAAATTATAATAATAAATTAAAATATTATCAAAATTAATAAGTAATCAAATACATAAAATTTGATCATAAAAAATTATATTATAAACTAAAAAATATTAAGACAGATAATACTTTATTACACAAAAAAATATATAAGAAGGACGATAAATGTAATTTTATAAAATTTTTAAAATTGTATTATGAATAAATAATTTTAATCTCATTTTATAAAGTATGAAATTCCGTTCTCATCTCTCAAGAAAAGAATAGATTTCATAATCTATTCCTTATTTATTTTTATTTTATATAATGAGACATCGAATGAAATTATCATTTCATATTTTTTTTTAGAAACAAATATAAGAATATCTCATTCTATTTCATAAAATGGGTATGAAAATTGATTAATTATGAAATTATATATTTAAAAATTGATTTAATTCATAATGAAATATTTAAACTCGTTGAAGGTGAGTGCCGTAGTGTGCCTACAAAGTCACTTTGATGTTCAAGAAAAAAATAATTTCAAGTTTGATAAGTTTATGGGTTGGAATCTATCATACTTAAAAAAAATTAACCCTTATAATTATGATACCACGATTGGGGCTCACATGATTGTCAATTTTTATAATGTAAATGAGAGCAAAGAACTAAATTCGAATAGGGCTTAATTATCATGTATTATAACTTTAAATTGAGTTGAATTATCAATACCTAACAAGTCTAAAGACATATATAATATACTTTTTATTATAAGTTAATTAGAAAAGTCAAAAGTAAAAAAATCATATATTCAAATAATTCTGATTGCCAATGACATCTTCTATGAAAAGGAAATCACAATCCCAAAATCAATTTCTAAATAACAGTCCAGAGAGGAAAAAGAAATTGAAAAAAGCCCTACAAGCCATATTTTTCCATACCGAAATTGGCCTCAATTCCACTATATATATATATATATATATATATATATATATATATATATATATATATATATATATAATCTCGCCCTCATTTCCACTCTTGAAAATCATATTGACAAGTAATTTTCTTTTAGCGCATGCCAGCTCATGAGTGTTCATAAAACTACGCCTCTACGTACAGCTAATACAGCACTCGCGAAAATTAAGAATTCCATTTCTCAAATCTCAGCCAGATACTATTGTTCTGTTCTGTTCTGTTCTGTTCTGCAATCTCCTTGTCTCTTTCTCTCTCTGTCTGTTTCGCGCTCTCGCTGTCTCTCTCCCAAACTGGCTTCGTGCAATTCGAGATTCTCTTTGAGCTTCGGACACTGTTGCTGATTCCGTTGAACGCAATCCAATGTCTTCGAGCTTCAGTCCCGCTCGGAGCCCAGCAAGTTCCAGGATTCAGTTAATTGGTGTTGGGTCTGTGTCCAGGTTGAGACCCTCCTCCCTCAAGAAGCTGCCGGAGCCCCTGCGCCGCGCTGTCGCCGACTGCCTCTCCTCGCCGGCGAGCTCCGCCAATGAAGCTTCCAGGACTCTTCGGGTTTGTAATTTCGCTTCTTAATTATGTGTCCGGATTTTGCTTGGATCTTATCTGGGTGGTTCGGGTCTCGGGATTTCGCCCTTGGGGTTGGGATTTTTGTTTTCAGCATTTTGTTTTTTGATTTATAGTTTCTCAGTGGATATTGAAATTCACATGATCGCAGAAAAATTGGGTCTTTTTGTATCTTACTACCAGTTTTTCCCATAATGTGGACAGCTTAGCTGAAATAGACCTTGCTTGTTTACTGGAAACTTTTCTCTCTGATCTCAAGCAGTAGAAAGTTATTCGCCCCCAATCCCTAGTGCTGGGAAAGAAAGTAGGATCAACCTTAGCTTCTTACATGTGCTCAGCAACAAAAGAATTTTCAGAAATGGGGAAGGACAGTTCTGTCAATGTGATCAGTTTTGCCAATGTGATGGCTGATTTAGCTTGTAGGAAGTTCTGAAAGTTTTTTCAATTTTAATCTCTGAGGGATTCTCAATATAGTTTTCTTGATTTAAGTAATAATTGCCTCTTTATTATATGTGATAAAAGTTTTTCTTTAAATTTGTTACTTATATGTAAACAATTTATATGACCAGTAATGCTACAGGTACAAGAAGTTTTAAAAGTACTCTCTAAATAAATGTGATTCTTGTCTATATTTTTAACTCATGATGCGGGCAGCGCATCAAATTACGGGTGACGCTATCACTGTAAGTCATGACGTTTAGGAAAAAGTTTTATAATTTATTGTGTAACTTCTAATGCAAATGTCGCTTCCCTTATTTTATCTCATTTCAAAAAGTTTAACATAGTGTACCATCTGTACTGAGAATGCTAACATATATCGTATCCAACAAATATTTTGTATCAGCAAAAGAAGTCTTTTTTAAGTATTTGTACAAGTGGGCTGAATATGAAAGGACTAGCTTCCTTTTATTGGAATTCCATATGTGGTCGTAGGAAAACTGAATTCATTGTACTTTCTCCACATGTATTAGGATTCCTTACTAGCTGCAACATAATTTTGTATCTTATAGCCATCTTTTAATGTCATTCTCCATGGTATACTATGACTGAAATCCCATTTGGTTGCAATTTATGGTGCCATTATATTTGATACTCAGTGGCCATGGTCTTAGCTTTACCATTTTGATGACTCATATATGATTGCAGGACTATCTGGCAGCTCCTGCAACCACTGACTTGGCTTATATTGCAATTCTGGAACATACTATTGCAGAAAGGGAACGCAGGTAATTGGTTTATTTATTTGTTGACAAGGAGTAGTTGGTGATACTATTGAGATTGCTTAAAACCATTGCTTTAATACTATTCTGCAGCATACTTTAGGCAATGTAATATAGTAAGTGAACTAATTTTGTTGGATAAAGCATGTGGAGTGTGTCCTTATAATCTAGATTATATAGTGTACTACTACTAAAAGCTGAGACCTATTTTTTTTTTTCTTGGATAAGAAGCTAATGCATCAAATTGTTCATGTGGATGGTGTTGAATTCGCGAGACTTGTGCAATTGTTGTTTAAGACCTATAATAGTTCCTGATGACCCTAACCAAAAAGACAACCATAACAAAAAATAATAATTAATGTGTGTTACTGGCATGAAAGAATTTGGGACAAGGAAGTGGGTTCTGGGTATAATTTATTTTGTAAATGATGTATATTGAACCTTTTTAATATGCATTAACTGTAAATGATATGATGTTAATGTCCTGGTATAGGTCCCAATGTTCTTTACTTGCTAGTGACATAGATATTATAAACAAGAGCACAAGGGGGTTAGGTGGCTGCTGATAAGAACAAGTAGCTAATACTCTTGTTTGGAGGTACAGTTTCTGCAGAATTTATGGAATGAAAGATTGGTTATTGAGATTGATGTCTAAAATTTTCCCAGTGTTCTTATGTTTCTCCTTATTCATGTGTGTATAATTGAAGAGAGGGGGGAGAATGGACTGTCGATCCTCAATTGTGGGTGGGCTTTAGGCCCCAAAGGATTTTGTTGGGCTTCAGTCTTGGGCCCTTAAAAGTTGATAAATCTCAACCTGGCCCATTGTAGCAGTGGAAGTATTCTTTCCAGTTTTATTGAAGTCTTGGGTACATAAAGATTCAATTAATGATTGTGTGGACTATTAAGAAAACTTTTTTGATATTAAACTTATTTGCAATTGGGATTGCTGATTTATAAGATCCTGTTAGGAAAGAAAGCATTGTAAAAGCAAATGACATAGTGGAAGGTTTAGGAGTTAGTAGGCTAAAATTAGGGTTTTCTTTGACTGATTAACGGTAGAAAGTAGTTGGACTCAAGTTTCATTACAATGTGAGGGCAACAGAGATTTGGAAGCCATATGATGGGTTTTATAGGCCATATTGGTGGCTTTTTGGGTGCTATGAACAGTACCTGCAAATTTGGGTTGTAGAGTTTGATGGGTTCCAGGGTGGATTCAATCAAGAACCAACTAGGGTTTTGGAAGAAAGAAATTTTTAGCTGTCTGCCAACAGAAATAGATCTGGGTAGTTGACAAGAATAGGGAAAACTGAGTAGGAATTGAGAAGAAAGAAGAAATTTAACATAGGCGTCACACCTAGAGTCCCTTACATCATACCTAGGATTATTGCATGATACAACTAACAAGAAAACTGTACTGTCTACTGTAATTATCCATAAAACTAATCGTTCTTCTAAAATAAATAATTATAACCCATGTTAAATAGACTTATATGACGGGGATTAGGAATGTAGTCCTAATCTTACTAGGATTGAGACTTCCTACTACTACTTGACCTATAAGAAAGACTTGGATATTAATATTCAACCCGATAACTTTTAAATAAGTAATGGTAACCCAATGCAAGTCCAAATATCACACATTAACGGGGCCTACAAAAATTATGAAACGATCCCTCTAACTAGAAATATAGAATTCGATGGAGTAAAAACTTGCAATCCTGATAACAATGCAGGAGCCTTTGAAAAGTTACTATCAGCACCATCATGACATAGGAGCCTGGGTTCCATATTGGTAGGTTGTGGACGCAGACAGAACTGCCATTTAAAGTAGAGTTTCTTTCCTCTTATCAGCCTGGTTTTTAGGAGTGGGCTCTCCGCTAGTCCTCTACATCAAGTGATACCAGAACCCTGTTTGTCCACCCCTAGGGTGGATGGACTGCATTTTTCAAGGTTGACACAGAAGCATTGGCTCCGAATTAGCTGGGTATGAGACATGGAACTCCCATAAAGTAGAAGCTGTCCCCTCTTATCAGCCGTGCTTTTAGCAGTGGGCTCTCCTCTAGGACAGATAATTAAATCTGTACCAAAATGCTAGGATGATAAATCTTTATGCTTTTGTATTCGCAATGGTTGTGCATCCTGTGTCAGAAACGCCAAGAGCCAATTGGTTTGTGTTGTTTGGAGTGACTTGTTAACAAACAAGTGTTATTGTTGGGATCTGATGCCCTATATTCTATCATAATTGCTGAAATTGAGAATAGATTTCCATTATGTTTCGGAACTTACTACGTTGAATTCATACCACAGCTTACAAGCATTTAAGATCCTTCCAAATGAATTTTTCCTCTATTGCAGCCTGCCAGAATCAATTCTATTTATGCAAAATTCTCTATTTTAAAAATTTATTATATAATTGTTACTTCTTCTTATTTAGATTTACATTGCTAATTGTTTCTTTTTCTTTATTACTTTTGCCTTTTTGTATCATGTGAACCATTCCCACTTTCACTTTACCACTTCTAACATTGACACTATTTTCACCAGTCCTGCAGTAGTCGCAAGGTGTGTGGCACTTTTGAAACGGTATCTTCTAAGGTATGTTACTTGAATAGTATCACAACATCGTATTTTTGAGACATTATCTATCTCTTTGCCATCCTCATTTCATAGAGCTGCATGTTACTATAATGTTGACTTATTTCTATAAAAAAAAGTTCATTTATTTTACATTTTTTCCCTCACAATCTTTAACTTAATGCCAAAAAGAAGAGAGTATTGTTAATATAGTCTCCTGCTGTTCTCATTCATGCCTAAAAATCATTGGTAGGTATCTTCTGTTTCCATGCTTTACTTGGTTGCTGTTAACTAAACTTTGTGCTGACATTGAGCTTCTACTCTTGACTACTTTGTTGGAAGAATAGTATTTTGCTTTACCAATCTTACATAAACAATAATGATGCATTCTTGGTGTTAATAAATTTGATTAAACAACAATGATGCTCATTAGTTGATGATTAGATGTACCACAAAAATTACTGGAACATGATTCTCTCTTGTTGCTTGATTACATTCTGTATTGCAATAATTTATGTTCTCCTTTTTTGGGGAGTCTGTCTGTGCTGCGTGCAAGCATGCATGAGCAGGTCTGAGCATTTGCATGTCTAGATTAGGCTTTTCTTTTATGGGATTGAGAAAATGAACTTAAGCAAAGAGGCTCCTTCAAAGTTTACTTTGCTAATGTGCATTACAGTTTCTGATATATATATCTGCATATGCAATAGTGAACATTAAAGATTGCAGAGTAATCAAGTAAGAAATAATCCGAAGGATCATGTGTAACGGTTAGTATGTTCTAGCATACGTATTTCCTATTTCTTAAGATAAGGCATGGCTTATCATTACTTGTCAAATTAAGACTCATTCAAGCTCTATGGTTTAAATAGATCAGGGATGGTTGTTTCCTATTTGAAAATATTTGAGTGTCATGTGTATAGATTTTAGTGGTTTTATTTGGAATTTAGATTACTGAACTTATCATTGCTTGAAACTCATAAAGCACTAAAGCAGACCTGGTGAAACAAAATCACATTTTAAGAAACTTTCTGCTGGAAAGATCTGGTGAAAGGATATGGTAAGATTGTTGTGATGCTCACTTTGGTGTTGAATGGTGAGAAGAAATATCAGGGTCTTTATGGAACAAGCAAAATACAAAAGAAGAGAGAAATTCAAGGGGCTGTTTAGTGGCCATCAGCAATTAAAGAGAGTAATTATGGCAATATGGCATGAACAATGTCATCAAAGAGAAGAAAGAAATCCAAAGAAAATAGTTGATTCAGAGTCCCTCTTTAAGTGGAGAATTAAGTTCTTATTAAATGAAATCTGATTCTGCCTGAGTACTACAAATAATATAGCCAGAATTTGAGTGTTCCTCCTGCTGAAATGTTGTTTTGTTTTGTAGTATGACTGTGGCTCAAACCTGAATAAAAAAAACACCGTCCCAAAAAATTGCCAAATTATTGACTACAATCAAAAACTCAATTTCTAATAAAGTAATACCGTGAATTCAGCTATGACACAGTTTTTCATTTTTCTGGGATAAAAAGAAGAGATTAGTAGAAGAGATGATATAAACTGGGAGGATAAGAGATTCTCCAAGAAACAGCCTCAGAAAAGGAAAATAAAGAAAATAAAAACTGAAAAAGGACTACATCAACTCATAAGAGCTTTCCAATCCATTTGAGAAGCCCTCTAAAAAGGCTATGAGCATAAGGAGGCCTGAAACACAAGCCTGTTCTGCAGAATTTGTAAAGGCTGAACTTGCTACTTGAAAATTTTGTTGTAATGTTCTAGCCATGAGCACCAAATACTAGCAAATAGAGAGCATCTCTGCAATGTCCTTTTCCTTTTGCTCTTCCCAGAAACTTATCCAAGGTGTCTAGAATATGTTCCCAAATATATCTAAAAGCTTGTTCTAAAGCTATCAGACCATTTAGACAAGTTTCAGTGTAGTTTAGAGGCATTTTTTTAGTGTTTTCTCAACATTCCATGCAAAACTTAGCAATTTTAAGTGTTTTGTTGTGTTTCATATGTTTCAAAACGTGTTTTGTCTGTATTTTTGAAGTTTCAAAATGGGTTTTGCCAGTTCAATCAATTTCAACAAAAATAAAGCTGAAAAATTGACCAAACAATACGGGAGTCTTCATCCTGTACTAGAATCTGTATTGGAGGCATCTCTGACACCAGTTTTGCTGTTTCTGTGCATCAGAGGTCAAATGGGCTCTCATTTCCCAAGATGAGTGACAGGCTGGCAGCTAACTTCTATTGAAAATTAGTGAAAATGAAATTCACTTTCCTTTTGTTTTGGGATAATAGAAGAAATTTTTTGGCTAACCAAAAAATGCAAAACTCAGAACAAACAGGAAAAGCACATCATGTTTCAAAAAGCAACTTTCTAATCAAGTTAATTATATTTTTGTTGGATTTTAGTATATTACTTTTCTAAAGGGCTGTGTTAGCCTTGTGGTCTGGAATCCATCTTTCCCTATATTAGTCATAGCATTAGTGAATTAAATATTTTTCGTTCTTGGGGGAGGGGGGAAGAGGATTGGGAATCCTATTAATGTTGTGCTAATTTTGCCATCTGTTTAAATATTCTTTTATTGATAAATTGAATGCATTTTATTTCTATTCAAAAAATCATTGGAACATGCAACAAGCATATTTCCTTATATGACTGGATATTGGACAGGAAACCATATTTTGTTAGTTGCTATTTATCAATTAACAGTTCACAACTTGTTAATTAATACAGATATAAACCAAGTGAGGAGACATTACTTCAGATAGATCGTTTTTGTTCAACCATAATTGCTGAATGTGATATTAACCCAAATCAACTATGGTCGCGATCTATGAATCGACAATTTGGTGCATCAACAACATCCACAAATACATCTCCTTTGCCTGTATATAGCATTGCTTCTGAGGCACTTGTGAAGTCACTGAGTTATGTGCGTTCCCTAGTGGCTCAACACATTCCAAAACGGCTTTTTCAACCAGCTTCATTTGCTGGACCTCCTTCTGCATCTGGACAATCACTGCCAACATTGTCATCTTTGCTGAGTAAATCCTTCAATTCCCAACTAAGTCCAGCAAGTGTTCCAGAAACAGTAGAGAACGATTCAATTGCTTCATCTGCTTCGAAGTTATCAAAAATCGAAAAAATTGATGAAAAGGACGAACATGGGTTCATTGCCCAGGATGTTCTAAAATGGCGCTGGCTTGAGGAACAACAGTCATCATCAATGGGAGCTGAAAAGTAAATATTCTTTTATGCTCGATGTTGGTTTATGTGTCTTGTTAGTGGCCATGGTAGCTTATATCTCTGCTTTTCCTGTTACCTTTTCCATCTTATAGTGCTTCAGAAATTGACTTGTTATTTAACATGTTTTAATTCAGTGATCGTGCTGTGAATTCTCAAGACATGAGAGCACATAATTTCTTAGAAGTAGGTGCAGCAGCTCTGCTTGTAGGAGACATTGAAGCTAAGATGAAGGGGCAACCATGGAAATTTTTTGGAACTGTGATGATATGCCTTACCTGGATCAACTGTTGCAGTCTTCTCCAGTAACACCAATTACTGATTCTGCATCTGCTCGTCCCCACCTGAGAGCAATAACAGCATCTAAACGCACAAAACCTGGCCCTCGTCAAATTTGGCATGTTCTTCTATCACATAATTTGCTTTGATGTTTTATCATCCTAAATTTTTCTTTTTCATCTTTGTTTTCAAACCAAGGTCATGCCATGATAAATCTAATAGAATTTATATTTTGAGCCAAATATTATATCAGAAGGTTGATTTTTCACCTTATTAATTGCTCATAAAGCGATCCTGAAATTGAAGTACCTAAGGTTTGAATGGGTTGTATCTAGACTCTAGTGATCCCTTAACCATACTGGTCTGACGAGGGTTTGAGTAAATCATTGTGAGGGTAGATTGGGTTGTTGATCTGTTACATATGTTGTGGTTTACTTGCAATATATTGAAGGAAGAGTAACAATTACCCAATATACTATTGCACTGATGAAAGAAAGGGACCAAAACATGTGATAAGCAGCTGTCTGTTTATGTATGCCCTGAAGATCATATCAAAGGCAATTAAATAGAAATATAAAAGATTAAAGGCATCAGATTTATATTTATACATTGCCATTGGGTTGGCATATGTGGTGCAAATTGATCTTTATTTCACAGAGAAGCTTGGGTTTGCTATTCATGATTGGAGGGATTCTTGTTTATTAATTGACAGGTTTGGGGGTTTTGTTGTATTGATTTTATAAATTCAGGGTTTCTCTTCGTACACAATTCTGTGATCCTTTTTCTGTTTTTAGAGGACCAGCCATTCTTGTTCATGTAATCTTGTTCTTTCCTTTATAAATGCCTCTTAATCCTTAAAGAAAAAGAATGAGTACTGTTTTTGCAGTACTTTTGTGTTCTGTTTGGCAATGACTTTGTTAACCACAATGTACATAAAGATTGAAATATTCCATGAGTTTTCATGCTGTCTTTATGAGCAAAATTATGTGAAAGTAATTGAATTGCTTAGCTACAGTTTGATATTCTTTTTACCCACAAAATGAGTTAAAAAGTCTCTTTGTTTTTTCACTTCTTCAGTATGCTGAATGCTTTTCATGATTTGATTTACTATTCTGAGCGTTGCCATTTCTACAGGGAGGATTCTCCTGTGATTACATTCCGACCCCGAGCTCGACAGCTTTTCCAATATCGTTATTACAGGTATGGATAGAAAGATTATTTAAAAGAATTTGATACAAATGATTGCATATGTATTCACTACATCCGAGAATGGGTTTCATAACAGAGGTTTTAACTTGAGTATTGCATTGCAGAAGTCAAATTGCCATAATTGCTTACAATTTGGATTCAGAAATTTCTTCATCATTCAATTAGAGAAAACTGCAATAAGAAATATATAAATCTAATGGTGGGCATTTCTTTTGAAATTTGAACACTATGGATAAATTACTTGATCCTAAAGCTTCTAAGTCTCCGTAAAGTGACTCTGAAGATAATTCCTTATGGTTTGCTCTAGTATATAAGGTCATATTTTTTTATGGAATTAATTTTCATCCACTGTTAATGTAAAGGTTTTTTACACTATCATTCAATCCTATATTGCACATCATTAAAAGAGTTTGATTATGACAACAACTTGAAAAGTCAAACTTTATTAATGATATGTCAACACTTGATTAGATGATAGTGTAAAAATTTGTCTATTGACAGTGGATCAAAATTAAACTCTTTTTAATTATGCTTTGCTATTTTTGCAGTCTTTTTTTTATGCTTTATGCTTTTCATCTCATATTGTATTTCTAATTTATCTATATCTCCACTTAGTTCATATTTTCCTTATCATTTTGTTGCTTATGTAACTGCTCTATGATTGTTTAATGCTTCTGGGAGAGGAAGTTCTGTGACGTGCACATGATGATGAAAGCATACTTGCTATTTACTTACGCTGTTACACATACACCTTTATGCTTTATTATCACCATCTTCTTCCTTCTTCTCCTTCGTTTTTAATTCTATGTGGCTGTTTTCATTCATTTTCTTACTTTTTGATTAGTGTTTAAAGCATATGCATTATTATTATATATTAATTATATTTCTTAAACAGAAAATTGCATACTGCTTGTGTTTACAGAGAAGAAATTTGCAATTTTCCATCATACACTGGTTGTTTGTAATTGATTTATTCTCTGTTTTCCACATCTCTCACAAAATGTTCTCTTATGCTGAGCAGTGAGCAACAACCTTTACGATTGAACCCTGATGAGGTACGTGAAGTTATTGCTGCAGTTTGCTCAGAGATTTCTTCCCCAAATACCAATGTCATGACAGTGTCAACTAGACTTAGCAATAACAGTGGAAAACCGTCAATGGATGTGGCTGTGAGCGTCCTTATTAAACTAGTAATTGACATGTATGTTTCAATGCACTTGTTGTCTTTTATGTTTTATTCCTTTCTCGGTTACCATCTGTTTACCCCAAATCATGTCTTTCTCTTCGCACTAGCATAGGAGCTGAAATTTTACTAAATATTCTTGATTTCTATGATTAAAATATTATAGTATAATGAGGTTCCCTGTGTTCACAACTTAAAAATAGGATGAGTTAAATTAATTCTCAAAGTATAGGAAAGAGGGGCTGATATTGAACATCAAAGAAAATGATCTGGGATTATTGCTTATTTTGACAGAAATAAAGGAGTTAAAAATTTCAAATTAGTAAATATTTGTATAGAGGTTGTTCCCCCTTTCCCCAGTACAACTATATTTAAGAGTCAGCTAGAAGTTCTTGCCGTTTGACACCAAATTAAGGAAGGCCATGCTTAGAAGCTACTGTGACCAGGTACGCAAACAGAGAATAAGGATAAGAAGGATAGATGCAAAATTTAAGTGGTTTGACTTGCAGCAAACTATAGGCCTACTTTCACGGGCAAAATAGAGAGAAAATTCACAATGATCAACGAAGATTACAAGGAGTAGTCGCTCAGCACTCAAGCCCTGATCCCAATACACCTGAATCCTCATTGTTAATGAGATTGGACACGCTCTACAACCTATATGTGTGTGTGTTTATGTATATATAGGTCTGTACCACAGGGGCGCTGTGCTTTGCTTCCACCATAAATCTCCTTGAAATTTGTCGGGTTGCACCACATGCTTTATGGGTCAGGTCACACGTCGGGCCAAGCCCAAAATAAATACCAGCCACTTTATAATGGAAGTGATTGGGACTCTTGGCCATTTTCCTTACATTTGGCATTGAGTAGGAATCTGTTGTACATTGTTTCTTATTAATGGGGAGACTAGGGTTTGTCCTTCATAATTGAAGGAGTTTGCATTGTTTGGTTACTAAGGTTTGACAAACAGAAGAAAGGGTGAGTCTTGTGGAGGTGTGCAATGGTTGCAATAGTTTTGTGGGTTTGGATTGAGAGGCATGCAAATTTTTTTGTAGAAATTCGCTGCCTTCTTTGTTGCCAGAATATATTGTGAAAGTGATTCAATTATAATTCATCTATTCAAACTTCAAAGTGGATTTCTTCATGTAAGAATGGCATATGAATGCTTGAGTGTTAACTTAATCTGCTTTTCCGTTTTTGTAACAATATCTGTATCTGCTGATTGAATTTGTAACTTGTTGACTGTTACTCAGGCTAATGTTCACCATTTGATTGTAGTTTGGGTCACTAGATAAACTATCATCAATATATTTTTGCATGAAAGCATTGCCCACGATATATTGTATTTCAAAACTTTGAAGATTAAGTGAGCTTTTTCATGGTAAGCGTATCATGTTGAGTACCAGATCCATCTGTGGAATTCAGAAAGAGAGAATGGTATTTGTTCTCATTGATATTTCTGGATGTATAAGACTGTATTTATAGTGAAATTCTAGGGAAAAGCCTAAGAGAAAAAATAGAAAAAAATCAGGAGAGAATTAACTGTAATCCCTTAATTCAAGGGATTGATTTTCAGCCTAAAATCTAGCCTAGAATCTCTCTAACAATATTTACATTACAACAGTAAAGATTGGATTTGATTTGGATATCCAAATCACATTCAAATATTCCAGCAATCACATCCAAATATTCTAGCAATCATATTTGTACATTCCAACACTCCCCCTCAAGCTGGTGAATATAGATCTTCCATTCCCAGCTTGGAAACCATCTCATGAAAATTTCCACTGTTGAGTCCTTTAGTTAAGACATCGGCAAGTTGATCTCCTGAAGGAACATAGGACATGCAGATTAGTCCTTCCTCAAGTTTTCTCTTTAATAAAATGTCTGTCAATTTCAATATGCTTTGTCCTGTCATATTGTACAGGATTATGAGCAATATTAATTGCAGACTTGTTATCACAATACAGTCTCATGGGACCCTGCCATTTGATCTTCAAGTCCTCTAGTATAATCTTCAGCCACAATAACTCACAAATTCCTTGTGCTGCTGCTCTGAACTCGGATTCTGCACTTGATCTTGCCACAAATTCTGTTCTTACTCCTCCATGTTATTAGGTTACTTCCGAGAAAGGTACAAATAACCTGTTGTTGATCTTCTATCAACCCACGGAACCTACAAAATCCGCATCTGTATAGACTTCTAACTTGAAGTTTTGACTCTTCTTAAATATCACTCCTTTCTCTGGACTTCCTTTTCAAGTAGTGTAGTATTCGAAGAGCAGCTTGCATGTGTGATTCCTTTGGATCATGCATAAACTGGCTAATCAGACTTACTGCATAGGCAATATCTGGTCGGGTATGAGCAAGATAGATAAGCCCTTCCTACTAGCCTCTGGTACATTTCTCGATCAACAGCTGGTTCTTGACTTGCTGCTGTTAGTTTCTGGTTTGCTTCAATCGGAGTAGCCACTGGTTTGCAGCCAAGCATTCCGGTTTCCTTCAAAAGATCCAGGACATATTTTTCTCTGTGAGATAAAGATCCCTTGCTTGGAGTAATGAGACTTCAATTCCGAGAAAAGTACTTCAGTTTTCCTAGCTCTTTTGTCTCAAACTCTTTTGCCAAGCACTGTTTCAGTTTGAGTTTCTCCTCTTCATCATTACCAGTGACTATTATGTCATCAACATATACCAGAAGTGCTGTAACTCCCCCTGAATCCGTGTGCTTGATAAACAGTGTGTGATCTCCTTGACTTTGCTTGTACCCTGACGCTTTCATGACTTTGGTAAATCTTCCTAACCAAGCTCTTGGTGACTGTTTTAGCCCATACAGGGCTTTCTTCAGCTTACATACTTTAGTTTGCTGTTTCCTCCCTTCAAAACCGGATGGAAATACTTCATGTAGATTTCTTCTTCTAGGTCCCCATGTAAGAAGGCATTCTTTTACATCATATTGTTGAAGTTGCCAATCAAAATGAGCAAGCTAGAGATAGTAGGATTCTCATCCGTGTTCATCTTAGCTACTGGTGCAAATGTCTCCTGGTAGTCTACCCCATAAGTTTTGAGTGTACCCTTTAGCCATCAACCTTAGCCCTTGTATCTCTCGAGTGAGCCATTAACATTGTATTTCAGAGTAAAGACCCATTTGCAGCCGACTAAATTCTTTCCATTCGGTCTGTCAACTATCTCCCATGTCTTGTTTTTTTCTCTAGTGCCCTCATTTCTCTTCCTTCATTGCATTTCTCCACTCTTCTTTTGACAATGCCTCAGATAGAGATTTAGGAACAGCAATAGTATCTAGACTTGCAATAAAATTTTTGTGGGGTGGTGACAAACGTTTGTAGTGACACATAGTGAGACAATGGATAAATAGGTTGCTTTGTGCACTTTCTGGAACCTTTTCTAAGGGCAATGGGAAGATCCAAATCATCAACAGGCGGTTCAGTCAAAGGAGGAATAGAACTTACCGTGCTTTCATTGATAATGGGGAGATTTAAATCATTCTCATGATTATGAACTGGCTGTTTAGCCAAAGGAAGAATAGAACTTACCGTGCTTTCATCGATAGGGTCCGGATTGGTTGTCTGGCTTTTGCTTCGGATTAGGAACAGTAGCTGATCTCCTTGAATATATCTGAGAAAACCTTTTAGGATTATAAACAGAATCGGTTTGAGGAAGAGTTATAGGTTCCTGAGAAATAGAATTTGGAATAGACTCGAGTTGAGAAGTTTCAGGAGTAGTAGATTGGGAAACAAAATCAGTTGGGGAAGCAGATGGAGTTTGAGAGACGGGTAACTCAAAATCACTAAGACCCAGACCATCTATTTCAGGAGCATTCTTATCTTCCAATGAATTCTCCCCTGAAGATAAGAATGGTTGAAATATGACTTGTTTTTCAACGAAGGTTACATCTGCTGACATATAGTATTTCCTAGAAGGAGGATGGTAGCATGTATAACCTTTTTGTGTGCTAGAATAGCCAAGGAAGATACATTTGATGGCTCGTGGATCTAATTTTCCTCTCTGGTGGTTATGTATTTGGACAAAAGAAGTGCAACCGAAGACTCTTGGTGTAAGACCATTGGATACTCAGAAGTGAGGATAGAAAGTGGACAAAATTGCCATGGGTGTTTTCTGGTCCAATATACGTGAGGGTAACCTATTTATCATATAAGTGGCTGTGAGAATAGCTTCCCCCAATAAGACTTAGGAACTTTCCCATGAAATAACAAGGCTCGGGTAGTGTTAAGAAGGTGACCATTCTTTCTTTCAGCAATTCCGTTCTGTTGGTGTGTATTGACACAGGATGACTCGTATATGATTCCTTCCTTTTGAAAATATGGTGACAGCACTTTGATTAAAATAATCTTTGGCGTTATCAGACCTAAAAACTTTGATTTTAACCCCAAACTGATTCTGAATCATGGAATGGAAGGAAGGAATAATAGTACTCACGTCAGATTTTTGTTTGAGCAAGAAAGTCCATGTGACTTTAGTACAATCATCTATTAAAGTAACAAACCAACGAGCTCCTGAGACATTTGGGATTGTAGAAGGTCCCCAAATGTCGCTATGGACTAAATCAAAAGGTTTGGAACATCGTTTATTGCTAATAGGAAATGGAACCCGAGTGTGTTTGGCAAGCTCACAAATATCACAATGAAATTCTTTAATATCTAAATTCTTAAACAAAGATGGGTACATACCTTTCAAAGTTTGAAAGGATGGATGGCCAAAACGAAAATGATGAAGCCAAATGGCTTCTTTATTAGAAGTTGTAAGGAAAAGAAACAGATAGATTTGGTGAAACTCCTTTAGAGGCATCTGGTATCTCAAGAAAATACAGCCCATTCCTTTCCTTAGCAAGTCCAATCCTCCTCTTCGAGCCCTTGTCCTGAAAAACACAATAAGATAGATGAAAAACCACATTACACTGTAAATCTTTAGTGAGTTTTCTGGATAGAAACAAGGTTGGCTGATAATTTTGGCACATGAAGGACATCTTTCAAGGTAAGATGTGGTGAAATAGATATATTCCCAATTCCAGCAACAGTAGCAAGTGATCCATTTGCTATGGTGATTTTTCTATTACTAGGACAAGGGTTATATGTGCTAAACTGTGAGGAACAGGGAGTCATATGGTCAGTAGCCCCAGAGTCTATGATCCAGGAAGTGTCTAAGTGATTCCGTGAGGCATGTAAGCCAAAGAAACAGGAAGAGGTTCCAGACATTGAAGTTGAAAAACAAGGAATTGGTTTAAGCAAAGGTGAGGGACGGGTACAGCAATGAAGGCTGTAGAACAGAACAGAGACGCAGCAATGAAAGGCTGTAGAACAGAACAGAGACGCAGCAATGAAGGCTGCAAACAGACGCAGAAAAGTAGAGAGAAAAAGGAAAGAAATGCAGCAATGAAGGCTGCACTGCAAATAGATGCAAAGAGCAAAGGGAAAGGGAAAGAGATGCAGCAATGAAGGCTGCAAAGGGAAAGAGAAAGAGATGCAGCAATGAAGGCTGCAAATAGAACCCAGAAATCTCTCCTAAAGCTCTGATACCATATGGAATTCAGAAAGAGAGAATGGTATCTGTTCTCATTGATATTTCTGGATGTACAAGACTGTATTTATAGTGAAATTCTAGGGAAAAGCCTAAGAGAAAAAATAGAAAAAAAATCAGGAGAGAATTAACTGTAATCCCTTAATTCAAGGGATTAATTTTCAGTCTAAAATCTAGCCTAGAAATCTCTCTAACAATATTTACATTACAACAGTAAAGATTGGATTTGATTTGGATATCCAAATCACATCCAAATATTCCAGCAATCATATTTGTACATTCCAACACCATCAACCATGCATTAATTTTCTGCCCATCTACTTGATTGAACTTGTCCAATTATTTTACATTTCGATAGTTGTTGTGCTGTTCTGTGAGTCGATCATGTTTGATGGCCATAAAAAATATTGTTTTGTAGGTATGTTTTAGATTCTCAGACAGCTGCTCCTCTCACTCTTTCTATGCTTGAGGTGATGAATCAATAAATTACTTTTTTCCTATGATGAAAATGTATGTAATTTTTGTTAGTAATTTATTTTTTAAACACATCTTTCAGGAGATGCTTGGTTTTTCTAAAACAGCTTACAGGGTTCGTGCTTTTGATTTAATTCTAAACCTTGGGGTTCATGCTCATCTTCTAGAACCGATGATAGCTGATGATGCGTCCACAATTGAAGAAGAATATTCTCAAGAATCGTATTATGACAGTGACACTCAGCTTATGGCCCAAGGAACCAAGCAAGGAAATTCTCAGAACAAATCGGACACATTCTCTGCAATTGATAATTTTTTGTCTTGGATTTTAAGGATTCTGTATGAGATTCTACTTCTTCTTGTTCAGGTATTATTGATCCTCCTTTCTCCGTTGACCTATATTGGCTGTGAAAAAAGGGAAAATAAAACAACAGAGAAAAAGAGGTAACATCAAATGTGCAAAGTTGCACAATCCCTCTGCATATATCGCAAGGAAACCCCCTTAAAAAGACCATGTGCTTTACACCTAATAGAAGCCAATTGCCTAATCTTATCCCAAATCTGTAGCTGAGCCAATAAAATGTCTTTAAAAATATGAATAGTAGCATAGATAGCACATTGTGATAAAATTTTAGCCCCTTTGCGTCTGTCAAAACCACTAAAGCTACTCAACTAAAAATTGGTCCAAGGACCTAGAGACCACACCCAGCATTCACAAAAAAGGCTGAGCAATCTATTGCAGAAAGAGACAGCAGTAGAACAATGTAGGAACAGAATCAAGAGATGAGTAACCGCTTCTGAACAAGTACCACCGTAACCCATATATCAAGGGAACGAGCCTTATGTGGTCTGTGAACTGGCAACATGTCTTAGTATTAATTCTATCAAATACCACAGTCCAATTAAAAACTTGACCTTAGAGGGAGTTTTGGACTTCCAAAGGGGTTTATCAAGATGGAAAGTAGCTCTATTCAACAAATGAGTTAGAGTTTAGAAAAAGGATTTGCACAAAAGCACCCCAGAAGGGTCAAGAAACTACATCCTTTTATCTGAATTAGAAGACAAATATACAGAGTCTATGAGACTCAGAAGAGACTCCAATTCAGAAAATTTCTTATTATTTATGTCATGAAAAAAGTGGAAATTCCACAAAAAAATGGAACGTTCAACACCATAGGAATTGTGGATAGAAAAGTTAAGGAAGGAGGAAAGACCATGGAGAGGTGGAAAGCATATCTAAACGAGAAATCTACTCCCCAATGGTCATCCCAAAAATTGACACGAGACCCATTACCCACCTTCAAGGATAGCAAAGACCTAAAGGTAGCATGTTCTTGTGAAATAAACTTCCAGGGACTCAACTGAGAAACTTGGATTGCTATCTTGACATCCCACCCATTTCTGAATTCCAAATTTGAACTTCTATGGAGAACTAAATACTTGCTTTTTGACAGTTGTGTCAAGTTAGTTGAGTAACTATTGATGCAATAGAAAGTCCTTGTGTTTGTATAATTATGATATTTGCATGTCCTAGTATATTGTATTACTATTGTCAAGGACCAACTCTCCTAAAAGCTTAAACTGTTAGGTGAAGGCCCATGAATGATCTTACATCGCTGACATACCCCTTCACGCAAGAGTTCTTTGATCTTGAAATGTGACCAGCACATCTTTTTTAACCTTGTGATGAAATTTAACCTAATTATAAAGAATGAGAGCGAGAAGGATCAAACTCTTGACCACTAGGTCATATGATAGACACTCTCATACCATGTCGAGGACCAATTATCCTAGTAGGTTAAGCTGTTGAGTTCAGGGCTAAGAATGGGTTTTTATCTCTAACATGTATTATTGTTACTAGTTTTTTAATATGGAAACGTATTATTTTCAATTAGGTAAGGGTGGTTGAAGAATAAGGAACAAGAAATTTAAAAGATGGGTTGCCAAGAAAGATTTTGGAACTTTACAAAAAGATTGGGGTAACAAACTTCACTTCGGTGGATGAGCAAAAATTTTTAACATCTTTTTCATTTGAAAATTCGTATGACAATTTTGCCGTGTCTTCTCTCTCTCTGATGCAGGAGCAGTAGAAAAGAAAATAATTGCAGCAGGGTTATTTTTATAATTTCAAGTTATTTTGCTTAATTTTCGAAGCTTCTAGTTTATAGATAGTATTTTGGGTCAAAATTATGTTAATTAAGTGTTCTAATGTCTTATTTTGTAAGGCCCAAGGGTTCTTAGTGGGCTTGGCTTAGTAGTAAGTGTCAAGGATTGCATTTTGGGAGTTGTTTTCTTGTAACTTGCTTTCTAGTAAGTTATGCCTATGAAATTGGTAGTTTAATAATTGTAATTTGGAATTCCTAGAGATGTAAGCTAGAAGGCCATCTAATCTAAAGGTCTTAGCTTGCATATCTTTTAATCAAATCAAAATCCAAAATTATTAAGAATTTTCTTTCTTTCCTGGTTTGTTACACCAGAAGAACCAGCCCATAGCTGTGTTTACTTTTTTTTTTCTTCTCTCAAACCTCTATTCCTTGGTAGAATCCTATCTAGACTCTTTGCTCTACATCAATTTGGTACCCAGAGCCCAAATTCAATCCATTCTAAAGTCTGTCCTAGTGATGGCAGCATGTAGAGGAAGAGTCCCTAGCCCTACCCAAGCATCAAGAGTTGGCTGAGATTCCAAAGAATGATTGGGCAGCTTGCGCAAGAGGTGCAGAAACCTTGTGTAGAGAGCAGCCTGAAGTTCGAAATGAGATACCAGAAGGTGATCATGACTTCCAAAATGGAGAGAGTTTGAGGAAGATGAAGAGAAATACGTCAATCCCCTTCCATGATCCCGCAAATCATGATCAGGCCCGGACGCGGTGGATTAGAAGGAATGGTTGGCAAGAGCTCTTGAGTTGAATTCTAGGAGTATTGTGTTGAAGTTGATGATTTTCATGGGAAGATGCATGCTGAAGACTTCCTTGATTGGGAATCCTCCTTGGAAACATATTTTGAGTGCAAACCTATGGCTGAAGAAAGAAAGGTGCTGTTTGTGAGGCTGAAGTTGAAGGGAATTGCCCTCCAATGGTGGAAGAGATTAGAGGAGCAGCGTGAAAAGGCAAGACAAGGCAAAGATCCGAACTTGGGAGTTAACGAAGACAAAATTGAGGAAGCAATTTCTCCCTGCTGATTACATGACTGATCTGTATAAGAGATTTCATAGGCTGAAACAACGAGACTGCAGTGTGGAAGAATATACAACAGAATTTTACAACCTGTCAATAAGGGTTGGATTGAATGAAACTAATGAGCAACAGGCAGCCCGCTATTTATCTGGATTAAATTCTACAGTCCAGGATGAGATCAACCTTGAAGCTCGCATTACTAACCTAGAAGACGCTTATCAATTTGCTCTTAAACCAGAAGAGAGGATAGCTCGTTTGGGGCCAAGGCGTCGGTTGAATGGTGGGACTAATATAAGGTTTACAGCTGCTGTTAAAGGAGGAAAAGGGTGATCAATCTGCTGCACAAAGCAGCTGCCAAAGTTCTGTTACCAACAGAATTGCTTCCAAAACCATGGGAGAATTAAGAAGGACTGGATAAGGGAAGGAACCTGCAAGGTTAAGCAGTATTGGCAGTGGCAGCAACTCATCTATTTGCTGTTTTTCTTGTGGTGAACAAGGTCATGCATATTTTTCATGCCCCCATCGCCGTGTCAACTTTGTAGAGGCTGGTGAAGAAGAAGAGGGGGAAGAAGAACCAATTTATGATGAGTACTTTGATGAAGAAGGTGAGAAGGTTGACTTACTGCCTGTGAAGGGTGAGAGTTTGGTTGTAAGGCGTGTGATGACAACACCAAAAGGTTGAGGAGATTGAAGATTGGAGGAGGCATAGCATATTTCGAACAGAGTTACTTGTGGAGGAAAGGTATGCAATGTCATTGTTGATAATGGTAGCAGCGAGAACATAATTGCCAAGGAAGCAGTGGAAAGATTAAAGCTTCCTACAGAAAAGCATCCCCATCCTTACAAGGTTGCTTGGTTTCGAAAGGGTAATAAAGTACCTGTCACTTCAAGGTGCTTAGTGCAGTTCGGAAATTGGCAATGATTACAAAGATGAAGCTTGGTGTGATATTGTGCCTATGGATGTTTGTCACATCCTATTGGGAAGACCATGGCTGTATGATCAAAATATGAAGCATCTTACTACTCCCAATACATATACCTTTCAAAAGGATGGAAAGACTTTCACACTAAATACTTTGAGGAGGAACCAGCTGGTCAAAAAATCAGTAATAACAAGGCTAGCTGTTTTGTCAAGGCTAGGAGGATTTGAAGAAGAAAGCAAGGAGTATGGAGTGGCTCTTGTGGTAGTTGCAGAATTACTAAAAGTGAAAAGGAGGAAGAGTTTCCATTATCACCTAAAGTTAAGAAGCTTTTGGCTGACTTTGAGGAGCTAGTTAGTGAAGAATTACCGAAGGGGTTGCCTCCTATGCGAAATATACAGCATGCTATTGATTTGATTCTGGCGGCAGCATTGCCAAATCAGGCAGCATATCGCATGCCTCCACCACAAAGGGCTGAAATAAGGCGCCAAGTAGAAGAATTGATTGCAAAGGGATTGGTGCAAATAAGCACAAGTCCTTGTGCAGTTCCAGCTCTACTTACACCAAAGAAGGATGGTTCATGGAGGATGTGTATAGACAGCCGTGCCATTAACAAAATAACAGTAAAGTATCGCTTCCCAATTCCAAAATTTGAAGAAATGCTAGATGTCCTTGTGGGATCAACTATTTTTTCAAAGCTAGATCTAAGGAGTGGATACCATCAAATCCAAATTCGTAGTGGGGATGAATGGAAGACAGCATTTAAGACACCGGATGGGTTATTTGAATGGCTGGTCATGCCATTTGGACTCTCTAATGCACCTAGCACATTCATGCGAGTAATGACAGAGGGTATTGAGACCTTTCCTTAATTCCTTTGTTGTGGTCTAGTTTGATGAATATACTAATCTTTAGTCGAAACAAATCTGAGCATTTGAACCACCTAAGACAAGTTTTGGAGGTTCTTTGTCAAGAAAAAGCTTTATGTTAACGTGAAGAAATGTTCTTTCTTGAGCGACAATGTGGTGTTCTTGGGATTTATTGTTTCAGTTGAAGGTTTAAAGCCTGATCCTTCAAAAATAAGAGCTATAATTGATTGGCCTTCACCCCAGTCAATTGGAGGAGTGCGAAGTTTCCATGGGCTGGCATCTTTTTACAGGATATTTATTCGTAATTTCAATTCAATCATGAGTCCTATAACAGATTGCCTCAAGAAAACAGAATTTATGTGGATAGATGAAGCAGAGAAAGCTTTTGAGCAGATTAAAACAGCCATGACCCAATCTCCTGTACTTGTTTTACCAGATTTCAGCAAGCTGTTTGCTGTTGAATCTGATGCATCCCTTGTGGGAATAAGGGTTGTTCTTAGCCAAGAAGGCAGACCCGTGGCTTTCTTCAGTGAGAAACTCACAGAACCTAGACAGCGCTATTTAGCCTATGATCTAGAATATTATGCTTTGGTTCGTGCATTACACCATTGGCAGCACTATTTACTGCACAAGGATTTTGTTGTTTATACAGATCATGAGGCTCTAAGATACACAAAAGAAGCTTATTCCAAGGCATGCATCATGGAGCTCATTTCTTCAGCAATTTACTTTCTCTATTAAGTACAGAACTAGTAAATCAAATAGGGTGGCAGATGCACTTAGCAGAAGGTCTTACTTATTGTCAACCTTACATAGCCAAGTAATTGGCTTTGAGGTATTGAAGGATCAGTACATGAGTGATCCATTTTTTCAGCTAATTAATTAGAGAATTACGACATTAAGCTCCAGCAGCAACGTCTCATCCATTCCTTATGCATGCTGGATTCGTATTCCGTGGGAATCAATTATGTATACTTGAAGGATCTCTTCGTAAGCAAATTAAGAGAGAACTGCATGGTGGTGGTTTAGGAGGACATTTTGGAAGAGACAAAGCCTTGGCTATGGTAGCTGAACGATATTATTGGCCAAAAATGAGTCGTGATGTTGAAAGGCTAGTGAAGCAGTGCAGAGTTTGCCAATATGCTAAAGGGAGTTCACAAAATATTGGCTTATATACTCCATTACCAGTTGCTTCTTCTGCTTGGGTTCATCTTAGCATGGATTTCGTGCTTGGACTTCCAAAGACATCTAAGGGGTTTGATTGACTCTATACTAGTTGTGGTTGATCGTTTCTCTAAGATGGCTCACTTCATTCTATATTTTAGGACTGTTGATGCTTCTCATGTGGCAGATTTATTTTTTTGAGAAGTGGTGCGTTTACATGGAGTTCCTAGTTCCATTGTGTCGGATAGAGATGTGAAGTTCATGGGACATTTTTGGCGTACTTTGTGGAGGAAGCTAGGAACACAGCTGCAGTATTCTAGCACATGTCATCCACAAACGGATGGCCAAACTGAAGTCGCTAATCGAAGTCTTGGGAATTTTGCCGCGTTGCCTAGTTGGGAGGAATGTAAAGACATGGGACATGAAGTTTGCCTCAAGCTGAATTTGCTTACAATAAACTCAATCAATCGCACTACCAAAAGGACTCCTTTTGAAGCTGCTTATGGGCATAAACCTCAGCATGTCTTGGATCTAGTTCCATTACCAGAAGACGCTAGAGTTAGCGAAGATGTAGCAGCATATGCTGATCATATCGAACGCATACATGATGCAGTAAGAGCTGCCATTGAAGCTAGTAATGAGCATTACAAAGAGGCAGCAAACCAGCATCGGCGTTTCAAGGAGTTTGCTGAAGGTGATCAAGTGTTGGTACATCTTAAAAGGGAGAGGTTTCCAAAGGGTGCATACCATAAACTAGCTTCACGAAAAATTGGTCCATGCAGAATTGTGAAGAAAAATAAGCTCTAATGCTTTTGTGGTAGAGTTGCCAGATGATCTTCAAATCAGTCCAATCTTTAATGTTGCTGATTTATTCGAATTTCATGGCTTTGATGATGATATGGGGCTGTCAGTAGACAAAGAATGGACTAAACAGATTCCAAAAAACTGCCTAGAGAAGTGATTGAAGAAGTTCTTGACATGAAGGAAGCACGATCACGAAGGGGAAATCAGTATCGCAGATTCCTTATCAAATGGTTACGGAAGCCTGCGACTGAAAGCAGTTGGATTTGGGAGGAAGAACCCAAGAGGATTGATCCTATTGTTTATGACCAATACATCAAAGTTTTCTCGTCAGAGCCGAGTTTCTCTTCAGCCAGAGGGAGTTGATGCAGGAGCAGTAGAAAAGAAAATAATTGCAGCAGGGTTATTTTTATAATTTCAAGTTATTTTGCTTAATTTTCGCAGCTTCTAGTTATAGATAGTATTTTGGGTCAAAATTATGTTAATTAAGTGTTCTAATGTCTTATTTGTAAGGCCCAAGGGTTCTTAGCGGGCTTGGCTTAGTAGTAAGTGTCAAGGATTGCATTTTGGGAGTTGTTTTCCTTGTAACTTGCTTTCTAGTAAGTTGTGCCTATGAAGTTGTAGTTTAATAATTGTAATTTGGAATTCCTAGAGATGTAAGCTAGAAGGTCATCTAATCTAAAAGGTCTTAGCTTGCATAAAAGCTAAACCTCAGCCTTTGTCTGGGAGATCTTTTAATCAAATCAAATCCAAAATTATTAAGAAGAACTTTTCTTCTTTCCTGCTTTGTTACACCAGAAAGAACCAGCCCATAACTTGTGTATTACTTTTTTTCTTCTCTCAAACCTTCTCTTACTCCTTGGTAGAATCCTATCTAGACTCTTTGCTCTACATCTGTTAGGAACCTCTCTTCCAAATAACAGAATCTGGGAATGAGCCCAGATATTACAGAAAACTGACACACAGCACCTGGGAATGGAAACCCAGAATTTACAGGAAACACACTCCCCAGAACAGCCCAGAAATTACAGAAAACACAGGAAATAATTGACAGAAAATTACAAGAACACACACTGGAAAACTGAAGGAAAATATCAGAGAATGCAAAGGCTCCAAGCTTTCGAGAGGCTTGGTCTCTCCCTGTCCAGATTCCACTCCGAAAATCCTCCTCCCCCTCTCTGTCTGTGACTTCCCCCTTTTGTATTCTGCAGAACCCATACTGCCCCCCTCCTACCTAACTGCCATTCTGCAGAGCCCATACTGCCCCCCACACCTACATAACTGCCATTCTGCAGAAGCCCATACTGCCCCCCATTCCTACATAACTCCATTCTGCAGAAACCCATACTGCCCCCTACTCCTACATAGCTGCCATTCTGCACTGTTTTTCTGCTGGGCTTCCGTAAATCCCTCTACCCCTGCTTCTCTGGTACTGTTTCCTAATGGGGGGTCTAACAATACTCCCCCCCAAAAGTTTCACCTTGTCCTCAAGGTGGAATTCAGGGAAATTATCCTGAATGGTGAGGAAAGGTTCCCATGTGCTCTCAAAATCTGGCAAGTCCTCCCATTTAATTAACACTTCCAGCTCCCCATTTGATGCGGTCCTGACATTGAGCACTGCTGCCGGGTACACTCTCAGTTCCCATTCCTCTGTTAAACTTTTGGGTAAGGGTTGTTGGTTCACCACCTCCGCTGCTGACTTTTTCAGTAGGGATACATGAAAAACCGGATGTATCCGTGTGTAGTCAGGAAGGTGTAGCTTATAGGCAACCTGCCCTACTTTTTCTATCACCTTGTAAGGGCCATAAAATCTTGGACTTAACTTTTCATTTGTTTTCCTTGCGAGAGACTTAAAGCGGTAGGGACGTATCTTTAAGTAAACATAGTCTCCAGGTTGGTAGCTGACATCTCTCCTCTTCTTATCTGCTTGTGACTTCATCTTGTTCTGTGCCATAGCTAGGTTATCTTTCAGCTCATCCAATATCATGTTTCTATCTGCCATGAGTTGATTAACCCCTTCCACCACGGACAAATCTTCCGGTTGCCTTAGCAAGACGGGCGGGTCCCTTCCATACAATGCCTTAAAAGGAGACATTTTAGTAGAGCTGTTGTAATTGGTGTTGAACCAGAATTCCGCCCAATTTAACCACTTAGGCCACTGCTTAGGCTTATCCCCCACAAAACACCTGAGATAAGTTTCAAGACACCTATTCACCACCTCTGTTTGACCATCCGACTGCGGATGATAGGCTGAACTGAGCTTGAGGGTTGTTCCTGATAGCTTGAACAGATCTGCCCAAAACTGACTGATAAACACTCGATCTCTATCCGAAACTATTGAAGTGGGGAACCCGTGTAACTTCACTCTATCTCCTTCACAAATGCTTCAGCCACATCCTTGGCTGAAAATGGATGACACAAGGGAATGAAGTGGGCGTACTTAGTGAGTCTGTCCACAACCACCATGATAGTGTCCATGCCGTGTGCCTTTGGCAATCCTCCTACAAAGTCCATGGAAATATCACTCCACACTTGAGCTGGGATCGGTAATGGTTGCAGCAAGCCGGCCGGAGATAGTGCCTGATATTTGTTTCGTTGACAGATGTCACAAGCTGCCACAAAGCTCTTGATGTCTCTCTTCATACCTTCCCAATACAGCAGCCCAGCAATCTTCTTATATGTCCTAAAGAAACCCGAATGTCCTCCAAAAGGGGTAGCATGGAATTCATGTAATATTGAAGGTATCCTCGTCGAACTTCTTGACAAAACCAATCGTCCCTTATAGTACAAACAGTTTCCCTTCGCCATATACCCCGGACGAGCTTCCTTATCTGTTAACAAATCTTGCAGGATGGTTTTCAGCTTGCTGTCGTTTAGCACCTCTTCCGCCCAATGCTCGGATTCTGTCATATGAAAAGTGGAGATGGCACAGAATTCTTCTCTTCTAGATAGAGCATCTGCTGCCTTATTCTCCCCTCCAGGCTTGTACTGCACTTCAAAGTCAAACCCCATCAACTTTGAGGTCCATTTCTGTTGTTCCTCACCCAACAGCCTCTGCTCAGTCAAGTACTTCAGGCTTTTCTGATCTGTTCGGATTACAAAATGCCTCCCCATCAAGTAATGCCTCCACTTCTTGACTGCTAATACTACTGCCATCAATTCTCTTTCATATACTGATTTCTGCTGCGCCCTGCATGACAAACCTTGGCTTAGATATGCCATCGGTTTCCCTTCTTGCATCAGAACCGCCCCCAACCCTTTGCCAGACGCATCTGTCTCCACCACGAATGGCTTTGAAAAATTTGGTACTGCTAACACTGGAAGAGTTACCATGGCTGACTTCAACATTTCAAAAGCCAACTGTGCTTCCTCATTCCACTCGAACCCGTCCTTCTTGAGCAGCTGAGTTAACGGCCGGGCTATCTTGCCATAATCTTTTTACAAACCTTCTGTAATACCCTGTCAACCCCAAGAACCCACGGAGTCCTTTAACATCCTTAGGTTTCTGCCAACGGGTCATGCCTTCAATCTTTGCAGGGTCAGCTTGAACCCCCTCAGCTGAGATGATGTGACCCAGGTACTCCAATTTTGGTTGCCCAAAACTGCATTTCTTTTTGTTAATTAGCAGCTGATTCTCCCTTAGTTGTTGCAAGACCCTCTCCAAATGCTGCAAATGCTCTTTTCTGCTACTGCTGTATATGAGTATGTCATCAAAAAACACTAACACAAAACAAATTTCCTCAAAAATGGGCGGAATACCTCATTCATTAATGCTTGAAACGTGGAGGGTGCGTTGGTCAACCCAAAAGGCATAACCAAAAACTCGTAGTGCCCTTCATGAGTGCGGAATGCTGTCTTGAAGACATCCTCTTCTCTCATCCTGATTTGATGATACCCTGACTTTAAGTCCAGCTTGGAAAAAACCACTGCCCCTCCCAACTCATCTAGCAGCTCATCTATAGCGGGGATGGGAAACTTGTCCGGTACCACCACTTTGTTCAAGGCTCGGTAGTCCACACAAAATCGCCAACCTCCATCCTTCTTTTTAACCAATATAATAGGGCTGGAAAATGGACTCGTACTAGGCCTTATAATTCCAGCTGCTAGCATTTCAGCTACTACCTTTTCAATCTCATTTTTCTGATAATGCGGGTACCTATAAGGTCTGATGTTGGGTATTGAGGATCCCTCCTTCAGCCTTATGGCATGATCCTGTCTTCTGGAAGGGGGCAACCCGTGGGGTTCCTTGAAAAGATCCTGAAATCCCTCCAGAACCTGTTGCAACTCCTCCCACTCTTCAGTTTCCGTTTGCTGCTTGATTTCCTGCGCCTTCAATTCCACATAAAAGCCTTCTCCCTCATTGTACAGAGCCTTCACCATAGATTTTAAAGAGGCTGCAGATCTCGACAAAGAGGAATCCCCCTGTAACGTGACTAGCCTCCCTTTTGATAAGAATCTCATTGTGAGCTCTTTGAAATTGGCTTTTGATCTCACCCAACCCCTCCAACCAATCCAGCCCGAGAACAACATCCGCTCCTCCCAATTCAAACCGAAAATAGTCAGCTGTGATGTTGAATCCTTGTACCCGCATATTTACCTCTTTACACACCCCTTGGCACCGAATTTGATGCCCATCCCCTACCTCCACAATGTACTCATATGTTTCGGTCAAGGGTAGATTAAGCTCTTCCACTATCTTCCTATCTATAAAATTACTCGAAGCTCCACAATCCACCAGGACGACCACCTTTTTTCCTTGTATCTCACCCCATAGTTTGAGTGATTTTTTTGAAGTTAGCCCCATTATGCTATTCATTGACAGCTGTAAGGCCCGGTCCTCTCCTACAATCATCCTTTCTTCTTCGGTTTTTTCCTCAGGCTCCTCCTCCTGACACCCCACTTCCTCCTCATTGCCTAACAGCAGCACGTTAAGCTGTTTAAATTTACACACATGCTCGGGTCCAAATTTCTCATCACATCTGAAACATAACCCTTTCCTCCTTTTCTCCTGTGCTTCTGCTTCAGAGAGTCTCTTGTATCCTGCAGTCTTCTTTGGATAGCTACTCCCCTCCCCTGAACGCGCCTCTACTGATTTCTGCCCCATAAATCCAGTTTTGGAAGCAGTTGTCGTGTAGGAGTTCCCTCTGGAGGCGGAATCATACTTTGGGTATGTTTTAGTCCCCACTTCGACAGTCGCTGTTCTGCTAACAGAATAAGGTCGGCTGCTCGCTTTGGAGCTCCATCCTCCTTTTTTCTGTTCCCACCACAGAATTCCTTTCCTCCACCAGCAGAGCCAAATCCATCAATTCTGCTAAGGTTTCCACTCTGTGCAGCTTCATTTCTGCTCTCACTACTTCCTTCAAGCCATTGAGAAATATACCTTTCAGCATGCTCTCATCAACTTTTGCTAAAGGTACTGTGAGAAGCTCAAACTGCTCTCTATACTCCATGACCGAGCTTGACTGTTGGAGTCCCAGCAACAGCTCATATGGATTTTGAGCTAAAGAAGGCTGGAACCTCCTCACCACGGCTGCTTTAAACTCTTCCCAACTTGCCTGGGAATTTCGGGTTTCCCACCAAGAAAACCAGTTCAGTGCCTTCCCTTCCATAGCCACCATTACTGCATCTTGCTTCTCGTGGTCTTCCAATGAATTCACCTGGAAGTACCTCTCAATCTTGTTCACCCAACCAAAAGCATCATCTCCAGAAAATATGGGTATCTCCAACTTCCTTCCTCTTTCTTCCAAGGGTGAGCTTCGAGTGGGTCTTGTGATAGTCCCACTAGAGCCTACCTTGCCCTGCAGCACTTCCTCTCCTTCCTCCTCTGCCACTGCACCTGTCGGCCTACTGGGTAGCATCGGGTCTTTCCCTTTCATCCACTGTAACATCTGCTCTATACGGTTTATTTGAGCTCCCTTTTCTTCCCTGTCCTGCCGTGCTTCCATTCTTTCCTGCTGAGTTTCTATTCTCAGCCTGTCAATGTCGCTTCTCAACTGCTCCATTCCCTTCTCCAGCACCTCCACTCTGTTTTCCATTTTAGATTTCACCATTCACAGCCCCCTGGATCGGGAGCTCTGATACCACTTTGTTAGGAACCTCTCTTCCAAATAACAGAATCTGGGAATGAGCCCAGATATTACAGAAAACTGACACACAGCACCTGGGATGGAAACCCAGAATTTACAGGAACACACTCCCCAGAACAGCCCAGAAATTACAGAAAACACAGGAAATAACTGACAGAAAATTACAAGAACACACACTGGAAAACTGAAGGAAAATATCAGAGAATGCAAAGGCTCCAAGCTTTCGAGAGGCTTGGTCTCTCCCTGTCCAGATTCCACTCCGAAAATCCTCCTCCCCCTCTCTGTCTGTGACTTCCCCCTTTTGTATTCTGCAGAACCCATACTGCCCCCCACTCCTACCTAACTGCCATTCTGCAGAGCCCATACTGCCCCCCCACACCTACATAACTGCCATTCTGCAGAGCCCATACTGCCCCCCATTCCTACATAACTCCATTCTGCAGAACCCATACTGCCCCCTACTCCTACATAGCTGCCATTCTGCACTGTTTTTTCTGCTGGGCTTCCGTAAATCCCTCTACCCCTGCTTCTCTGGTACTATTTCCTAATGGGGGGTCTAACAACATCACTCTGTCTCTGATAATGGTCTAATCATGCTGTTCTCATAATTTCTTAACATTATATGCTGATTGAGTGTTTTCTACAGACTGAAGAAAAGGATGAGTCTATCTGGGCAGCTGCACTCAGCTGTTTGCTTTATTTTGTCTGTGATAGAGGAAAGATCTGGAGAAACCGATTGCAAGGTCTTGACATAAGGGTGAGACATAATATCCTCCTTTCCTTTTTTACTTTACCAGTATTTCATGGAAATCCCATTTTTGTTTCATACTGCTTTCTGCTGATTAAGTTTATTCCTTCCCTTTTTTGGGAGGTTGGTCAGGTTCCGGAGAGAGGTTGTTTACTGATTAGTGAATTTGGGAATTTTCCTTATGTTTTGCTAGAAAGGAAGACTTTCGTTTAAGAAAATGAAAGCATGGGGATAGGAGATAATTAGTTGAGGAAATAACGAAAAGAATACTAAATAATATAGTTCCGCTAACTAAATTAGAGAAATATAAGGGAAGGAAACAAGAAAAATTAAGAGCCTGTGTGGTTTTGTTTCTAAAAATAAAACAGAATAAAACTTTTTTGGTTGCACGTTTCAAACATAATTTTTTTATAACCAAAAGAACATGCAGCCATGTTAAAAACTGAAAAGCAAGAACAAGTTTAAGATGATTTTGAGAACAATGTTTTCACAGCAGCAGTATTGCAAGTACAGCATATCATTAATGTCGATCTCATAATAACTGCCAACTTTCAACCTCAAGCCTCTTCTTTTCCAGCAAGTCCCTTTTGGTTTCTCAGTTTCATGTCCCCTCCTTTCTTTCTTTCTTTCTCCTTGTTCTTTGTCAGACTCACGGCCCATAGCCACCCATTGCCAACAAGTGATTGTCACCAGCTCTCTCGTGGTTGCTATCCCATATCTTCGTTTTCTCGCTTTGATTTCCTCAATCATTTATCTTTCTCTTTCTAATTACATTTTTCTCATTCTATTTGCATTTTTGGCAATTTTTTCATTTCTTTCTTCCCCTCTATCACTTCTTTTCTTATCACTGTAAAGAGAAAACTCATTATTGAACTTTACTCCTGTCCCTTTAGTCTTTCTCTCAATTTTTGTCATCACTGAAACCCATCTCCTCCGTTGAGCTCTCTAGTAGTCACACCCCCTTGCTTATACTAGCACTGCCCATCAGTTTTTTGACCTTTGGAGGCTTCCACAACGTCACACTTGAACAAAATTTAGTGTTTAGATATACTCACTTCATCAGCATTCAACTCAATTCCGTTTGATTGGAATTGAGAATATCTTGCAACTTATCAAGAGAGAGTGTAGGGATGAGAGCGATAAAGGGGTTGTTGATTTGTGTTTTTTCTCATCAGGATACTGCATTTTTGCTTATTTTCTTATTTTTAAAACCTGTTTTGAAATTAAATTATCCAAACATAATCTTTGGCTATTTACTTCTTCAAAACTGTTATTGGATTATGTTGTAGAAAACACTTTTCTTAAAACTTTTAAAAAAATGATACAAAGAAGCTCTAATATTTCCAGTTCCAGACTCTAGCTGTTCTTTATTTCCAGTATTGTGTCTTCAATATCCATAGCTACAGCTTGCTTCCCCTTCCAGGACATAATGCTATGTGTAACTTTTCTAGTTTTATGCATTAGGCCATGAAACAATTCTTAGGACTGGAGTTTATGAATCCTGCTTGTTTTTATCCTCGGTCTCTAAGTAGCCATTCATTCACTGCTTTATTATTGATTGTTAATATGCTTTATGTCCATATAATTATGATATCTCTGTTTAATTTAGTTGCCCACAATCTGCCTTTAGGTTATCAAGGCACTTATAAAAATCAGCAGACAGAATTCTTGGGCAGAATTAGTTCATTGTAAGCTTATTTCCATGTTAACCAACATGTTTTATGAAGTTCCTGATGAAGTTGCCGAGCCTGTACCTAGCACACCAAAGTTTCTTGTGGATCAACTTGATCTGATTGGAGGAGTTCAATTTATTTTTCGTGAGGTATGCACATCTTTTAACAACAAGCTTGATATACTTCCATTAGGTTTATGATAACTATAATACTGTTGTCTATTGAATAGTGAATACTACTGTTTATATGCCAATTAAGCTGACATATTGTACCATATGGTAATAGTGTTAGTTGATATTTCTTTAATAGTCAGTGTCATTTTCTTGGTATAATGATGTTTCCCTGCCTCATATTTTGTCCTATTTGTTTTTACTGTTTTAAATAATGCCTAATCCTCTGCCTTATCGGTTTACTTCTTAACTAATAAAGGTTCCTTTATCCCAAGAAAAACAGAAGTTTATCATGGATGAAGTATGATTTTCTTTCTTTATATTTGTGGTATGCTAGAGGTTTAGTATGTTGAAATAACAAAACTAGCATTGGAAGTTGTTTAGTAGCCTGCCTGGGATTGTGTAATTGGTGGTGAGGATTGTAACCTCAGAGCATTGAGGGTACATAATTTAAATATTAGGTAAAAAGCTAGAATTAAAGATTGTGACGGATCGGGCTGTTGGATTTTTCAAGTATACCATTAACAGGGAATACGTTGGTTGATATGGTGGCTAATGGTGAGGATATGTGATTCCGATATAGAGCAGACGCTTGGTAATCATCACTATCAAAATTATAGCTTATGAAGTCTGATTTTGAGTGCAACAAGCATTTCCACTTTTCCTTATAGGACAGCACTTAATTATGAAATCATATACCTAAGCCTCATATAATCACAAATAAGACCTGTATATTTTCAATGTTTTTGCTATTTTCGTTTGGTTAAATGGTGATGGCACGACTCACAGGTGAAATGAAAAAGAAAAAGAAAGATAAAGTAATACTAAGCTTCTTAAGAGTATATAAACCGTAATAGAGCTGCTCATAAGCTTTTGCAGAGTAAGACCATTGCACAAAATATACAAAAATATTGTCTTTCGGAAAACAGGTCCATCCTGCATCCAGACTAAAGATAAATGATTAGGCTAGGTGCTGGTAATAAATAATTTCTGAATACACATTCACAGTCTGAAGTTTTAGGACTTACTTGAGAGTAATGGCTATGTAGGACTGAAAATATTTAGAGTTCATTCTGTTCCTTAACTTGGAGATTTTAAAGCTTTCCATAAAAATTATGATTGCTTGATGAGCCCAATGTAAATTTTCCATATTGTTTAATTCATAACATTCCTGGTTTTTTTTTTTTTATGAGAGTATAATGTGTAGAATAAAGTCCTGAAATAAGGTCTTTGTAATATTGTTACCTAGTTTCAAATTGGCAATGCCTTAATACTTCCCCCCACTTTTTGCTGTGTTGGATGCAGTATTCCCTTGCAAACTCAAGAGAAGAGAGGAAGAATCTGTATTCAGTGCTTTTTGACTACATTTTGCATCAAATAAATGAAACATGTATAGCTACAGGAGTCAATGAATATAGTGATGATGAGATCCAACCTCTTGCTGCTCTGCTTGCTCAAACAAATGCACCCGAGGCCTTTCATATTTCTGTTAAACTTGGAGTTGAAGGCATTGGGGAGATTTTGAGAAGATCAATTGCATCTGCACTGTCCAGATATCCCAACAGTGAACGACTAAATATGGTATTTCCCTTTTTTTTTTCTTGTTTGTAGGCTTAATAATTTTAGGGCTATACTTTTTCATGAATTCCAGGGAGCTCCTTTCCCCCCTCTCCCCTGGCAGGTGTTTCTTTTGTGGGTTGGACGTAATAAACCCTTCAAATTGTTTCATAAATTCTAACATCCCACAAGATATGTTTCTTTGTAAAATATAGAGAGAAAGAGCTTTCCACTTGGATTTGGTTTGCCAAGGTGGGGAACATTTTACCATCTGGGTTCTGGATAAGACATACAAAAGAGCTATCTAGTACAGTTTATAGTTGTGGATAGTCTTATTTGATACCTTTAGCATTTAGCAAACAGAAAAGCTATGCTGCCAGGAAAATACAAGATTATGCAATCATTCTGGTTGAAACGTCAATGTGAAGTACAATTAAGTCTGCATGTTTATTGTCTTAAATTATTTGTTAAATTTGTATATGCTTCAGATGGCACCAGCAATATTTTGGAAGAAAAAGTTTTGATCGCGTGTATTATATTCTTGGTGAATGATGCAACAATTAGAGTTGTTTTAGTTCTTTCCCTCTAACATAAATATGTCATCCATGTTATTACTGAAAAGAATTTGTCTTCCATAAGGATTACCTTGTGAATTGTGATTCATAGTATTGAAATTTTTTGTGGTAATACTAAATTGTTGTCTAGTGGATGGCATCCTTAAATGAAACTTTTTTATTTTCATTTATGAGAATTATCAAAGATGTGTTTTCTTTTTTTCAATTCAAGAAACTCTATCAGAGTTTATTCTTCCTTCTCCATTTCAATATCAATTGGTTGCAAGCATAAATAACTGACTAGAAGAACAACTAACAGGCCAAATTATTAAGTGCTTGAATTGAGCTGCATCTGCCTTGACCCTAATGTATTCCCTAATTCACTGAATAATATTAGGATGAATGCTTCAGTTGTTTAGTTCAAATGTAGGTTTATTTTCTAATTATTATACTCATTAATTGAAGATTAGCAGGTTGTTGTCGCTTTAATTTTGCTGTGTATTTTCTCATATATTTGGCTTAACGCAAGTCGTCTTTAAATCTATATATTCATATGTATCTTGCCTGATTCTTTTAAACCTTTGCAGCTTTTGGAAATTGTGGCAGAGAAGTTTGATGCAATAATAAGTTCGTTCACTCATTTGGACAAAGAGTTCTCTCATATGATTCAGATAACCAAATCTCACAAGTTTCTGGAAAATATGGAAGATGCGGCTCTAAGAAATGGCATTGGTCTTCAGGCAAAGCACTCATGGACCACTTTACATTCCCTTCTTCATTCTGAAAGAACTGCTTACCGTCAAAATGGGTATATCTGGTTAGGTGATCTGCTTATTGCTGAAATTAGTGGGGAAAGATATGGAACTATATGGTCAAATATTAAATACTTCCAGCAGAAAATTGCTCGAGCTGGAATTCAGGATTCTTTGGATTCATCAGATGTTCCTTTGCCCATTTCACTTATGTGTGGTCTTTTAAAGTCGAAACACAACTATATTAGATGGGGATTTTTGTTTGTTCTTGAAAGGCTTCTTATGAGATGCAAATTTTGTTAGATGAGCATGAAATGCAACAATCAAGCAGTGGTGATCTTGGCCATCAGCAGAAAGATTGGCATCTTGAGAAAGCCAATGCAGTGATTGACATAATGAGCAGCGCTCTGTCTTTGGTGTTTCAGATAAATGAAACAGACCGCATCAATATTCTGAAAGTAATTGTTTCTGAACTTAAAATGCCTTTTTCCTTATTCTCCTCATGTCATATTAATAAATACTTAGAGAAGCATTGCAAACCACACTAAATATGAAAAAATGATGCTAGTAAACCTGCATGTTCTTTATCTTATCAAGGAAAACCACATACTTTACCAATTGGATGTTGATGGGAGAACTGTGTTGATAGAAACTTTCCATTGTCCTTCAGTCATTAGTAAACTGCTGATAGAGCATGGTCTTTTATGATAATTCATGTAATTTTGGAAATGGGTTTTTTTGTCTGGTGAAGAAGTGTTATATATAAAATTAAATTACCATCCACTAAATCTGAAATCACGTAGGTGATTAAGCAGCCAAAAAACTGATATATATTTTTTTCTATAATTAACTTTAAATGCAGTTTATGTTAATATGACTCCTTGGAGCAACGTTTGGAGAATTTCTATTTTGGTTAACATTTATGGGCTTCTGTTTGAGTATTGTTTGGCATATCATACCTCTTTTGCTCAACTCTATCTTCATTTCTATACAGATGTGTGACATACTATTCTCTCAATTGTGCCTAAGAGTTCCTCCTGCTACAGCTCTGCCCTTTGGAGATGATGTGCAACATGACAGAAATTTAGATTGTATGAGTGCAAACAAAATGTCTGATGGTGATAATCGTGTCCTTAAACAAGATACTTTTAACTGGGATGAACATAACAAGGATGAAGCTGATAGAAGATCCAGCTACCCTAATAACTACCATCTAGATCATGAGACTGCATCAATGACAGCACTTCTCCAAGGACGAGCCATTGTCCCAATGCAATTAATTGCACGTGTTCCTGCTGCCTTGCTATATTGGCCACTAATCCAATTGGCTGGAGCAGCAACAGATGATATTGCATTGGGTGTTGCTGTTGGAAGTAAAGGAAGAGGAAACTTGCCTGGTGCCACATCTGATATTCGGGCCACACTTCTCCTACTTCTTATTGGTAAATGCACAGCAGATCCTGTTGCTTTCCAGGAAGTTGGTCTGGAACAATTTTTTAGGTGATTCCAAACTTCTATACTCTTTGTAAATGAGTTGACCTCTTTATTTTGTCACCTTTATACATTTGACATATGAAGCATGAATCTTGCATCTGGCAGGGAACTTTTGGATGACACAGATTCAAGGGTGGCATATTATTCTTCTGCTTTTCTTCTGAAGGCATGGATTTTATTTGAGTTTTGGTGTTGACAATATATGTATTAAGTCCTTAAATTTCATATTTTATAATGATATCCCATTACTGCAGCAAATGATGACCGAGAAGCCAGAGAAATATCAACACATGCTTCAGAATCTTGTTTTAAAAGCTCAGCAGGTACCTCCGTTTTTTAGTGATTTGCTTGGAGCTCCTCTTCTACTATTAATAAAGCTGTGATTAACATGTTAATCTTGTGTTTAAATAAGCTTCATATTCAAATTCTGTCTTTTTTAGACTAAACTATCATTTTGGTTCTCCAAAGATGCACTTGACATTAATTTGGTCCTTTAAAGATATGTGACATCAAATTAGTTATCTAAAATTTAAAGTGACATCAAAATGGTTCTTCAAAGATATGTGACATCAAATTTGCCCTCCAAAGATTTAAAGTGATATCAAAATGGTCCTCCAAAATAGTCCTTTGAAAGATCCATTTTGATGTCACTTTAAATCTTTGGAGAACTAATTTGATGTCACATCTTTGAAGGATCAAATTGATGTCAAATATCTTTGAAGGATCAAATTGATGTCAAGTGAATTTTTAGAGAACCAAAATGGTATTTTGTATCTTTTTTATTAGCATCATGATTATCATTGATGAAGGACAAACATGGCAACACTGGCTTCTGGAGAAGGTGCCCAGTTGCAGTGGATAATTAGGTTGAAATAATATTAGTTTGAGGTCATGCATGCAAGTAATGGATTTGGTGAAAGGAATAAGGTTGAAGAGGCTATTTTCTTTATTCTATTGTTGATAGATGAATTTAGTAGATTTCCAGATGATTATCACTTTATGCTTATCCTTGAAAATTTAATTACTGAGCAGAAACGAGGTTACTTCTTGATAAAATGCGAAGGGTCAGATTAGAATCTTGACCTATTTCGGTCAACTAGGACTAAGACTTGTGATGGAGCGTTTTAGTAAGCCTAAGAGCAGTATTAAGGGTTGTGTAGATATTGACAGATAAAATATACGAAGTGATAATATTTTTGGCACATTATTTATCTTAAGACTTAGCTACTGTTGTTGTAGTAGTAGTTATCTGTAAGGATAGTGAGATTAAGGAAGATGCAGTCTTGAGTTAGGTTTGGGTTGACTTGTGATAAAGTGTTTTGGTAAGCCTAGGAGCAGTATTAAGGGTTTTGTAGATATTGACAGATACAAAATACAAAGTGATAGTATATTTTAGGAAGACTATATCTTACTATTGATATATCTATGGAGTTCTATCCACAGACAAAAAACAAAAGTCTCTAGGGACTTTATACAGTTCATTGCATTGTGTTAAAATAAAAGCAATCTTATTTCTTTTAAATTTTGAGGTGTTTGTTTTCTTCACCGTTTTCTTAATAATTTAGTATTTTTAGTGATTAAATATTAGCTTGTCCCTTATATGATTATGCTTTGTATTGGCAATGCACAGTGCAACAACGAAAAACTGTTAGAGAATCCATACCTTCAAATGCGTGGCATTCTTCAACTGGCAAATGATCTTGGAATTGACTTGTGATCTTCATGGCGTGGATTTCTGGGGGGCTATGTTGGTTTGGAGTAGGAGATCCGTGCTGATTTGAGGAATCATTACCATTGATTCTCAGGAAAAATCTTTTATGATTCAAATGACTCAGATTAAAACACCTATATCCAGGACATGCTTAGTTTTGTAAGCTTCCTTCCAGATACAAAATTGTGATTGATTTTCAACATGGAGGAAGAGAATTGGCCAGAGAGAGAGCCAGTGGAATTGGGTGAGCTCTTATATTGATTGATTATTCTGAGAAATAAATGACAGAACTACGAAACATACTGCATGCCCGCAATGCCTGTTGATCTCTTCAGTGATATTACTCTTTTGGTGAGCCATGTTATATCCCCTATTACGTCTTCATCTTCAGCATGTATTTCAACCATTGAGGAACAAGTGCAATTGAGAAAATCTATTAAAGTTTGTTATTCAGCTGAAGGTCTAGGATTTGCTGGATACTTAGTGAAAGCCAGTGTTCTGTTCAGAAATAATTTTGAACGTCCCTGATTTTGACTCAGCTGCTGAATGTTGCTGATCTAGTCCTTGACATATCTTCAGGTACATAACCCTCCCTCCCTCTTTCTTGCTTGGGTGCAATTTGAAAACCGCCAATAGTAAGAACATCTCCCTTCCCTTGAAATTGAGTCAAGTTTCAGTGCAGGCCTTTAGTGTAGGTGTCAATAGACCAGCTATACTTTGTGATACACAAAGCCTCTCCGTATGATTCTTTGTTTTTCTGGAAATGACTCCCACACCTAAATGAAAATGTGGCAAGTTTCCCCCTTAGGTCTTTCTTAAACAATTCATAATTATAATTGTCCATCACAATATGGATACTCTTTTGTTGTTCACTTATTTGATTTCACATCATGAAAGAAAAAGCTGTAGCGTTTCATGACATGTTTTGACTTGATCATTTTATGTACATGCAGTTGCTGGCTGGCGTGCATTATATTCCAAGGAACTGTGTGCATAACTTCACAAGATTGTTTCTTTTGTACAGAATGAGATTCCCACCAAGCCTTCTTCAGTTTTGTCATTCATGAAGGCAGCCTATATGCTTTGCTTTCTTTAATTTTCACTTGGCATACAGGACCTTTCATGGGAAAAGAAAGAGAAAAAAAATTGAGTTTTGTACTTTGTCAATATAATCACAGGTCCAAGGAAATCCTTTAATAGGGGCATCACGGCATGTCTACTTTTAGAGACACCCAAGTTGCTCTTGTTTACTGTAAATATGTGATGTTTAATTTTTTTTTTTCTTTATGATCCACCCCTTTATCGCGAAAATTGTAACATGTATTGAGAAATTACTACGTAGATCTATACAGAGTTTTAATGGTGGAAGTTTTGTTTAGGGACAGTTTGGCATGCGATTTGATCTTTATATTTTCTTAATTTTTTTAAATATATTTGTAATTATGATGCTTTCGTGTCAATTTATCTTGGTAAACTAAATATTACAATATTGTTCTCGGCATTTCACAGGTTCTTACAATTAAAAAAGGAAAAACCATACAGATACTTCTTGAATTGTAACTCGTTTTGAAGTTCTTACCAGGAATTTTTTAATCTGGACAAAAAGGTTTTAAATTTTCTGAAACTTGCAAGTAGATATTTTCTGACATAAATTAAACAAAAATCAACAATCATGTGATTTGTACATATTTATTAATATTTATAATAATATATTTGTCTATATTATTTTTTAAATATTAATTTTTTACCTTTTAATTTAATTTTTAAAAATTATTTGATATTTTCTATTTATGAAAATACAATCTGTTAAAAGGAGAAAAAATTAAATATTTATAAAATTAATATAAGCAAATGAGAGACTTTCATATGTATTAAACGACATGTGAAAGTTACATGATAAACAATTTTTGCATAAGTAGTGGATGAAAGGGTATATTTAAAACATGTTTAAAAAGTTCATGCTGGCTACTTTAAAAAAAAATAAAATTTCATGCGTGGTATATATTTTTCTCAACAGTTTTTCTCCCTACGAATTTTAGTGAGCTATAATTGGAGATACAAGGAAGCTTTTAAATAACCAATCCAACCTAAAGTTAGGACATGCATCTCGCTCTAAAATACTTCCCTAATTTATATATCAAAATCTCGTTGACAAAGTTGTACTAGTCTATAAAAAACAGTTGATTTAAAGTGTGTTTGGCTCAATGGTGAGAGTATGAGAGAATCATGTTTGTACATGAATGTCTCAAAGATAGTGTCATGTTCACCACCATCTCGGGTATAATCACATTTGGACTCAAATGTGATTCTAAATTGTAGAAATAACAATTTTTTTTTAGTGAAAAAAATTGTGTATTGACAAAAAAATATTTTCATAATTTGATATTATATTATTATTTTAAAAATATTTAAATAAGCATAACCTAAAATTTTCAAAAAAATTATTATAATTATACTTTAAAATTGATTCTATTTAAAAAATATTCAAACAAACTTTAAAGATACTGAATAGAGAAGGAAAAACGATGCTGAATTGTAGAAAAAATTGAGGAGGATAGTTCCTAAAGCCGTAACCTAATGATAGGGACACCTTTATATTGTTTGGAGTGAAAGGATTGAACCCCATGCTTCTTTTTCAATTGCCCTTTCTCCTTTTCTCCTCCCTCCTTGGGTCTCATTAGGAGGCCTAAGACTACTTAAGGGCCCCACCCCTAGGTCCCACCTAGTTGTAGGACCTCCCTTGGATCAAAGAAAAAATTGAGGGCAAAAAGATGTTAAATTGTAGAGAAGGGAGAAAGTTGAAGAAAATAAGAGCACAAAAGAAAGCCAAAGATTTTAAACATGGAGGAATTGTTTATGGGTTCTAGGAAAAGAGAGGATGAATACTCTACAATGCTAGTTTGGGACATGGATCTTGGTTGAGTTTATAAGTTATTATAGAAGTTGGAATTTGGACCTAAGTAATTATGAATTACACCACTAATGGAGTTAGGAAATATAAACAACTGCCAATTATATTATTAATTGGACTTGAAAACTATGGGCAATTACCAATTACACACAATTGGAGTTCGGAACCTAGAGATTATCCTTTATACCACTATTTGTAGTTGGAAACTATAAGCAATTACCAATTACTATACTAATTTCTAATTAAATCACGAACCCTAAGTAATTGACAACAATCATGTTATAGGAAAATTTTGTTTAGTTATTATCATGCCCTTTTATTTCTATTATTTTTGTTTGTAAGTCAGCAAAAGAAGATTCTAGGTTAATGAGGTGACTAATAACACCCATTATATAGGGCGAGAGTAATCGGTATTGAGATATATATGAAAAACATCAAGTTTCCTCTCTACTCTCTCTATTAGTATAATTTCCTTGATTAATTGCTTTGGGGGTTCTCTGATTCTTAGCATTTCCTGAGCCTCCATAATTCTTGTTACAAATCATTAATTGAAGTTTGTGAACATAAAAGTAAATATCCATCGGCAAGCACATTGATTGATGAGGAACTATTATCGCTTCCATAAAGGCAGCTATCCAAAAACAAATATTACAGCACATCTCCGATCACATGACATGGTTGGCCACAATGAAAGTAGCTTCCATCTTGTCCCCAACAATGCTCTGCTATAGATTCACTATATTTGCTATGTAGGGTGTCTTAACCTTAGATTTGAAGGGTGCTAAAGGAACTCCTGCTCTTAGTGGTTCCCTACATAAATCTCCCACTCTTGGATTTTTCAAATCCCCTTGAGTTTTCCACCTCGTTGCAAGACTTCAATATTAATTACTCCTTTGAGGGGCCAACACTCTTAAAAGTAACTCTTTGCCCTCCTTTGGACCTTCTAGCATTACAACAACCTTCATTACCTAAGCATAAAGGTATTTTTGTTGGCTTTGTACCTAACCACCTTTTCAAAACTTGTTAGTTTCCATCTTCTCAGTATTATTGAGATCCATTGCTTACCTGACCAAACAAACAAACTAGATATTGTACTCTGGAATAGACATACCCATATTTTGCTATTGTTCCTCAAGCTACTTGTAACAGTAACTAGCAAAGAATCTAGTGTGAGAAGTTAAACAACTGCCAACACAAGGGTGGGAAATCTACTTCCATAACTCTAAGCAAAGTAGCATACAAATACGAGTTTGAAACTAACTCTATTATCCGTATAGACACACAATTAAGAACCTTACTCGAATTCATTTGGGAAAAACATGCAAATCCTAGTTGTTGTTTGGTCTTGGGATTAAGTTGATGGCTATTGCTGCCTCTTACAATCATATTATCCAAGCAAGATGCTATGAAAGATGCTTCAGTGTGAAAAATATCCATGGATCTTTCCACTGAGTCACCCACCACGCACACACTACAGGAAAGCAATCAGCTTCAGCTGGCGAAATATACTTGATAGGGGCTTCAACCAATGGGGTACTAAATCAGTTGACACCGAAATGTACAAATAGCAAACTAATACAAACAGTAGAAGTAAAATCTTGCAACTACAATTAGAAACCAAAACCCCAGACAACATTACCATGATCCTATACCCAATGCTTTTCTGACCTATAAGCGCAGGCTATCAACTATGACCTCACTTTTCAATTTTTTTCATCTTCATAGCCTCCAAGTGATGCCTCTCCAAGTCAGCATCAAGATCTCTAACACATACCTTTCCAACATGACCATTCTCATTTACACGATCTCTTGGAAGTTGGCCGTGTGCAATGCCATTGTGGACCCAGCTACCTCCAACCCTTCTTCGTTCACTGTGAAGAAATCAAAATAACAGTATGAAACTTGTAATCAATAGTGAGGAGGAAACCTGACCATGTATAAGCACAATTCTGATGGGATCACCATGGTACCAAATCAGGGCAAGGGACACAAGCAGAGAGAAGTAAATAAAACACTTAAAAATCTTCTCTTTCCAGGCAACTGACATCAATTTAACAGGGCAATGGAAAAAAGAAGAAAGAAAATGAAATCTGCAAGGGGTGATTGAACATCACTATCATGGGCAATTATAGCAACACAAGAAACAATTCAAACAGCATAAAGAATAAATATGAAAATCTTCCCAAATACCCACATATGTTTGATACCTTAGCCATGAAGGAACAATCATCTACCCTCAGAACCAAAAACTATATAATTTCCCAAATTTTACTCATAAATGAACTTGACGTGATTTCATGTAACAAGTGAAAAAGTTTAACTGAAGGTCATTGAGTATTTCAAAGGATACTATACATTCACAACTCATACTAAATACGTGAAGAAAATTATAGAACATTACACTAAGAAAAAGCTCATGAGATCAGGACTCAGAATTTCTTACCTTTCAAGGACAACATTTGGTCTTCCCAGTAAGCTATTTTGAAAAGGAGGCATAACAGCAGGACAAAACAAATTCACTCCAACAAGCTCAAATATTAATGGTTTTCCATCAAGTCTCATATTGTTGTATTTCTTAATAGCTGCTAAAGCATCAGACTGCTTCACAAAGACAACTTCTGTTGTTCCTTTTGATATCCCACTCTTGTCATAATGAATGGCGTATCTTTTCAACTCACCTTCACCCGAGAAGAGCAGCTGCAAAGGCAGACAAAAGTTATCATTTCTTAACACTATTTGACTGATGAAAACATAGTGACACGAAACAAACCAACTTTTTGAAAGAAAAAGAAATACAACTGAGACATGCCACTTGAGTGTAGTGCAAGTGGTTGGGGTGTGGGAGGGGGGGTTTGGGTAGAGGTCATAGGTTCAAATTGCGGTAATGACTTGTTGATGTACCAAAAAAAACTGATTTACTATGGAAATTTGAAGCCAGACAAAAAGGATGACATGTTCTTTTATGCGGTGTGTTTTTTTATGTTTCCTACTTTTATGCGAAGTATGCTCTGGAGAATGAAGAACTTCTTCTTTTTCTGAAATGGAGAATGGGGAATTTTTGAGAATATAGAGACTCCATACGTTGCTATTGATGGTAGACTCAGGAAAATCTCCAGATAAACTTGGTGTTTATTTATTGGTACTGATAACAGAAGCAGGCAGCAGCATTCTAACTTACCTGTTAGGCCTTTTGATTCTTAATGACGATATTCTTCTTGCTGATATGAACTCGGTCAACATTTGCCTTCTTTTATGCACTTTGTCAAAACTATATGGGGCCATCTACACGTAAACACTTCTGTCATTCAATTTTTGCACCTATATCTCTCTTTGGCCTGTGCGTGTGCGTGCGTGCATGAGTGTGTTTGCATGTCATTGTTTTTCTTGGGTGGAAAGGGGAAGACTACAAATGCCACAGGGTAGAGTGCTATGAAACATTGTGCATGAGTGTGTTTGCATGTCATTGTTTCATGCACAATGTTTCATAGCACTCTACCCTGTGGCATTTGTAGTCTTCCCCTTTCCACCCAAGAGCAAAGGTTAGAAATCCTTCCATATAAATCTGAATTTCATTTTATTCTGTCTGTCCTCAATGGTGGATCAAAAACTTTTCTTTTTTTTCTCAGTAAGGGCAATGTGTATATTGATACAAAAAACTATAGTTCAAATGTTTATATCAATGTCATATTCAACCAAATACAATCATTGAAAGCACTCTTACATATTACAATTGCTCCCTACAAGTTCTCATATTTTGAAAATATTGTATGATTTTCTCATTTTTAATACTATAAACAACATCTCTATATTAGTAACCAAGTAATGATTCAACCATTCAACTTTTTATACCAATTTTTAAAATTCTAAAGACATTAGAAAAAAACTCCACATCTCAATTCCACAAATTTTAAGTATTACACAAAATATTATGTCACTATATTTAAGCATCAATGTAGAAGAATAAAGTACTCTCTTTTAGGTTTATTGTACTTGATCACTTGATGCCATGTCTAACTCTTTTGATAAAAGCTGAAATAGTGTTTTAATATTTTTTTCTGCAAGTCACGTATGAAGAAATGCTTTCACTATCAGCCACACAATTTCCTTTTGTAGGGACAATTTTGTATGCAGTGGGAGAAAAATTGGTAAACAATACATATACCCATTCAACTTTTTTCAAGTCAATGGGGGCATTTTCCCCTAAAGCTCTTAACGTAAATCCGCCTCTGTAATCCTGGTTTTGCATTGTTTAGTTAATCTTGTGTAAAATTCTTTGGTGATCTCTAGCTTCGATCATTAGAGACTTTTCTTGTTAAACTGCTCGTATTGTTCTGATCTTTATATGTGAACAAACATTTTACATATGTCTTATCTAGGGACATGGGGGCGAGATGTTGCTGATTTGTTTGCTTCTTAACTCCCGCTTAATTTGTTAAGAGGCTCTTACAAGGTTAATTGTAGGTTTGGTTTGTGTGATAACTAACCATGCCTTTCCAACTTGTTTCTATTGCCACACAGAAGTAAACCTCAACCTTACTCCAAATTACCAGGTCCACACCACTGAACAAATTATAAGGAACTTTGGGCTGTACACTAGGACTATATATTAATATCATGTCAAAATGCTACATCATGATAATCTGTCTATCATTTTATAGAATCTTGGCCGGTCGTGCAATTTGTTCAAGTAATGATGGGTGAATGAATGGGATAAACTTCTTTAAGACAAAATTAATAGTGGTAGGAAAGTGGTCCATGTGTTTATTTTTTGGGCCTTTGTCCATGTAGATATGATAAAATTCTATGCAATGCTTCTTTCCTTATTTTGTTTGAAAAAAAAAAAAAGCTTTTTGTTTTTTACCTTAGCCCTTACTTTAATATCTTTTTTAATTTTTGTTAGCATATTTAGTCTTCCTTTAGAGAACTGAATATAAGCTTCTTACCAAAAAAAAAAAAAAAAGACAACTGAATATAAGCTTTCTGTGAAAATACTTCATTATTGTTTTTTAGGTTAAGCACAGTGAAGGATCTTATGTACTTTGGCTTATATACATCAACAGTCAGAGACAGCTTTGATGATCGGTTGGCCGCCTATGATGCTGCCCTCTCAGTGCTCTGTCAGCAAGCATCTGCTGCTCCCAAGGATGGAACACAGGAAAGTGCATATATCTTAGACCTGTTTCTGCAGATGATAGATTGCTTATGCATGTCGGGAAATGCTGAGAAGGCCATTCAGAGAAGTTATGGAGTATTCCCTTCTACAGCTAAATCCGATGACCTTAATCATCTGTCACTCTCAGATATACTCAATTGCTTGACAATTTCTGACAAATGTGTGTTCTGGGTTTGTTGTGTTTACTTATTTATTTACAGGAAACTGCCTGATGCTGTAGTACAGAAGTTTGAATGTGAGAAATGTCTCCTTGATATTGAATGGCCCTTTGTCCGTTTATCAGATGATGATAAGGAGATGGCTGTTAAGCTTGTGGAAACAGCTGTTGAATTTGTTGACTCTTGCATCTATAATGAATCAGTTAAAAGTGAAGTTAATCACAGGTCTTCTCAACTTGTTTGCTCTCAACCATATTAGATGCATGGTTGCACTTGATAGCCTAGAATGCTTGAGGAGCTTGCTTGGATAAATATGTTAAGTTGTACCCTTCCTGTATAGAATTGGTCCTGGTATCAGCTCGTATACAGAAACAGGAGATTGGTGTTGACAGTTTCATGGGATTCGAGGAAGCCATTAGCAGATGGCCAAAAGAAGTTCCTGGAATCCAGTGCATCTGGAATCAGTACATTGAAAACGCGGTCCAGTATCAAAAAATTGATTTTGCAAAAGAAATTACAGTCCGTTGGTTTCGCTCTGTCTGGCAAGCACTGGATCTCCCAAATGGAGGAATGGATGCCACATATGGTGATAAATCTTGTGGCTCTTTGGGACTGAATTTAAAATCTGTTCCAGACACATCAAGTTTTGATCATAACCAGATTGATGTGTGATGTTTGGATTCCTAAATCTGTCCGTGTAAATTTTTCCAGAATGATATAACAGAAGCATGCATAGCAGTTGACAAGGCTCGGAAGACTGCCAATTTTGGAGGTTTAGAGCAGTGTATGAGAAACAATACTATGTTTTTGCTTTGTGATGCATCAAGGTTAAAGGAGGATGGTCCTAACAGTGCCATCAAGAAGATTTTGGAGGTATATATGGATGATTCTTCTCAGGCTTTCCTAGTCCCTAAGGTACTAACAAGAAAATTTGTTGACAACATCAAGAAGCCAAGAGTGCAGCATCTCATTAGTAACATTTTAAGTCCAGTTTCATTTGATTGTTCTCTTCTAAATTTGATACTAAAATCATGGCATGGTTCATCTCTTTTACCCCAAACAGTCAGTGACCCGAAACATATGGTGGATTTTGTCGAAGCCAACTTGGAGGTGGTTCCTTATAACTTCCAATTAGCTATTGCTGTCTGCAAGCTATTAAGCAAGGGCTACAATTCTGCTGACCTGACTTCCACCAGTCTATGGTTTTGGGCCTGTTCAACCCTGGTAAATTCATTTTTGGATGCCATCCCAATACCGCCAGTGTATGTCTGGGTGGAAGCTGGGGGGTTATTGCACAATGCTATGGGCATTGAGGCCATCTCTGAGAGGTTTTATAAAAGGGCTCTGTCAGTGTATCCATTTTCAATTAGGTTGTGGAAATGCTTCTATAAGCTATGTAAGATCATTGGAGGTGCCAATGATGTTGTTGAAGCGGCGAAAGAAAGGGGTATTCAACTTGATTAACTGTAGATTTAGTATCTGATAGAATGTCAGGTTGCCAGTATCAGTTTTGCTTCTATCACGAGGAAGCCTCAACATGTAGATGATTTCTTCTTCATACATTGAATATTTCCGCATATTTGGAAGCAGTTCTGTTGACAGGAGTTTCTGGAGTTGAGAGTTGAACTTACATCGAACTTGTACAGAAAAGGTGTGACTACATTGGCAATATTCCGGTAATTTTTTAGGTGTTGGGGTGTAGCTTGTATATGTAGTCTTGGTGAAGACTATAGGATTAGTGGATCTTCCCTACTTTTGCTGTCCAAATTTTCCTTTTTTCCCCCATTTTTACTGTGTCTGATGTTATCCTTCCCCATCCTCTCCTCTCCCATTCATCACCCAAAACAAAAAACAACAAAAAGGAAAAAAGAAGGACAAGTCCCTTCCATCATATCATTATACTGCATATGGTGGTGCCAAATCTTTGACATTGTAATTACATAGATTTTTACGTTACACATGGAATGAAATAGAATATTTTCTTTTGTGCCTACCTACCGAACTCGATTGTGGATAATACAATTCGTACAATTCATTGTCTTTTGCTGTTTTACCGGTTGGGTGTGTGTGTGTGTGACATAGATTTCTGTTCGAAGGCGCATGTGCTGGGGAAAAGAAATGTAGGGGCTGGGTTTCTGTAGACCTTGATCAAGGAACAAACATCGCATTACCAAATTAAAACCAGACAACCTGTATTGGTTGAAGAAGGCCTCAAATATCTTTACTTTTTTTTTTCTTCTAATAACGTACCCAGGATTATTTTCGTTCTCTATGCAATTGATTGATGCTAGTAACGTGATTAAGGTGATTCTTGTTCTTGTAATTAATGCTCTAAAGCAACAAGCCTATAATTGAATCACATTAAGCTGTAAGTCGGAGCTTTACAGGTTTAAACTGAAAACATACAGTATTCATAAACATAGTAGAAATAAATCGAATAGCATCAAAACCCAAGTACATTCACTCTGCAGAGGCAATGAAAAAAAAAAAAAAATCTGGAGGCAAAAGAAATAATTCAACTATGAACTAAATAACGAGTTCAGGCTACCTAGAGAAGTAAACAAGAGGAATAAATGTTCCAAGAATGCTGATAAAATCTCTTCTACAGATTCATGTCGTTGAATATCTGATCTAGAAGCAGATTGTAGTATTCATTTGTCTGAAATCCGTCCATTAGTGTTGGCAGGGTATGCAAAGCTGCTGCTTCGTGCTGCACATTCTGGGAAGGAATATTATTCAGAGGATAGTAGTTATCGAGCTGCATTGACTGCACACCTCCATTGCAACAGCAAAGTGAGGAGTCTGGGTTGTTTTTATCTCCACCCTTTTCCAGCATATTAAAATTTGGATCATAATTAAAAGCACCATTCATTGCATTGGTACTGTCAATACAATTGCTCCCAACCACAGGCACACCAAGATGATTAGTCCCATTTACAGGCACATCAAGTCCACTATCCCAAACTCCACAGTTATATCAAATTCACTAAGCCAATCCACCTTATGGCACATCAAGTTCAGTTAGCCAAATCCACAGACACACCAGTTTGATTAGTAGAATCTACAGGAACGCCAATACAATCCATAGGCACTCCAACTTGATTAGTGCAATCCACCATCCCATTATCCTCTGCCATCAATTGCATAAGATTTGAATCCAAATGAAGCATTTGGGTTTGAGAACCCATATCAAACCTTAGTGGGGAAGATGCTAACTGGTTATTATCACTAAGAGGCTTCATAGGTGTAGGGATAAGTGGGCCTTGAATAATGTTTTGCATGAAATAAAGGCTACCTTCAGTTTGACGGTTGTTCTTCAATATGTTAATTCTCTTATTACAAGCTTCAAGCTTAGTATGCAACATACTAATGAACTCCCCCAGCTGCTTCTCTCCTAAGCTTTTGAAACTGTCATCCCAAGTTGGATACTTGATCTGGAGGTACTCTTTTTGCACTTTGGTAATCTCAGCTTCAACCATGCTCTTCCTATATTTAAAATACTTGCAGTGATCATAGATCTTAGGAGGCATCTCATTTTTTTTACTCTCATACTTTTCAAGGATGCAGTGTAACTTTGTGGGGTCTTGGGGCCAAGTCACTGGTGGAACGTTCCCTCTTGGATCAAAGATAATCAAGCAAGCATCAACTTTACACATGCAGGAAAATTCAGAAATTTTCTTCATCAGTCCCTTCGTTCTCTTCATGAAAGCTACCTTACGAGATCTCTCATTTTTTATGAGTTCCATGGCTATTCTTGCACGACCCATGTTCTAACACAAATATAACCCAAAAAAAAAAAACAGAAATTAGTCAATAAAACAGAAGTTGGTATAATTGTAATCCTAAATAATAAAATAAAACTGGATATGAGGAATATCAAAGTAGAAGAACAAAGAAAAGATGGACAGCTAACTATTGTTTGCAACATCCACCTGGTCTTGGTGTGGCATGTTCCTCCATAGGAGCTTTCTTTTACTGTTAGTTAGATGCTGATATTGCTGGGGTCTCTTGGCCCCGTGTGCTTTGCAATTTGTTCTTTTCTTTTGGGTTGCTTGCCTTCTTGTCCAACCCAAAAACATAAAATAAAAAAAAAAAGAAAGAGAAAGACAGAGAAAATACATGGGTAATTGCTGAAACTTAACAAATCATCAAAGCAAAACAATGTAGCAACATACACCAGTCATTTAGACATTAATTTGCACCACAGAAAACGTCGTCCTTAACCCAAAAACAAAGAATTGAATGTTCACCTCTACGACATCAAGTACATTGCGTATTATGCAGGAA